>JAXCHO010000036.1:26600000-26992500 GCA_036630365.1 Acanthiza pusilla
GCAGTCCCCACAGCCTGCTTGGCAACCTCAGAAGTGCATTGCCCTTAAAAACCTTTTTCCAATACTGACTTACAATAACATATTTGGCTTGCATCAGGCCTATATGTGCTGGGTATGCTCTAAAAATAGCACTACATGGGCCTTGCCCCAAGCAGCTCAATATCTAAGATGTCAACCACTAGATTAAGGGAGGGGAAAAGGGATAAAACCTTTTAAAAAATAGTATCAGCTACTTTGGCATGTTATCTAACCACTATTATCTGGGAATTTCTTGCTCAGAGGCATGTTCAGTGAGAGAGAGAGCCAAGCTCCAAGCACCCAGAGGGCAGCACAATCACAGTTTGAACAGCTGCACAATCTACTGTGAGCAGCAATTCATCCTGACATCTCACAGGGACAGAAGTAATTTTGTGGGAGGTCCCTGAAGAGCTGCATTGTCTGTCCTTCTTGCCCCAATCTGGCCCCTGATACTCAAGCAGCATCCCCATATGGCCAGCAATGTGCACAGGCCTTTGCTGGGTAGAGGGCTGTGGGTTAATCTCTCCCCTCTCCTTCAAAGATTTATGAATTGCAGCCAGAGGCAAGGAGATTAAGGTCCAAAATCTCCATTCTTGTCATTCAGAAGCTGTTCACATTTATACAGCACCTTCCTATTTGTGATTAGGATGCTTTCCTGGGAAATGGAAATTTGAGCTCATCAAGACTGAGCAGGGCACTGATACCTCCCATTCAATTCTCTACTTCATGGCCAAGGGCTGTAATTCTCAAACACTATCAGAAGATAGGCAGGGCTGGCTGAGGCTGCCTGGTTTTCTCCGGTACTGAGTTTGGGGAAATGTCTGTGTGAGTGGATGCCAGGTGCACATATGGCCATCAGTGACTCTTTGCAGCTCCCAGCCAGGTGCTACTTAATGAAGGGAGGGACTTGTGATCACTGAGCATTGCAACCTCTCTCTCCCACTGGGCAGTGCTGGAAATTTCTGTACCTGACTACGGAGACTGGATTCCTCTCTAAAGTCTGACACCTCATTCTTAAGCATCTAAATACTTTTTCTTATCTAGTTCTTAAATAGAATAATAGAATCGTAGGTTGGTTGGGGTCTGAAGGGACCTTCAAAGGTCATCTAGTCCAACTCCCCTCCAAAAAACAGGAACTTCCTCAACTAGATCAAGTTGCTCAGGGCCCCATGCAATCAAATAGAATAGAAGTCTTTCAGGACTGACTGAAGTAATTGGAAAGTGCATGCACATACTGAAAAAAAAACCCAAAAAACCAAAAAACCTAAAAAACCAAAACATTCTCTTTATCCCTCAAATATATTGAGGGATTCCTTTCCTTCTCCTGACCAGTTTCCAGAAAGCTTTACTGCTTTTCTTTAACAAACCATACCCTCCAGACTATGTCTCTCAAATGCTGCTCCTAGCAGTGTCTTGGAGCGGAAGGCACTCCGTGCCTGTAAGAAGTGCCCAGCGCTGACTCTTCCTGCAGAGCACTCAGGTTGGGTACCTGGAACCACACGCTCCTGCCAGTGCACCTAATATCAGTCATATGATCACAAGTTTCATAAGCATGGGTGATGCTGTCCAAAGCAGATCATTTCAGAGGCACCTGCATGATACACCCCACTTCACAACTTAATTCTGAGTGTATTTGTCAAACTCACTTTTCTTCAGATCTCTCTTGATGGCCAAATCTTATTCAGCAAAGTAAATCTTGCACAACTGTTTTTAAGGCTAGTAATTTGCAGGTTGAAGCACATGGGAAATATTTTGAGGAGTTTAAGTGTTAGGTTTTTTTAAGAGCAGAATAAAAAGAATCTCTTTTGGCCAAGGCTATGTGGAAATAATCTGTGGGTAGCTAGAAGTGTTTTTGTTGTTACCACTATTGTTGTTATTATTATTATTATTATTACTGAAAATCTGAGAAAATAAAACAGAAAATTAAAATAGGGCTATACAGTACAGAAAGCTATAATATACTATACCCTGTATTTTCAAATTTCTGGAGTCCTCTTGTCTTCAGAAACAGCAGATGAACTCCAAGTATGAAACTTCAGGTTTTTAAGGAGAAGTATTAATGGGACTAAAATAGTGATGCCTTGTAAACACGCCATAGGATGAAGTCTGTGAGTCTCCAAGTACGGGGGGTTTTTGCTTGGCCTGTAGAATGACTGACAATGAAATGCATTGTGAATTTCTGATCTGTAGATTTAGCTGATAGACATGCCTCAGACATTTTTTCTTACCCTTTCCCAGCTTTCCATCCTCATGGGTATGGGTGTTAAATGTTTCAGATGTTATGAAATTTTACACACACTGGTGGTTAATGAATTTTAGAAGTTGTGAAGCTCAACACTGTTGTATTCCTAGGTTCTCTTAAAAGCCTCATCTACCCCCTACAGTCAGTGATGTTGTGCTAGGGACCCAAAGGAAAACAATATGAGTTCTGATGTGTGCTACTTAAAAAGAACATATCCATACTGGCATATTAGCATGCAAATTCTATATGTGGGCCTGCCAAAAAATATAAGTGTTCCATCCAATATATATAAATACAGTCTACTTCTCTGAAGAGGCATCATTTTAATCAAATGTACATTTGGAGTATTGCTCACTAAGAATGTATACTCATCTTTTCAGTGTTTATATTAATATGAAACAGATTGCCAAGTTTTAATAAAAAGGCAGTTATCTTCTTCTGCTAATGGATTAAACACAGGACATTTGAATTTCAGTGCTGCATCCAAGATCATAGGTGGCCCAAGTGTTTTTGTCCTATTTCAACATCTAGTTACAACACTATATAGGCAGAAACACACATTTCTGCCCATACATAAAACTCCTGGTGTTCACAGAGGGGATCAGGAGGAGGTAAGTGTTAACTTCTGTCCACATCATAGTGCAACACCTCTTCAGAGCACCTATCAAAGATTATGTCTACCTCTCAGAAAGGACAGTTCCTCATTATTTCAAGGAGGTCTGAAGGTTTCACAGCAAAGCAAAACATAACTTGATGTTTGTGCTTATCAAATTTGTATTTTGACTCATACAAAACCAAATAATTTTGTATTTGAATGTCCCTACATTGCCAGTACAGAAGAGGTGATGTGATTCAATTATTCATTGCTTTGAACATCCTACTATTTCCCTGCAGTTTCCTTTGCTGACTAAAGCAATGGCATGGCTCTATGTGCAGTGGAAGACTGACATGTGGAAAAACCTGGGACTAATATGATGAGTGGGGCTTACCATTGTTTTCATACTGGGATTTTTTGTAGATTTAAGGGTCTTCCCAGAATCTGCTGTAAGAGTTTCAAGAGAAGGCTTCCGTTGAGTTGTTGGTACTTGCACCTTTTTATTTAGCACTGGAAAACTGGTGAAGCATCATTAGACACAGAAAAAAACCCCAAACAACTAGGAGTAGGTGTCAGGGAACAGCCTGGCTTCTGGCTTCTCTGTGGCTTTGCTAATTGCACATATGCCCCTGCACCTCTTGTCTTTTACCTGTGCTCTTCCTGAGTTCAGGTGCCAGGGTTTCGTCCTTTAACTGGGCAGACCCTGAGGTAGCAGGGCAGTGCACTAAGTCTTCTCTCATATGATCTGAGAAACTTGCTTTCCCCCTGCCAGCTTTTCCAAGGACAGTACAAACCTGGAAAATGCTCGACCCTCCTTAAAGGTGCTGGACCTGCCATCTGGGCTGACACAAATGCACGGCCATCCGTCACAGAGTGTTGTTGGGGAAAGCTTAGCTCCCTGCTGATGCACAAGAAAGCCCATATTGTTTGAGGGTTTAAATAGCTGTTTAATACATTCAAGCTTGGTTTTGCTGTTGTTGTTGGGATCTGTCTGCTTTCAAGAAAATTAGGGCTAACTTTCAGAAGAGTGAGCTTTCCAGAAGAGTGAACTCTAACTTTGTGAAGAGCTGCAGACAAACACATTGGGACTGTGTGGGGACCGTGTTTGGGAGTGTGTTCAGGCAGTTTTCCTTGTCTGTGGGACCATGCTGTACTTTGAAAACAATTCTTCACATGCATGTGAAAACATATTTATGTGTATCAAAGGGTTTTATGACATAAGGCAAACTGAAACACTAGAAATGGAAACCTGATGGCAATTCCTTTCTATATTTCTTCTTCAGAAGATGAAAATTTGGCAAATGGACTAAACCCACACTTAGCATTGGGGGAAATATAGCAAATTATTATATGTGAAAAAAATCCCCTGGTCATGCATGTGTACACTCAATGAAAGGTGGGATTTATGTATATATGTAGCCATTACATGAGAACAGTGTAAGTGCTGGGGAATAACAATGATGGTTATTAAATGATTTTAATTTCTGATAGAAAAAGACAAAGTAGTGCTACCATATCGTATCATTTTTTAGGACAAGAGCTGATGACCTAAAGAGGATAAAAATGGAATGGCTTACAGGACAAATCATTCTACTCACATACCTAACCATAAATTGCAGATTTTTATGATCTGACCTTCAAGTTTAATTCTTATGAAGTAGAACTAATTCTCCTTCTCAGAATAGATCCCTACCCAATAGCACTTTTAGCAAATGAGGTTAAAAAAAAATAGGAAAGGAAGAAAATAAGTTTAGGGTGGTTTAATTGTTTCTCTTTGTTCACCAGCTGATGCTCACGAAGGGCTCCCAGCGCTATCCATCATCTGATACGTGGTGCTCTCAGGCCAGTCTGAGCTGCTTTTCTCCTCTTCATCAATAGATGTCAATAGCAAGCTTCCTACTCCCAGAGACTTCAGCCATTTCAGGGCTCTCATCACAATAGAAAGGAGGAAATAGTGACTCCCTTTCCAGCAAAAGTTCTGCTGTTTTGTACTTTCACTTTGTCCTTACAGACTCATTCCTAATAGGACCAGGCATACTTCTTTATTTCGTGCTCTCAGACTCTGAAGCTGAGCCAATATTTGTGAGCTTCAGTCATCTCACAACCCATAGAATCCCAAATTTTGACGTAGATTCAGTGAATTCAACAACATTTTGCAGATTTGCAGGAACATGACTCAAAGGCACCCCTTTTCTTGATGAGTGCTAAAGAAAGTGAAGAACCTGGGCAGGGCACATGTTTATATCTTTATCTGTTTCTCTTCTCTTTCTTTGGTGTTGGCTTTTGATTTCCACACATGAAAAGTTCTGCCCAAGAGTGTCAGTTACATGCAAAATAACCTTGCTGTAAACAAATGACTACATTTGTCATGTACATGGAATGCAAATGAAATTTAAAGGCATTTTGCTTATCCATTAGTGTAACACTGCAGAGAATCAAAACTTGGTGGTGTTGCTTCTAATATCCTCTGACTTTCCTTCATTTCCTTCCTTCCTTTCTTATGCTGCAAGATAGCAATCCACAAGTGATGCTGAGCGTAACAAACTCCAAGAAACAGCCCAGTAGCAAACTACATGTGAATCTGCTGTGTAACTTGCTTTGCCGCTTTCCTCTCAGTCCCAGCTAAAAATAAATAACTAAGAAGGTAGTGGTAGCAGCAGCCAAGACAGCAGAAATGGCATACACTGTCTCTCTTATATCAGCCAGGGATTTGGATTGCAAGGACAGGCGCCTACCAGCTAAGTGCACTGCCTGCATTTTCCTGCCATTCACCTGCCCAAAGAGCAGATCACAAATCATGCCAGTTGTTCACAGAGGCACCAGCAAATGTCAGCATGCTTTGAGTGCAACAGCCAGCAGCCCTGCTGAAGCTAGCACATATCTATGATGGCAGGAAGCCTGTGTCATAATCTTCTTCTGAACAGCTTCTTTTTTATTATTATGTTTTGGATGGTAAGTGGAAGAATGAACTCCTAAGACTTATGGAGGATTCAGCTACTGGTAAATGCTGAAGTAAAAAGAATTAATGTCTGGAAATCCAAGGAGCTCACATCAGAAAAGCTCTGTGGCATCTCACAGTGCCCTCAGATAAATTTTCTTTCAATGCTACGTTTTTCAAGCCAAGAATTTTGCAAAATATTCCCTATTTCCCCATCTTCAAGATTTCTTCACAAAGAGGCAAGGAGAAGAGGTATCTAAAACCAGTTGCAGCGATTTATTCTAATCAGGTACTTAGAACCATATATAAATCACTATTGTCCCCCATTCAGTCTTGCAATGCAAAATCTGAAATCATTATCATGGTAAAATCTATTACATATTATTTCCTGATGTTGCTATGTGGCAAAACGGAGCTCTTCCAGAAGCCAAAGTAGGTTCTTGGAAATTGTAAACCAGAGGCTTTTAGGGAAAAATTTTTAAAAAATAAAATAAATAAAACCCACATTGGTATCTTGCCAAATGCATTCTTTCAGACAGGACACTGTCGTTTCTCTGCTAGATTAGGAACTGACTAAAAGCATCAACAGCTGGAATGTTAAAAAGTGCTTGAGAACATGCTGTTAGAATCAGAAGAAGCCCTAAAGGAGAACAGGCTCAGACTTGTTGCAAATCCCATCTCATCACCTTGATTGTCTTATGGAGACCCTGCCTTCTGCTGGAAGGAGGGTCAGAGCTCCCAATTCCTATGATTTCAGGAAGTTCTTCATTTCACTTTGGTTGTGTTGATGTCTGGGTGTGCAGAGAAAGCTGCCCTTGTGATGTCTGAACAAGAGGAGACCAGGCACCGTCAGGGTGAACTGTTCTCTAAAATGGAAAAAACTGCCACCAACCTGGAATTCTTTATTTTAAATGAGGAATACTCAAGCTGCCACCAAGGGCTTTTGAAAGCATAGGCTTCAGAATGCTGAGACACCTGAGCACTGGCTCAAAGTGACCCCTCCCCAAAAAGCCCATTTTTAATAGCTGATTCTGCCAGACTGGCTGCCAATCCTCAGTCACAGGTGTGATTCACTTTAGGGGGCCTACCTTTCTTTACCTATAAAGGTGACACATTGCTCTTGAGGCCCTCAATGATATGGACTTTCCTGACTGAATTCTTTCTTGAAGCTCAAAAGCTGGCATTGAATCAAATGTGTTCTATATAAATACCCAGCCTTCAATTAACATTTCCTGGAAGAAAACCTTTATCACCTCAGTTATTTCAATTGCCAATTAGGTTTCTGTTTTCCAGATTGGGTGTTTTGAGCTTTGAGCCATTGAAGGATACTGTACATTTATATCTTTCTCTTACCAGGGTTATGTTCCCCATAAATTGTAATTAAGTGACCCTGTAAATTCTTTCTGACAAGCTTGAGAGACAGAACTGTAGGGAAATCTGAGTCAACACATTTTCTAGATCTTAAATAATTATTATTAGAACTGAGGAGGAAGCAATTATTGGTGGCAAAGTCTTTCTTTTCCTTCTCTGTCTGTCTGTCTCTTTCTTTCTTATAATGAAAAATATTCAGATGTTCAAATTACCTTCTCTATTTAAGACAGAAGGAAAAAGCAAAGTAACTTTCTTTTCCCCTGAGCAACAGCCCAAAGAAAATGGTATTGGATTATTTTTTGCTACAACAAAAAGCATTTGCACCTGAAAAAAATAGTGAGTACAAATGTCTCACACTGATGACAGTGAAATTAGTAAGTGATCAAGAAGAGTTTCACAAGCCAGGATTTCCTAAAAACTTTTGAGTTTTTCTGTGATTCATTTGCATCACACTATTCCTTTGCAGGCACCTTGGCTAACACACACCCTGATTGGAGATGTTCTGCAGGGACATGTTCTGTCTGCCTGCCAGCTGAGGACTCCTTATCATCACAGCCTGTCAAAAATCCTCTTGTGTTTAGCAACAGTTGCTCCTGCTGCTCTTCTTCCTGGTTGGTAGCATTGTTATCTCCTCTGCAAGAACCGTTTTCATGTCTGTCATTTCAACGACTCTGAATTTCTTATTTTTGTTGGGATTGATGGCAGTGCTGCTATTCCTGTTTGTTGTACACTCTCTGGGACTGACATATTGAGTCATTCCTGTGTGCTCTGTGATTGCCAGGTCAAGTTCTTTTCATAGAGGGGAGAGGCTTGTAGAAAGATTGGATAGAGAAAATTGCCCAGCTAATACCCTAATGTAGCTTTCTATGATGTGACTAAAGAGCATATCTCAAAAGTTTGCCATACAGGACGATTTTATTTGAGTAAAAATCAGCAAATGGAAAGAAATAGAAGTTTTTACAGTGGCCCATGGAAGTATTCATGTGGTTTTTCCAACAGCAACATTGAAAACACAGTAGTGATTTGATGCAGAAGAGAAATACGACAGTGAGTTTCTTGAGCATGGAGGGAAGGATTCACACTAGTCACCCCTGGTTTTCCATGTAAAACTCAAATGGTCAAGGAAACATTCGTGACCATCAAACTATTTTCTGATTGTAAATGATTATTCAGCTAAATTTATACAAGAATTGACCAGAAACACTTGGGTTTTTTTTTTGGCTTGGGGAAGTGGAGAGCATTTTTACTTTTCCTAATTAAAGGTTCATTTTTCCACAGAAGTGTAAACAAGCTAAGCTAAATGATCTTGACTCATAAATACAGGAATCTAATGTAGTTTGGCTAGTCCACACCAGAGGTCTGTGTTCTGTCTCCAAGAGTGTCTGTAGCAGATGTCTAGGGAAGGCAGCAAGAACAGTGCAGGTCTGCAATAATATTTCCTCAAAATACAACCTCAGTCTCACGGTAGTTGTTGCTTAGGGAGTATTCTAGTCTGGAACTGCTTTTTTGTCTACTGTTTTCCACTCCAGCACCAATTAGCATCCAAATTATTCAGTCGCAAGGTGTTCCACAGCGTGCCATTGACTTATGGAAGAAACAGCCCCTTTTTTTCTTTCACAGTTGTCACCCATTAATTCCATAGAAGGTCTCATTGCTCTGTTTTGACTGCTTTTGTGTGGTTAGAGACAATGAGTATCTATTTCCTATTTGTCTTCTGTAGCAGAAGCATGATTTTAGAGAGCAGTACTGTATTTCTTGTCAGGTCTCTCATGCTCTCCTCAGTCACTCCTTACAGAAGCTGTGCCCTACTTTGACAGCTCCTCTTTGCCAGACCTTTTCCCAGATCTGTTACACCCTTGTGGAGGCACAGGGGTCAGAACTGTATCCACTGATCCAGACAGCACCACCACAGGCTCTTTGGTGTTATGATCATAAGTAGTTTTTGTCCTCTGTTTGCTACCAGTGCCTAACATATGATTTATTTCTTCACCACTTCTGCAAATTGAGATGGTGTCTCCATGGAAGCAAGTATTGTAACACAAAGATCTCATTTGTGAAAGACAGTGGCAACAGACCTTGAGACCCACTGCTGAACAGGTAAAACTAGAACTGCTTTGTCTTGTATGCATTACTTTACATTTACCTACATCAAATATCTTCTGTTTACTCAGTTACTTTATCTTGTCAGGTCCTTCTTCGACCATGAAGAGGCTCTTGTCCTTGCCACCCTAAATAACTTACTATCATCAGTGTACCTTGTCACCTCATTATTCACTCCTTTCTCCATATCACTTATGAACATGTTGAACAGCATAGGCCAGAACACAGATCCTGCAGGATTTCACTCTTGACTTCTCTCCACCTTTCATTCCTAACCTTTTCTTTCCTATCTTTTAATAAGATAGAGTCATGTCAGAGTTTGGTTCTTATCCCATGGCAGCTCAGTTTTTGTAGCAGGCATTGGTGAGGAAACCTTGCCGAAAGCTTTCCGGATTTTCAAGGAGAATACAGCTGTACCCTCCTGATCTGTGTGCTTCACATAACTAATATGAAAGCTTGTAACTGCAAGCACTGAATATGTTGAACAAAACCTGAAATATTTTTTTAAAATTGAAATCACTCTACACATAATTCTCCTTCCAGGAATCAGCTCGGCCATGTCTGCTGTGTCTATTCAGCTGACTGAAGACAGTGATACTTATTCAGTCTCAGCAATATCCTTTCTGCTAATCCAAACAGCACCACGAGCCTGACTGTTGTTTTAAACTGTGACTTTTTTTGCTCCAGAGTTTGATTTTGTATAATGCAATTGATAGTATGATTGACCCAAGGCCAAGAAGTGTGCGGTTTAGTTGTTTGAATGATACCTCCTGGCAAATAATCATCTTTTCTGCTCATTATTTTGGACATAAAACACACCCTGCATAAAAATCCTCACTGAAGTCAGCTCTGAAAACACACATACCGCATTACAAGCAAGTACTAGGCTAAAATATTTTTGACATGTATATACACTCAGAAAATTATTTAAAAATATTCAGCTTGATATTATTTGAAATGAGGGAAACACTGAGGTATGGATATCAGGAGTTTGAATCAAATTTCCATTGGGACTTCAATTTGGGATTGAAGCTATACAAAATATTTGCATCTGAAGCAAAATCCACAAATATTTGGATTTTCATCAGTTCTGCTTGGATGAAAAACTGTCAGGCACTGCAGTTTTGGCAGTCAAAAATCGCTTTTCCTAAATGTTAACTCTGTTTCCCACCCATTGGAAAAATTGCAGAAGACCCAGGGGGGCTTCTAGCTCATATAAAGCCAAGTGCCAAAGAAAAAAACTTCCTCAGGGGCTCCTTGTTTCTCCTCAGGGGTAGTCTGTCACCTCCAAACCTATGCTTCATTTTCGTAGAGGAATAATTCCTTATGGCAACTTTCCATGATTCTGCCTTGGAACAGGGCAATTCCCAGCAGCCACGGATGCTTCAGTCTTACAACTTTGTTTAAACATCTGCTTAGATTAAGAAAATATTAACACAATACTGGGCACAATTGTCTTTCCATAAAAGGGCTTTAAAATGTCTCTGCTCACAAAGCATTGTTTTCCCCAACATGCAAGGGAGGGAACAAATGGCAGGTGTAAAATTTCAATATGTGTATATATTTTTCCAAAATCCTTTGAGGAAAATGTCACAGCTTGTGTCATAGCTTCAGAGAGGCAAGAACCTAATTCCTGATGATGAATGTTTTGAAACCTTATTGCATGACAGAAATACTGACTCATTCTCCCTTCTCAGCTTAGAATTCTCACATATAAATCTACCAGCAAAGTCATCAACTTTTATGTCGTTTTATTAGCTCAAAATATCTTTTTTTTTTAATAACAATAAATTATTTAGTGAAGAGTGTTAAGCAATTAACAGGAAAAAACCCAGCCACTTTTCCTCTTTCTATTTTTTGTTCTTTCTAAGACCAACTTTGTTAATAGACACTATGTATTTCTAGAAATTACATCCCAATTACAAATAAAGTTTGGAAATTAATTTTTTATTCCGCGTTGATCCCTTCAGCAAATATAAATGAACAATGATGTGAGATTTGCTCATGTTGACCCTGCGCTATTGCAAGATCTTTCTTCTCTTCATTGACACCTTGGAGTCTGTGACTGACTAAAATAGGAAGCATTGCTGCCTCCTGCCTGAGGAGACGACTCCTGAAACTGCAGAGCTGTTTCCAAGATAATTATTCAGGAACTTGGAGCAACTGTGTGTGCATTAGCACTCCTCCTTCCCTGGAAAGCTTCTCATTGGCACAAACACACTCACACAGGAAAGGAGGGAGGACACAGAAGGTAACCTCGCCAACATTTGTATCTAAAGAAATACTTCTGGCTAGTGCATGGATGAGTTATTTCACCCTAATCTGTGCCCTGCAATTTCAGTGAAAGAATAAAGCAGTGATATGCAGTGGATGAAAATATGTGAAGAAACAAACATATAGATCCTTCCCTTATACACGGATCAAGGCAAATCCAAAGTTGCTGCACCAAATTTAGCAAGATTTCATTCTTGCCAATATACAGACCTCATTCCTTTTTTTTTCTAGGAACTGCTCAGAAATATGAAGTTTCTGTGTGGAAATTCAAACCTTACCCTCCCTTGTATTTTAACTATAAGACTGTCCTGCCTGCTAAAAATAAGTTGACCCCAGCCTGAGCAAAGTATTGGACTGAGTTTTGTGTTAGTAATGAAATCTTATAGCCAGTAAAGTTTTAAGTTTCACTGTGAACCTTTCACTCTGTTCTAACTTCATAATTCTTTGAAAGCCTAATGCTGAAATATTTTTCCTTATCAGTTTATGTGTCTGTGTATGTATGTGTAAATAAGTACTCATATAAAATAACAAGTTTTATACGTAAACTTTATATATATAGAATATGAAGGCAAGATTGTGTGGCTATTGGTATGAAATAGAAATCACGACATTACTCATGACTGATAAAACCATGAATGCTTTTCTCAAATGAGTGTGAATACAATGTTTCAGCCAAGCAAAGTTGGTACAAGATTAAGAACATTATAATTAGATATAAAAGTGGAAGCTGTAACTAGAACTGTCAGTCTTAACTGTAGCAGTCACAACTGCAGCAATGTATTTATTTCAACATGGATAAGTAAACATACAGGCCTAGTTTACTGGTAATGAGTTACACTGAGTGAAATAACAACTATCCACTCTGTGGACACTACCATTATATTGACAACAACACAGCTTTGTGTCAGTGCAGTTCAATTTCATGCTAAAAAAATCCAGGAAAGAGAGGGACAGTCTGTCCCACACCTAATTCTTAATTATGGTAAGCCTCTTTGAGGTCTTTGACAAAGGAAAGGGATTTTAAATTTATGAAATTACTGATCTCTGCTCTCAGGATTCTTAAAAAGGCACAGTGTAGTAGCTCTAGTCAAGGTCTGGTTTAAGAACAGAGGCAGCTAAGTTGTGTTGCCAGTGCTGTTTTACAGTGCTGGAAGAATAAGGCCACACCTGATGTTCAAAATACTAAGGTTTTTGGTTTCTGAACGGACAGTTGTGCCTGTCCAGCACGAAGAGCAAAATATTCCCAAGTGCCACTTTAGGAGGAGAAATATAAGGAGTTCATGTTCAGCCCAGCAAAGTTTAAAGGGTGTTGCTGCAGGCACAGGTATAAATGTCACTAGGTCTAGTGGATAACACTTTGCAAAAAAGCATTGATAGAAAAGCACTTCCTTTTCCAAAGAAACCACAGGACTGGAATGAGCAAATCTTAGACAAACGACAAGCAGTTACTGTGTGCAAGGGTAGGGCTGCTATATGCTGTATATTATGCCTGTGTATATATAAGGGGATCCAGAGGAAGTCAGAATCCTTAGCACAGTGATTTTAGATAAAGTTCATCCCACCTAATTACAGACATCTTGTTACATCTGAGCTGGGCTTTCAAAGTTGCCCTTTGTAATTCTGGGAGACTTAGCAGTGCTTGTAGAAAGTAATTTATCTGATCTGCTTTATATATCTTCTCTGGGGGAGAAAGAGAAATGGAAACCTAGAAGTTTCAATTTTCTGCTGTGGGCTATACAGTAGTAACTAGACAACCAGTCCATGTGTTGTAGCTCTGTGTGAAGAATACGTATAAAACCTGTGTACATGCACAGACCCACTTCTTTGACAAAAGGTGGCTGCTCAGTTTGTGTTTCCCAGGCTGCTGGTAAAGCTTCCATGGTACAAAACGACATGACCCCAGCACGGCATATTCATGCACGCATGACATATTCACATTTCGCTCTATTTCAGCATTGTTCTATTCTTATTCCAGCCTTGCCCCTCCTCACACCCCAAATTCTCCCCTGGAGGTATCCAAAACGGTGCAGGAAAGATAACAGTGGTGAGCTGATCCTTAACCTTGCTTGTTCAGAGAATGACTTTTGTGTGTCACTTTGATCTCCAGTTTAGGCATCCTGTTAACTAAAAAGGACAAGAGCAGCAGGAGCAAAGGTGGTTTCTGCTCATGAATTATACTTGAGAAAAATGTTCCCTTCTACCTCTAACAACTTCTCCTTTCATGCTTGCCTCTGATACTTAGTTAAACGTGGATAAATGTTTCTGAATTTTAAAACTGAATTTTTGCAAGCAGCATGATAGACAATCATATCCTTATGAAAAACACAGCATGGTTCTAATTAATTTTTTCAAACATCAGTATCTCAAGGCTTCAAAATATTTTTCTTTAGCAATGTTTATCATCAAAATAAAAACAAAATCTCCGTGTTCACTGAAGTCTAATTGTTTGCAAAGATTGTAAATCACCACCAGTAAGAAATCTGTTTTTTTTTAAAAAGTCCTTTGTTTCCTTTTTTTTGCCACTTTTTATTTGTGGGGGAAGGTATATGGAAGTAATGAACAGCATGTTAAAGAAAAAAAGCAACAATGCTGACAGTTTTTTGGGCAAGTTTCAGCTCAATGTGATTTCAAGTGGCAAAGATTTAGAAACCCTCCCAAATCACAGCTGACAGGGAGAAACAAAGCAGTATCTGCTGAAATGCATTCACCTTCCCAAGACCTAGATGCTTCACATTGCAAGAGATTGCAAAGTGCAGAGTTATGCAAAAACTTTCCATTTTACCTTTTGGGATAAGACAGCACTGCTGGCAGCTAATAATATACCACATCAAATATACTTTTTTAATATGAAACCCTTTTAACATAGCTTGGTCTTAACACCTGGTGCATAGAAACAGCCAACCCGAAAACAACAAGATCTTAAGAACATGTGGACAAAATCTGCTCATGTGCTGGCATTTTAATTATGTTTGCCCTGACCCTTTTCCCATGTTCTATAAAACAGACCAACAGTATGTGGGGCAGAGGGGGGAGGAACCCACCTCAGCAGCACCAACTCAGCTAAAACAGATGAGCACCATGCTCAGAATACTATTAGCAAATAGAAACAAACAAAAAAATAAAATGGAAATGGACAAGGAAGTTGAAGCTGATACTCAAAATAATTTTCTAAAGAACAGTCACATAGTTCCTCTTAATAGCTTCAAGGACACCTTCCTCTGGCCTTTAACAGGCAGTGTTACGTGCTTTTACGGAGTCAGACCGTTTCTCTTCCCATCCACCAAGCAAAAGGCGAGCAGGGTGAAATGAGTTACGGGGATTACGGACGCTTGTGATCGAACATACCACTGAACTGGGGAAGCACCCTCCGAGGCGATGCATTCCAGCCCCCAAATTCAAACCTGAAAACAACCTGGGTGAAATTATTCCATTTGGAGTCTGAATGGAAGAGCCAAAGCTCAACACAGCCAGGACCCTGCTGACGGTCAGGACACCTCCCCAGGCACGAGCACTATGTGAGGAACCCTGCTAGTGCGTGCCAAGGATGGGCTGGCATCATTTTTCTAATGGGGAAATTGTACTGCATGCAAAATGGTATCACATTGCAAATTCTCCAGGGAGCCAGCTGAAGCTGCCAAAGTGAATGTGTTTTTCCTTAGTGTTCAAGTGCTTCAACAGTCAAAGCTTAATCTTACCACTAATAGCACTGCTTTGTCCTGTTTGCAATATTTTAAAAAACTAATTAAAACAAACTGATAGCAAGTCCACCTGGGACATGTTTTTGTCTCAGAGTCCTATCACTTAACAGCTGGATGAGGTTACACAGATTGCATCTAGGAATATGAAAATCAATAACCAAAGAAACAGCACAGGGAAGGCTTATTTCTAGTAATGACAATGGACTGGGCAGAGCATGGATTCCCTGTCCTGAGCCTCCAAATAGCAAGGAAAGGAGAAGGTTAGCTGTACCCAGGGATCCATGCCACAGCTGTCCATAACACCTTGTGCAGAGCAGTAGAGAAGAAGGGGTAAATTCCTGAGCGGCACTGGGAGTACCTACTGGCTCCCCAGGGATGATCTGAGGTTCTTTCACAGGGATGGGCTGCTGCAGACTATTGCAATGACAGTGTGCTTCCAGAGAGGTGTCACTGCCATACGCACACTTTCTGTGCCCCCCACCTGGTGTCAGCAGGAGCAAGGCAGCACCTACTGGCCTGATCCTCGGGGAAAGTAGTTACCTGCCCTTACCACTCCGCTGCACCTCAGCTGGAGTGTGAATCCACAGCTGCTCCAGTATTAACATACAGCCCATAAGCCTGAGCGGAGGAAGGAAGCTGAAGTGGCAGGGACTATGACAGATGTTGCAAAATGTCGACTTATTCATAACAGAAAGTCAGGCAATCTTTTGAAAGATTTTTTTTTTTTTCCCCTCCCCCCATTTTTTTAATGTGCAGACTTCAAAGCAATGAATTGTGGCATCTGTAACAGCTACCAAACCGTGCCAGTTGAAGCCAGTGGAGCACAGTCTACAGTGATAGAATGCAAGTCATGCAATTATTCGAGTTTGCAGTCCTGGTTTTTGAAAAAACATATGGTCTGCAGCAAGGAAGCCAGGATATTTTAAAAGAGCTCCTACAGGGTTTCAAACTTTGATTTTACAGAGGTGTGGGAAAAGAAGCAGACTCTGATATTTAAATACATGTGTTGTCGTTTTGCTTATTGAAGAGAGCTGTGCTGTGCTTTTACATGTGCAGGGTGTATTCTGAGTTTCTAAGAAGCAGGCAGCAACATATAGGTATTTCACACATTTCCTCCTTTTTGTTAACATTTAGGGAAACAGGGTGCAGTATGGGACCTGTAGTAAATAGCAAGCAGCTTGAACAGCTTTTTTAGAAGTCTAACATATAAATGTGAGAAAATTCTTCTTAATTATCACAGTGAAACTGTCCATCCAAGTATTCTTAGTCACTGACTATATACTGAAACACTGTTGTCAATGCAAAGTGAGGACCCGTGAGGTCCCATCAGGACCTATGAGCATAAAATCTGGTGGCAAAATGGTGTCAAACACTCTGGTTGAAACATCTGCCAGGTCAAAATGATGATGAGCATCTGTGCTTTGTCCTTGCCTGTTCACTGCACACTGAGAACTGCCAGAGCTGAAAGGAACATCTAACCAAGCTGATACCATGAGCTCCTGTTCGTTTGCATTGATGATTTACATACGCAAATATCCCTTCAGTCTCCTCATTCCTTCTCAACCATGAAGGCTTCTTAGTCTAAACTCCACCTTTCAAAAGATGTGAACCTCCAAATCAGACTTCTGTGTCAGTGCATGTCCCCAGAACACTTTTCTTCAGGTTTGGTACCTATATTTGCTCTAACAGAAAGAAATTTAGTAGCTCTTCTGTGGCTTTATCTTACAGCTAGCTACCTACAGCCCCTCAAAAGCCCTTATCACTCTTGGATGTTGAAAAGCTAATCCTGGACATAAAGAAAGCCTTATATAAAGCATAAAAAAATCAACACTAGGCACTACCACAACCATGGTATAGGATGTTTCTGTTTATTACATGAATTATAACTCCGTTTCCAATGTCACTTTTTTATTGTCTGCCTTTTAAATATATTTTAAGTATATATTGCCCAAGGCTAAGCTCCCAGGAAGTGTGGGACACCTTCTCTAGCTTTCAACACCAGAAAATACCCCTGTCACATCTGGTTTGAACCTACACCTGACACAAATCAGAGCTCTGACTAGTAACTCCTGCAACAGGTCCAGATTATTTGACTGAGCTGCAGCTGCAGCATAGCCCTTTGACCTCAAATACAAGGAAAGATATTAAACCTATTCTGAAAAGTTGACTGGGTTAGCTTCAGAGTATGAGATCTTAAGCACATATTTTTCATGAAGAGGAAAGAAACATCAGTCAGCTCAGAAAAGTGGATTTGTTTCTTATCAGCAACCAGGTGCTGGTGCTTTATCGGACAACCCAAACTCTTTACCACAAGGTTGTGTAGGCCTTCACCAATCCTCTCTGATAAATACTCTCCATCTCCACAGTCAGTATCTTCCTACAGACATCATACTAGTCACTCAATCCTCTCTGGTTTAGCAGGAGTCATCTTCTATGAAGCTTCAGCAATCTTCTTGCCCATGATATGAGTAATTCAGAAAAGAGTCATGCAGGTGGGGAGACCCAGCAGAGCAGTTTTCTTTTGAGAGGCTGAGAGGGCCCAAACACTATGCTTTTGGTTATATCCTTACTCAGAGATGCTGATACTGCCTCAACTTTTCTTCTTGTCTCCCTGGAATTTTTTCACAAGAGAAGGTTGAAAGAATTAAATACATATGGCTTGGTTACAAGATCACTGAGGAAGGTTATGATAATGTTTGCTAATATCTGAGGTACATAAAAATCTATGCAAGAGTAATTCTATTTAGACTCACAGAGAATGTGTAACTATCAAGAGTGGGATGGTAACTATTGAAGCACGCAATGCAGGAGTGCTTCTTAGCAGGAAGATCTACAGTTTATGAAATAATCCCTAAAAGAAAGTTATCAACAGCCAGGTCTCAGACAACTGTAAAGCAAACAGAGTATGTTATTACTGACATAGAAATTATTTCTATCCTATTTTGCCTAGGTCCCCAGGAGCCTCCAGTGCTCACAAGGTTTGTATAGAACTGACAGATATTTGTGAAGTCACTCCCCTATTCATAGTGAATCATTAACTTTAAATTGTGCTCCCATTCTAAACAATTTTCTTCCTATTTCTGAAGCATTCAAGCCATAACAAACTCCTGTGCAAGTGGCCCTCTTGCCTTATGGAGTGTATTTGTGTGTACTCGGTAAGTCTCATCCTCTGCAAATTGCTGTAGAGAAGGAATGGAAAAGAATGCATTCAGAAGTGGTTAAACTAAGTTCCAAACATTTTAACAACTGTTTGAATTCTTGAATCTTAAGGTCTTAAGGCTCTCTGCCTGCTCATAGAATATAGGCTGAAGCTTTCAATTTTGCAGCCTGGGAAAAGACCTCCAAAGGAGTAATTTATATTTTATTTGGTTTTGTGCATCCTACAATGGTAAGTGAGGAACTTTCTTCACCAGCCACTATGTGCTTAGGAGAGATTTTTGCCCCTCAGGAGAATGAAGCTGCTCGATGAGGTAGCTTAATGAATCCTTTTTGCATTGCCTACATGCAACGTATGGAGCATGCAGTTTTCACGTGTGTAGACAATCTGCATGTAGCAGATCCTGTCCTTATGCCAACTCTCAAGCAGCAAAACCCCAAGAAGAACAGCAACAAAAACAACTAAAACACAGTCCTTCCAGCTGCAAATTTGGTGTGCAGAAGCACACATGTAGGAGTGGAAATCAACCCCTCATGGCTCCTTTCGACTTCCTTTGAAGTCAAAAGCAAAATTCCCATTGAGTTCAATAAGAACAAGAGGCAGCCCTTGAACTAGTAAAAAGTCCTCAAGAGGTTTTATAAGCTCTTTATACAAAACTTTATTCTAGCTGTATATGAAATACATTTTGACCCCATATCCACCCACAAGACTGTGTGTCTGGTTCAGAATAATGTGATACCTCCACTCTGTCCAGGCTGCGGCTGTCACTCAAAGCTCTGGTTGTGCAGACATCTGAGGGATTCCAGGCTATCTAAGCAAGTTTTGCTTTTCAGAGAAGAGCCACTAAAGAGAGGATGACAGCTCAAGTAGCTCACATCCAGCTCTCCAGGAGCAGGTTTGGTCAAGGCCATTTCTGGCCACTGATCCAGCCTCCCTCATGACAACAGACACATGACAAATGTCCCAGCTAATTCTGCTGTCTTGTGGTAGTCTTGGACACAGATCATCACAAAGTATTAATACGAAGACTGGAGAACCTGGCACAAGGAGATGGAATTGCATTAGAGCAGTTCTCTTTCACTCTTTTCTGATCAAGTCCAGAGAGTGGTGATGGGCAGCTATTCCTCTGCTTGAGGGTGCTCAGCTGTGAATTCTCTAAGGGATCACTCATGTTGCTTCAGCTGTTCCACATTTACATGAAGTCTCTGGAAATTTGTGAGACAATTTGGGAAAATTATTATACTTGGTACTTTGTCTGGTTTCCAGCTGACTCAGAAGCTATGGTCACTGGGCTTAACCAGTACTGACAGAAGTAATGTTTTAGCCAAAAGCCATCTGGCTGAAAGTCTACCTCGAAAATATGGAAAAGACGGTGATGGGCAAACATAAACACTGCTGGCCCTGGCAGACATAGGAACCTCAAAGTGGTGATTTATACCTCTGTTATCTCTCAGTTTGGTGGCACCCAGATTGGGAGACCCATGTAGGCCAATCAGGAGAAACTCTGGGGATTCCACGCAGCTCCATAACATTGATGCTCAGAGACTCAGTAGTCTGCTCTAGAGGAAAGAATCCACTTCTGCACAAATGCTGGGGTCATGAAGATGAAATGCCCAAGCAAGTCAGCTCAGTCCAGACAATGTAGCCCTGTACCTCAGCCCTAAAATAACCAATGATCAGACTGATCCACAGTTCATATTCTCATCTTGAAAACATGAGCATTATCTGCCTCATGGGAATTTCTCTACAAAATATGCACTGGGATAGAGACCAGGAAGAAGTGACTAGTTTATGGTTGATTCAGCTACAAAAAGGTGAATGTTCTGTTGTTTAAAATACTTACATGAAAATAAATTTTCTTGATTTTTGAAAACTTCTTGATTCAATTGTACCCAAATACTGAAAGAACTACTTCAGGAAGACAGACGCTATCATGTTAGGTATCGAAGTCCCTTGACTATCTGGAACAAAGGCAAACGTTTTGTGGAAAAGTACACATTAGTAGACTGAATTCATTAAGTGCTAGTAATTTTAGCTCAGGTTAAAACATCTGAGCCCTTAACGGGTTCAAGGGCACAGTATTAATCAACAAAGAAAGTTTCTAATCGAATTTGGCCTTGGGAAATTCTCTTATATATTCTTTCTGGGTGATGTTATTGTTTTTGGGGAGCTTATCTACTATCTTGCTGGGAACAACTATCCACTTTAATAAAGTGCCTAAAATAATGTAATAAACACACGGCTTATATCAATAGCATCATATTTCCCCACATAGTATTTGTGTGTGGTTTAATTAGATGGAAGGATTACAGGAAAAGTTTGTGTCATAATGATTCTTTAAAGCGAAACCATAGATCAAAGTTCATAGCTGCCAAATATACAACTTTCAAAACAAGCTCAAGTGCTGCTATTAATCATGGCTGCTGGGGGATTTGATGACAAAGATTAAACTGCTGTAAAGGATACTGCTGTGCATCAGATTCTTGCAACTGTCATCAAATAGTCTGCCAACTATTAACAGGTCAGAAGAGTTGTCCAGCATTTACCATGGGTGGCTCCGTCACTGCAGTTGGTGAGGCCGTCTATGCCATGGTGACAACCAGTGACAGCCTCCCAGACAGACTTTTGTGGGTTGTTATTTTTTACTATGTGGCTGAAGCCTTAAGGTCTGCCTGTAGAGAAAACAAGAGAGGGAAACTGCAGGACCTCAGCCTCAAAGCACTGTATCCTCACAGGAACATCCCTTGTGTGGAATATTTTCTCTTATTTTCCACATGGAGTACCTTCCCCTTACAGCATGATAACAGTGCCCACCTGTGGAGCTGAGGTGCTGTAAATTCACTCCTAGTTTATTTCCCAGCAATTACTCTCCATGGATAAGCCCTCAGAGAATACCTCAAGGAGCAGCTTTCAGCCCTTTTGCAATTACACCAACCCTCTCTCCTTCTACACTGGTTCATGTAATCTCCCTGTGGGAAGCTAGAGCTCTCACTTACACAGAAACATAATCTGAAGGAAGTATGCAATGCATACTTTGCAGGGCGGGAGCCAACAACCTGTGACCCAGCAGCCAGTGCTCCGTGGTGGGTCATCGATGGCCATTAGATGGCATGTAGAGAGTTGTTAACCTACAGACCTACAAAGTGCTGCTGTCGCTGCTCATATGGAACAGTGTGCTTGAGAAGGGGCCTTTCTGAGCCTCAGCTCTGCCGAGTCTCAAACCAGCATCAGAGTCTTGCACCGAGCTGGTGGGGTAACAGATGGGAATGACAGTCTGATGCAACAAGCAAGTGGAGATTCAAATGCAAAACCACAGATTTGACTACAGTCTTCAAAGCTGAGGGGAGTTACAGATCTGAATCCAAACTTCACAGCTGCAGTCAGCAATAAAACAAACTTATCTATATAATGGGTTTAATTCAAATTACATCTGAATAGCCGCCATCTCTGGGAAAGTCTGTAGACACATCTGGCTGGAAATTTTTAAGCATTATCTCATCTTTGCTAATAGTATCTTTAAAACAAAAACAAAAACAAAAAACAAACCAAATAAGAATGCAAGAATGTTAAGACTTAAAATGGATGACATTCAAACTTAGATTATTTTAAGTAGTTCAGCTTACCAAAAGCTTTCATCCTACCCAACACTTCACAGATCACTTCACTTCTTAATCTAACTGTCCTGTCCTCTACTGAATGAGACACCAGAGAGACCATTTTTAGACATTCATGATGGTATATTTTGATGTCTAAGGGATCCTTACTCATAGACCAGTCTTCACTTGCCTTAATTTAAAATTTGTTTTCCAAGGCTCCTCTCTTTCCACCAAAAAATTTGTATGGGACTGGAACTTTCTCTGTTAAGCCCCCAGGTGTTTGGTCCCCTTCTCACCCCCAAACAAAATGTTCAGGAAATTAATATATCCAGTTACAGCAAAAAGAAATAAGTGTGTGCTTAGATAATTGCTTTTATATTCATTGTAAGATGTCTTTAGTTACCACCAAGACGATAACTGGATTGCATGGGCTCGGCCTGCAATGAGCTCTCCCTCAGATCCGGTCTCTTAACGTGGCTTTGGGGTCTGTTTAACACTTGTAGGCTACACCTCTGCATAGGATGACTAGAACCACCTCAATGGCATTTGCTTGCATGTCCTCGTGTGACACTGATGACACCCTGCCTGAGTATGGACAGGTAATCCATAGTGCTCCCTGCATCAGCGAGGCCTTCATCGCACACCAACAGCACAGCAATCGTCTGGGGGATGTATCAAAGGGTCTTTGCAGATGTCTCTGGAAGTATTGGTGTCCATATTGTACTTCAAAGAATACAAAGACTGTCTGGGAACACTTCCCTGAACTGGGACCCATTTTTCTGGTTTCTGCCATCTTCCATTTAAACATGGCATCTGGTTTTCTTCTTACTGAGAACCATACACTGAGTATGGTAACCAGGAAAGGGTGGGGAGGTGTTTTCCTTTGGGTTAGTGAAAAACATTGCCTGAGGAATGGAAACACTGTTTTGATTGTGATACAACCTCTATTTTTATTACTTTTCTCTATAAAATACAATAAAAACATTGTGGGGAAATATATAGTCAATTATCTCCAGTGGAAAGGAATACCCCATCCACCGGCAAGGCTTCTGGGGCATGGAGCAACGAGTTGCAGCCTTGTCTTGTCTTTCAGTCTACTGCTCAAAAACTGCAGAACCACAAATTTAAAAACAAAATAAGAGAGTGTGAAATGCAAAAAGCCAGTTATTTGTCTGAAAAACATCACAAATGCACAGAAAAATGGCCAAGGCCATTATGACTACAGCTGCTGCGTGGGTAAAGCACTCCGGAACAGAAAGGGGGATGGCTTAGGGTCTGAAAATGTGGTATCCATAAAGCTCAAGTCAGTGGCAACATTACCACTGGCCACAGTGAATCCAGGTTTCCTCCAATGTGCCCTAAATTTATTCTTGGCTCTCTATTACAGCATCTAAATAAAACCAGTGGTGTGCAAACGAACATAAGGGCGCAGCATAGGCAAACTGGCAGCAGCACTGACAAATGCCAAGGCCGTGCTGGGGCGATGCCTCACATTCCCTGCCAGAGCCCAGCTTTCAGGTAGACCAAGGATTTTCACATCACACTCTATCCTTCCTGACTCGCCTTTGATGTCAGTTCTCGGTTTAGGCTACAGCCTCCTGTGAGAGGTGCACCGAGATATGTTTGGATAGAACTGTACAGTGTGGGTGCCGTCCCAGCACCTGTGACATTCCAGAAGTGTGTTATGGCACTGCAGGCTCTATTTGTGCTCTTTCCATGTCTCCTGCCATCTCCTGCTGCAAAACTGGCACCCAGGTGCTTGTCTTGAAACCTGGGCGCTACCTCCAACATTTAGAAAGGCCACAAAGAAAAGGTTTGGAAATGTATCCGTCTCATGGAAGGTTAATAGTCATTCTGCTGTAGTGGAAGATGTGAGATATTAACTATTTAAATGCCAATAAACTTCTGAAAGTGGCGCACAAATGAAGTTCAGGTGAGTGTTTCTATTTGCTCACAATATTTGATCTGATTTACTGATGCTTCTTAAAAACATTTATTTTATGGATTTCAAACTCTAAAATTGAAGCAGATCATTCAGATTCTCATTTTGCTGTAATTGCTCTGTCTGGGCATTGGGCACCAACTATCTGAGATGGTCTTATGGCCAATTCAACACTGCTTTTCAAGAGTGTGTGGTGAATACACAGGATATCAAGAGTAAGCAACGACTGTAAAGGACTTCTGCTTTTTTGGGTAGCAAACATCTTTTCAGAGCTTGAACACAATAACACTGACAAAAGGCATTTAAAGAAGGTTGAATTCCCTAGAAATGTTATTTCCTAAAGAAGCAGGTCGTCACCTCTTACAAGTCTGCGCCACCTTGGCATGTCAGTGTTTTGAATCAACCAAGTAACTGAGGAATATGGTGGACCATAAAGCAGAACATGAATTTTCCTGTAGTTTTGCATATGTTAAATTGACATATCTACAACTTTGTGTTAGATACAAGGCAAAATATTGAATCTTGAGGATCACATTAATGAAGAGCTCAACTCACAAATTAATAGTTTTTGTCGTCTGAAGTGCAGTCTGCCCTAAAAAAGCACTAAGTCATTATGACAAATTGCAACCTATTTAAACAGACTTCTATATAGATTAGTTAGTTATATCATCTTTACAAGAAAAATATACCCATAGAACTTGTGAGCTACTTCTGATGACAATTTATATTTTTTCTGTTGAACTGCTTATAGTACAGGTTTACTAGTATTAATGACAACAATGTCCATGACTTTCAAGTTGCTCCAGTTGCCTCTCTGCTGAAGCAGAAATGAGCCGTCTTAAGAGTCTGATTGTGTTATTAAAAAAAAAAAAAGAAGAAAAAAAAGAAAAAAAGACTGTTCTCTTATTAAAAACAGAAGCTTTCATTCTCTCTGGAGGCCTGATATTTATGATCAAGCATTTCATGCCTACTTCTCTTGCCCTAATTCTGGTCATTTGCAACAATGCTGGTGTTAAGTGACTATGAAACCCTAGTCTCTGAAGTAATCAGATTTTCAGGCCCTGTGCCCTACGTCACATGGAATCATTTATTGCAGTACAATAGGAAATAAGGCCACTATGCATAACAGTATTTCTGGGGGGAGAAATGCTGCTCATTGCTGAGTAACAGTATACCCAGATGATTATAGGTTGTAAATTCTGCCTTCAAAATCAATGGCTTTTTGCATTTAGAACTAGCAGAACAGAGGACAAATTACCAAAGAAATACAGAGAGAAAATGTGCAGAGTACCAAGCTCCCGCTCAAAAAACCGATCACATGGAAGTACTAACTTCCCAGATCCAGCTGATACAGGGCAGCTGAACTGGGATGACATGGGCTATGAGGAAGAACCAAAGTTCCATCACTGACTGAAGACCCTGGCAAGAGCTCAGTCCCTTTTCCCCACATAAAAACCCCACAGCTCTGCTTTCAGCCTGACTACCTCCTTGTACACATCATCTGTTGGGGCAATTCTTTTGCATAGAAATAACGAGAGGTTCAACTGCAGATAGTTAAAGAATTGTGGACTAGTTGCAACTTGTATTAAGCCTCAGAAATTCAGAGCTTACCTTAGAGTCACTTCCTTTGGTCTTGCTGAAGTTGTAGAGAAAAAAAATAGGCCCAAGCCTCTCAGTTTTCCAAATGTAGTAAAAAGTGTTTGAATACACACTTTAATATATTTTCTGTGTCATTTTTATAAAATACAGATATATAATTATAGATATAATGCATATATAGCATTTACTGTATTGATAAAAAGCTAGTCTTTTCACAATGACAAACCAGTATTTACAATATGATTCAAATTTTAAGGAACAAATGAAAGAATATTGTGTGGTTATATAAGAATAATTTGAGGAAAAATAAGAGACCAGTTCTAAAAAATTCCCAGACAATAAAGTACATAGTCTTGTCAGGAGTGCCACCATGAACATCTATGCACAACCCTTTTTTTTTTTCTCTCCTTGTTGGAACGTGCATAATTTACCCCTCTTCCACATTTCTACCTAGTCACAGCCCTTAAGTTGACATGGATAATTACCCTTTTTCAAGTACAAATTAATTGTACCATCTTTCTCATTCAAGTATTTTTCCAACTGCAAAATTTCAAAGTTTTGGCTAGAGCAGGAACAATAACACACAAGTTACCTCTTAATTTAAACCAATAGAGCTATGACAATTAACACAGCTGAAAATTTGCCCACCTTCTACACACCTTAGAACCATTTCACAAACAATTAGCATGAGTTTGAATAGCATTTTTAGCATTGCAGGTCTTTTCTAGGAAGTTTGCCTCAAAGGACACTGCACTGCCAAGACCAGCGACAGACCTGAAGTACATGAATGCTCTTTGTTATCCTCATATATGAACACTACCCAGCCATTCATCTGTAATACACTGTCCACAGCACAGCAAATGTGGAGATCACCTTCATCTTCAGTGTATGGTCACCCTTTCCTCTGAAGAAGAGAAGTGCTATTATCACATTTTTCAGAAGGAAAAAATGTCTGATAGAGACTGAGTAAACTTAGGTTTACTCAGAAAGGTCACTTAGGAAGTTTGAGACAGCAATGAAGAAAGCGCACATCACCTCAATTGCATCCTCTTCTCCTTCTAACTTTGAATGAGAACTTTATACCTATCTTTAACAGAATCAAATACGTAACCAACAGAAATAAAGCCTTCTTCAGGCACAGGCTTTAAGATTGCTGCACTTTCTCTTCCATTCCCAAATAAGGGGAGATGGCAAGAGGGCTGTTTCTGCATGCATTATCTCCATCCCACTGAAGAAATATTAGCTGAAATGAGTCTTCCTTGAAGTGAGAGTAAGCCCACCATTTGCCAGAAAAGACATAGGAACACTTGAGAAACATGAAAATTCACCTTCACCAAAAAAATCCAACAAACATAAAACCTGAAAGACATTAATCTCCTTCAGCACTGACCGGGAAAGCATTTTCAACTACATCTGTACCCGCCTTAGAAAGCCTTTACATCAGCTGCAGGATTAGCATACTGTTAAAGATGACCTGTTCTCTCAAGCACTAAAATTTGTTCCACAGCCTCTGTGGTTCAGCTCTGACAGATGGGCAGCTGAGAGGCAGCTTTTGCAGAAGGGCTGATACACACCTGGACTGTGCAGGTGCATATGAGGGCAGAAATTTCACCATGGTGGTGTCTCCCTGTGTCCTTGTCACTCTGGAGAAGTCTGGTCAGGAGCAGATGGTGATCTACATTCTTACAAGTGCTATTTAGGAAACAGAGGTGGGAATGAAGGAAACCTCTCCAATTCCACAACAAAAACTGAGCAACAGGAAGGCAGCTATGACAACGCTCTGCTTCCAGAAACATTTTTGGGCAAACTGGATCATCTGCCTAATTGATACAGGTGATATATTTTTGAAATGCTGAAGATGAAGGACCTTTTGCCCTTATTTAAAAAACCAACCAACCAAACAAAAAAGCAACAAACCAAACCCAAAACACAACACACATTCACACAACAGGTAAAACCAATAATGGAATTTCTCATCTGCTCACTTTTTTTTTCCTAAATCAAACCTGCATTTTCCTTTAAAAAAGTAAAAATACAAAAACAAAGATACATTAGAATATCCTACTGTCCCGTAAATGTCTTATAGGCAATATTTATGGAGGAAAAAAATGCATCAAGCCCTTCCTTTGACAAAAATTAAGCACCCCAAAGTTCATTTCATACAAAGGAATGCTGCTTCTAATGCTGTTGGTTTAAATTACTCCTATCACCACAATTTGAATATGCATTATTTGTCTTCAAATATATAATCATAAATCTAGACTAATGCTGAAAAAAACAAATCCTAGTGAGAATGCTGTGCCGTTGATAAGCTAAAAACAGCATATCATGAGAAGGCAAACTAACCTTTCCGTTTACTTTGTAAATAATCCATTAGCTAAACTTCTATTTTAGGCTGAATGCTTGATGCTTAACACTAAGAAGTCCAAATACCTACCCTTCGTATCCCTTACAACAGAGAAGAAACTTGTAAAATGCCTTTGGTGCATCAGCTTATTGTATGAATGTTTTAAAGAAACTCACTAGAACTATAGGAAATGTAAGTGGGCTTTTTCATGTTGTTTAATACTCCAAGTGTCATTTCATTCTTTAAAGGGGTTAGAACAGAGGAGGGGGAAAGGGGAGGAAGTCTTACTTAATTTGTTGCATATGTCCCAACGTGTTATACAACTAAGTGTATTATACCAGAAAACTAAAGCAGTCTGCACCACAGCAAACTCTGTGTAACTCAAAATAGGAGAATAATGTGGCCACGAGCAAGTCAAAATTTCAGTGAAACTTCCTCTCATATTATATATACACACACACTTTACAAGCTACATCGAGTGTCCTTTCATATTTCAAAAGAAATACATTGTAGACACCAAACATACTGTACTTTTACTTAAAGGCTTCATCAAACCATATGTGCAGACACTTGAGAAGACGAGAGTGTCAAGCTTCCTAGGGTCCTAGAGTCAAAGAAATTCTGCTGCCCCCCACTGCTAAGTAAGTGCACTCCTTCCACAGGGGGCAACATCTGCCGATCCGTCATGGTTCCACTTGGCGAGGACCCCAAGAAACTTCCTTGGGAAGAAACTATTTTCTCAGGACTGGCAGCCAGTTTAGGGGATGTAGAAAAGTTATATCCATAGAGTGCACAGGGACTGTGCAGCCTAAACGTGTTGTAGGAGCCTTGGTGGGTTTGATTAGTGGTAAAGGCATTGCTGGATGGGGATGGCATGATGTACTGGAGCTGTGGAGACATCCCTGAAATCTGCATGGATAAGCCAGTCTGTGGGCAGCTGAATGCATCCCCATCATTGCCACTCATGGACATATTCACAGTTGTGCTACTCGACACACCGACATAGGAGGGAGTCCTCGGGGGTGCAAAGGTCTCACTGGTCTGGTTTGTGAGCCGGTTGTAGGTCTCAGCCAAGGAAGTGCTGTATCTGTTCAGGGTCAGGCCTGAGCGGGCACAAGCTGTGTAGTCAGCTGGAGCAAGAGTACACAGCTGGCTAGTGTTGGGACTGAGGTGGAAGGCTGGAGATGAGCAAGGGGAACCCGGTAAAAGGTGAGGGTGGGTAGATGGCACTCCACTGCCAGATCCCTGGAGTAAAGTAGAGGAACCTGCATTTCCTGGAAGAGAATATTACAGTGTAAGAAGCACATTGGGAAAGGTCCACTTCCTCAGTGACAGATCAAGACCTTTGTCTTTCATAATAACCCTTGAGATTAAGTTCAACTCAAATTAATTAAAAACTTTTACAAACATGTGCAGGAGGATGTGTGAGTAAACCACAAGCATATTTCTAAAGAAACAACCTGACCAAGAAAGAGAACTGAAACTACGTTTTTACAACCATCACTCAGTACTTAGAGCCCCTGCCCAAAAGGCTAACTGCTTCTTATATGACATGAAAGAAAACTGCATGGCAGTTAAGATGCAGCCAAGTAAGTACCACATCATAGGAAGCCTTCTTCAAAATGATGACTTTTGGCTTATCTATGCTCTTGCTACAGTTCAGAGTGTGTTACAAGCACTCTGTGCCGGTCTGTGTTTGTTTTGCTGTCAGAGCCCAGCGGAGGAATGAGCTCCTTTAGCTCAGATGACAGAGGGTCTCACAGTTAACAGCTTCAGGAAAGTTCCCAACTTCAGAACAAAAAACTTCTGACTTCAAACAAAAAAAATCTGAGAACAAAAACTCAGACCAACTTCAGGAAAAGTGTAAGCTGAATACTGCGAATAGCTGTTTTATTTCTTGAATGGGTAGGTTTGCAGCAAACTGTTTGCAAATTGTTCCTTTACTGATATCAGAACTTTTTACATTAAATACTGGTGCTGAAAGCTCCTGAAAACACACTGCTTGCTACAGGTGAAGACTTTTTCCAGGACTGAAAGTTTGCCAGCTGCAAGAAACACTTCCTTTTCTTAAAAGGTTATGTCTTGCAGAAAACCAAGTGTAGAAAAATTTACTGGGGCTTTTACGTTCTCCCAGACAGAAGACACTTAGCAAGGAACACTCTCCTGCTTAAGAATCACATTAACAATCAAACACCTTGATGCTGCAAGGAGATAAATGCTGTCAATAAATTAACAGGTTATCATAATAGGTGAGCTAGTAAAAAGAAATACATTATCAGTGAACACTGTCTGCTGCTTCTTCTTGTTAACAGGATGTTACAAGCATAAAGCACCATTAGACACTGCCACACTACAGAAATCCTGGTATAAGACGTATTTGTCTTCCAATCTACGTCAATGCCTCCACTACTGGAAGATGGGCACTTTACAAGCAGGACAAATTTCTAATGGTGTCTTTCAGAAACTCTCTATGTGCAAGGTATAGATGACTAATGATTTTGCAAGGATCCCAGTTTCCATCCACAGAATATCAACAGTGAGTTCAACACTATTCTTAACCTCAGGCAACAGGGGAAAAGGAAATGAGAAGTTCGCGGCAGCAGCTCCCCTGCCCTCAAACAATGTTCCTACATACAAACAGGCAATAAAGCTATCTGTCCTAAATGGATTAACTGCATAGTCAGTTGCCTTTCAGTCTTACACAGTCTGACAAGGTGTTTCAGGTCTCCTTCTAACTTCTCATTAAAGGCCTTTTTGATGAGACCATCCCTCACCCCCATGCTCTGCACAACACTCTGCCAACACTCATCAAATGTATCCATGACTTGGCACAAAACCTCCTTTTAGTTGCCCACATCAAGGACTGATGCTCAAGGTTTCTTGAAGGAGTGTGCAAAGACGTTGACAAAAGTGATTTCTCTGAATTTCTGGATTTTCTGGATTTTTGCTCTGAAAACAACTTTCCAATCAATACATTATCAAGAAAGCAGACTGGATGTTTGTAAATTTGGTCACAGAAGATGCAAAGAATTGGGAGCATTATGTCTGATTTAGCTGGGAAAAGGTTGAGAGGTATGCTATATGCATTGGCATACTCTGGAAATAAAATAACTCAGAAAAGAGAACAGAGATTTCATTCTCTGTCCAAATAGGCCATTTAAATGTTTTTCGCATTCATGGCACTACCTGCAAAATAGGGAAAGTAGAAGCATGGAGGTTTCCAATGAAGACTGAGGAGCAGTAAAAAGCAAAATGGAGATGAGATTCATTTTTTTAAGCTCTGGGATGCATATAAATTTTGTTGGCCCACTTACTGAACAATTTTTAGGTTTTTAAGAATCAAGAAGGTGTGCTAAGATGAAAACAAATCAAGCTTCCTACTATTTATTCATTACTTAAGAGAAAATTTCTTCTCTCATTCCTTTTTTATTTTTTTCTCCTAAAAACACAAATAATTCCTACACTGGAGTTTGTATGTACAACAGAAGTCATCTGTAAAGGATCTCTACCTTCTACATCTATCCAGAGCATAATGTTAAGGAATAGGTTATTCAATCCTTAAACAACTGGCATTCTCCTCCATATATGATCTGATTTTTCTTTACAATTAACATTTTTAGTGTCGCAGTGGTTCAGTTAGCATAAGTTTTCTAACTTAAAATAACTCAGATGAGAGGTGATGGCTGCACTGTGGTTAATCGGTCGCTTCTGTTCTGCAAGTGACACGCTTACCTAGACTTTTGTAAAGTATGATGGACAAAGCTTTATCTTCTTTCATATTTGCTTTGCATGAACACAAAGATAGCTGTTACCTTGTTTGGGTATCCCAGGAATATCTTCAAATGTCAGTGTCCTCAGTGAAGGTCTCCAGAAGGCGTAAGACTCGACCAGAGCTTCCAGTCCCATTCTATTTAGAACAGAAGAATCACGGTGTCATGAAAGCAAGCTGTATTTTGTCACACATCTCTGGACACTCTACCTCAGAAACATATAAAAATTAGTAACATTTCAAGATTATTTTGATGTCGATTTTGCTTTTTAGAAAAGAGCCTTACATCCTTTCCATTAGACCACAGAGACCTGCAACCACTGCACTGACAGCACACAAAGTGTTTTCCAATTCCACAAGCCTGCTCTCTATTTCAATATTTTGGGCTTTTTGGAAGGGCTGCTTGAGTGGGAAGACTTAGCTAAAATGATGCTAAATGTTTTGCTAGTACAGTATTTCTTTAAGAGAAATCCCTCTGGCAGTTAAAGTTTTAAATCTCACCTAAAGTTAAAGTTTTAGCTGCCAGAGGGATTATCTGCTATTTCTTCCTTGAACAAAGGTGATCCACTGACAACTTCTATTAAAACAGGATTCCCAGCCATTACTGATGAGCTGGAAAAGCACACTTAGAACATGAGCAAGACATGGGTGTACAGCTCTTTTGTTACTAAAATTGCATATAAAGCAACCTTGTGTCTTGGTTATTACGTGCTAAGCAAACTGCCTTTAGAAACTAAAGTCTTCACTCATTTTCTTTCAACAGTGTCCTGAGAAAACAGAAGTAACTGTGTAGACAGTGGTGGCAGACACAATTTAGAAGAATCTCTGCTTCCTGAAGGTAAAGGCCCATTTGTTTTCTGACAATTATTTATGAATAATGCACCTCAGAGGTACATATACTTAGAGGTATAATTTTGGTGTTATTTTTGGCTGCTGGGCCCCAGAGGCCTGTTAAGTGTCAGCATGAGGCACACTCCAAATACAAGTGCTTGCCTTTGAGCATCAGCACTCCGTAAACTTGAATTATGCAAATAGCCCAATTTGAAGCAACCGACATGTTCTGATACTGCTCCTTCCCACTGCATTTCCAACAGGAACACAAATGTCTGTCAGGAAACATTTATAAAGTATTTATTAGCTGAACCTGGACTAAAAAGATAGCCTTAATTTTCTGCAGTAATGGTGAATTTTCATTTCTAGTTAAAGTGGAGATAAAAGCCACCTCCTGGAGGAGTGTAGCCAAGGCGATAATTTATACAAGATGCCTTCCAACAATTTCCACATTTTATCACCACCCTAATTTGCGCTATCAAATGCCCAAGTTTATTTAACAAAACAGTTATGTTTTTCCTGAAGTATTTAAAGGGAGAAATTCTGGTCCTTTCCTGAGTAAAAGTTTTTATAGGGTCAAACTTAAGGCCCAACTGAAGAATGAAACTATTCTCAGCACATAAATTCTGTTTCACTTTGCAAATGCACAGGGAATGTTTTTAAAAGGTGAAGCTACTGATTTCTGTAAAATAGCCTGCGGGACTGAGTGGGAATGACCTAGAAGGGAATATTTTTAATTAAACAGAATTACTGCATGCAGCAGTGCAGAGTAAGATAGCTGCAATAATTGAAGCGATATCGAAAAGTTGGGTATAATTTTACCACACTATTTTTTTAAACTTGTTGCAGACTAAAATGCCTCAATGATAAACACGTCAGCTAGAACAATGATGATAACAGAACTTTAACACTTAATTTCAATATTAAGTAACAGAGTAAATCAATAATCAACTGGGTAAACCAATAAAAGTTTTCCTTGACAAATAAAAATCTGAGCTGAATTCCCAAACACACTTATTCAGTAATACACACCATAAAAGAAAACAGTGATATTGACTTCAGTAAAACAATGTCAATTTGCAGCAAACAAGAGTTTGCAGAGTCAATTCTGTAATGAGTATGTTTGCAAAGTAAAAGCTCTCAGACCTCATCTAAAGGCCACTCCAAAACACTTTACAGATGCTGGCTCTTCCTTCAGGACTGGTCTTCTTAATCCATTTCCATAAAAAAAAAAGTGTCTTTCAATCAAAATATCCTGCTATTTTTCTAATGCCTGAACCAAACTGTTCCTAGCAGCCAAACAAAAACCCCTCTCTGGATACACCCAGTCCTATAATTATTTGTGTGGTCACAGATGCAGTACTGTTACATTGTCCTCAAGTAATACCAGAGCTGTCCCACCACATTAAAACCTGTTCAAAACTGGTTTCTGGACAATTCTTTCCTTTCTATTTTAAAGGGCCTCTTCTCTTGTTTCATGTAACATTGCGGAAGAAGTTCTAAGTCCACTTAAACTTGCACATTTCAGAGGATCAGGGTTTCACACTTCTTAGGAGGTTCCTTAGTACTTATTTTATAGTTCTACAAACAGCAAGCATAGCAGAGACACTGCCTATGAGAGAGAGAGCGCTTTTGAACAGGGCACATAGGGCAACTCTTCCTAAAGTACACAGACCATGTTTTGCTTCTTCAGTCACTGCACTTATCTGGAAGCTACTGTTCACTTAATTTCTAACTAGAAGGCTATAAAGGAGGGCAAAATTCTATTTACATCAGTGCCTGGGGCATCCCTTCCAGGCCCCAGAACATGGGTAATTGTTTCTTGCTAGAAGACAAAATCTCAGAGATACTGAAAAGATACTTGCATCAAATGCCTGTAGTTCTACAACTACCCCTTCCCTTCTATAAGAATTCTTCTGAAGAATCTTCTAAAAACTACTCTCATTTGCTGTCCAGTCTCAGCTTTTATGTAACTCAGGTGTAAGCACAAAACAGGCTTTAATGCTGCAGCATCTGCTAACAGAGAAACTCCATAAAGCAACTACCAAAAGAAAACTCTGTGGTCATTCCTACCAGCACAGAGTCTGCTCCCTTCTCTGCAAGGCTTGGTCATAAATATAGCAGCTGTAGACACCAAACGCAATGTGGTCACTGGAACTGATGTATAATATGCACCACAATGAAATACTGCTTTTTCTTAGCTGAAATGGTTTGACATACAATTCAAAACAGGCTTAAGTAGCTTGCATTAAACAGGCATTGGACAAAATACCTCATCGGCACTAGCAGCCCAGACCAGACCCAAGTGTCCACCTTGCACTACTCAGATTTCCCATTGCTATTTTGAAAGATTCATGGATCAGGCGAGAATAAGCAATTAATCAGTCCATACGCAACAGAAGAAGTGGAAGCCAGTCTCATCCCAAGGTCTTCTACAACCTGCTAGAAAAGGTATTCACCTAGGAAGTGGATTTAAAACTCCTCAAACTAAATGGACACTTGAACACAGGACTCCCACCTTCTAGGCAAGTGTTTCAAACACAAGGTTACTGCACAAACCGGTTTCTCCCCATTTATGAGAAAACAAGCCACCCATCCATGCTATACGCCACTTACATGCAAGAGAACCTGGGCTTATAGATGGGCAGCGGTGTCTGCAATTTGTGTCTCCAGCCAGGAGAAAGAGGAGACTTCAAGTGCAGCCTGAAATCATGGACCTGAGTGCACATTAAGTCCATTTGCAGACCTCATGGTATGTCACTGCTTCCACTAAAAGGACTCTTGAGCACATGAGTCAAGCCAAGTGCCAGCCTTGTTCTTGACCCAGATGGTTGGGGTGTAGGAACGGGAGCTCACCACAGAGAACACTACTGGGAAACCTAAGTGGTCCCTCAAGGAGTCTCAGTTCTCAAATTAGTTTGTCTGTAAGTACAAGTGTTCACCTTGAACAACCTTCACAAAGTGATTCTGCCAGCGGTAACCAGCCCACCTCTTTCCCAACACCCACCTGTTACGGCCCGAATCTCTAAACCCTTTGGCGAATGGATTCCGATCAATCTTCAGACGAGTTATCTGTGAATATGATTAAAAGAAATTATTACCTGTAAAGTCAGATAAGTAGCACAGACAACTCTCCTGACAGAAATAAGCTGACAGCAGAAACATCTTCGTATTTGTATGGTTTAAGATGGTTGTCTCAAAACATAGCAAAATAAGGGCCAATCTTCTGATCATTATTTTTGCAGATTCCCAGAGAAGCTAATAGGTATTTAAAGCTGCCAAATGGCAGTTGGAATTACTGAGAAAAAACTTCAGGCAAAAGTAATTCTTCATCTAAGAGAGTACAGTCTCTAACTGCAATAAAATTTAAATTACATTTTATTTCTGTATGGGTCAAGAAGGTAATGTGAAAAGAGAGATTATCTCTAGGTTATTACGCTCCACAAAGAAAACCCCAACCCAAACCGAACCAATAAAAAACCCATCAAAACACACCCCACCCCAAATAATTTTATTTTAATAAATGGGAAAGTCACCAAATACTTCTATTTCAATCTTTACATGGTTCTCCTGCTCTCCTCTTTGTAAAGGTATCAATGCACATACAATTTCAAAAAATACAGATGCAATAATTTTTACGGAATTAATAAAATGTCACAACACTAACTATGGTGTTACTATGTATGCTAATACTTAAACAAAAGGTAGAAAGAGCTGAACACTAGAGTGATATAACCTACAGTTTACTTTTGACTTTGAACCCGTGTGCGCCCAGATAAATTGCTGTTCATAATATAAGCTGAGTGCAGTTAATAAAAACAACTGCAACTTTCTTCAGAATTCAGCTTCTCTGTTAAGGTCCTGGGAGTATTAAAAGCACTGGAGTCAGGAACAAAAGCACTTTAAAAATTCTATCCAGACACGTATCTACATTTAAAGGTACAGAAACACTGTTAAAAATTAGACTGCTCTTTGCCTTGTTCTTCAATGCTGTATTTGTAATTATGACACCATTAAGAATGCTAATTAGACTGTGTCATCTCCATAATAAGAATTATTTTTTACATGCAGCATCTCTGAAGTCTCAGCTATAGCCTCCAGACACTGCTACAATACTACCAGAGAAAGCTCCTTGTAGTACAAAAAGGGTTTAGACAATTTTATTTTAATAAGTGATATAATAAAAGTATCTACTTTTCTCATATCTCTTACAACACTGGTCTGCTCTGAAAAGCCTGTATAGTGCTAATCAGAAAGCCCAAATTACCTGTTGATTTTGGTATGCTGTGACAGTAGTGAAAACTGTCTCTGGAAAGGAGAAGGCTTTCACCCCTTCTCCTGAAGGGATGGGCTTGACAGGGGACAGATCATCACCACAGTCTTTTCGGATGACGTGGACACGAGGCTGGTATTTATGCATAGAGTGAAGGATAATCTACGCAGTCATGAAAGGAAAAAGATAACATTGATTAGAAAGGACAACCTGCTGTTTCAGGACTTATAGCTTTTTGGAAGAGATTGTGGTATGTGTTTACCATGCCACTTACTGGAAATCAAATGTTTTCTTTAACCTCTGAAGGTTCTTGTTACAGTAGTCTAATCCCTGTGCATTTATGTAATTGCCAAACCTACGCACTTAAAAATTACGACCCAGGAGCTCTAAGTTCAGAGACTGGCTCAATTGAAACTGGCTCAAAAAAACCCCAAAAAACTAAAAACCAAACCAACCAACCAAACAAACAAAAAAAACCCCAAACCAAACAAACAAAAAACCAAACCAAACAAACAAACAAACAAACAAAAACCCACAAAAACCCAAAAAACAGAGAAATCAGGAGTGAAGTCCAGGTCCCACTGGAATTATGAAAGTTTTGTCACTTTTTTCCACTGAAGTCTGGATTTGATCTAATAGGATTAACAGCAGCAGAAATGTGCCTTTTGTTTTTGGAACCTTCAGGATATGCTATTGGAGCAATTTTTTCCTTATGTCCCAAAGGCTGGAAACAAATCTTGGCTGGAACACAAGCTGAGACTCTCACACCCTGAAGAAGTATACACTTAAGACCAAAATGATACCAAAACCATAACCAAACTCTAAAGAGTTAATAACAATAGATTTATAATACAGACAATGAATTTCAATAAACAAACCCCTCCCAGCATACAAAACCTCAAGCAAAAAGAAATTATAAAAGAGAAGTGGATGAACTCATAGTGCATAAAATTAAACACACAAATACCTCTTAGTACCGCTTCAGAATTTTAGGGGAGATTTAAAATACAGAACTTCTCCTCTATTTTGCTCCACTTCAGCTAACCACTATTAAAATAGAAGATTTCAAGAAAAAAAGAAATAGAAGTTCTAAATAGAAATATTATTGTTGGAAGCCCTAAGAAATTAGTAACTTGATAAATAAATAGTCCTATGGCCATTGGCCTGTGTAACTACTAATCAACATTCTGGGGAAGCTTTTTAATTTCCTGCTCCTTGTATAGTCTCAGAATGTGCGTGCGCTCAAGCACCCAACAGAGCCCCTATGCCAGACACCAGGGAAGTTCATTCACTCAACTGGTATGGAGAATGTTACATTCATTTGGATAAACTAGAGTTTGGCCAGTTTAATACACTTGGTCCTGGCCAGATTACATGACCCTGTTTTGGTAAGGCAAGTTTCTTGGATAATCAGGGGTTTTACTAGCTTTTGAGTAAGGTTTTGACAATGACATCACAGGCTGTGATTAATTTGCTCAGGGAGTGCCCTATGGATGTTCTCATATGAAGTCTTTTTCAAGTTTCTGAAATCCTGAACGGAGAAAAATTTTTTATCGTGCAAAAGTTTATTCTCTTTTACAACACTCCTTTCAGTCCTCCAATGGCAAAATCTACAAAATGAAAATGCAGACAGGACAGCACGTTCCTGACCCTGTTTTCCTGTGAACACCCAGCGATACCAGGGGAGATGCTGGTGCAACAGAAAAAGAAACGTTCAAGAAAATGTTCCACTATTCAAATCCACTGTGATTCTGTGCTTTGTCATTTGTCTGGGTGCCACTGAGCATGCCACATTCTGCTCCCACACAGATCACTTGACCCCATCAGCTCCGTGGTGCAAACTACTGCTTGTCCACACAGCAACGATAACCCTGGCAGCTACAAAGAGCTCTGCTCATGCACCAGAACAAGTGCAATCAAAGCAGCACAAAGATGAACACCCCCCACTCCTTATCTGGGTGGCCATTACAGCTAAACTGATCCATGTCATCTCCTAAGAGCAACCTCCCTGGCCTCTGTCCTCTACTGAAATTTCCTGCGCTGCCATACTGCTTGGCAGTTAGCAAATCCATAACAATAACTATTTTTTCTTGATTTTGTAGCATGTCTTCTAACAATGGGATCTTTGCTAGTGATCCGAAGGACTCTGAACTCTAAATAAATAATGCAGAACTGCAAAACCCTTGTGAATTAAAGAGCAACATATGAAGGCAGGACATAAAAGGAGAGGGAGATGCAACATCCACCCCAAAACCAGTTTAGGTCTATTCAAAGCATCACCTAAAGCTACTATGAAGAAAAGCTAAGGAAAAGGAGATTCAGGCTCTTCATTTCACAGTGCTTGCACATTTAACAGCACCAACAGGATCTGACAGTTTGTCTGCAGAAACAGCAACTTTCCCATCATGCCCTTAAAATCCAACACCAAAAAACCCCAATCAGAAGTCCCACTGTGTTCCCAAATATGAACTGGCATTGCATTCAATTCACAGTTGAAGAGCCTGCCTCTCTCTACAAACGCCTCACAGAGTAAGACCAAAACACTTGGGGGAATAAACCTCTCTCACAAAAAGTAAAATTATATTTTGGCCACAGCAGCTGTCAAGAAATCACGGTCAGACAGAATACACCGCAGCAGGGAGCCCCAGGTAGGAGGCAGAGCAAAGGTGACCAGAGCACCTGCAGACACACAAAGCTGGGATTGCCTTTGCAATGGCTTTTGAGAGCTGCTGCCATGGTGAGGCCTCAGAGCTGACCATGAGCATGAGCACCACTGTGACACAACTATCTCAGACAGAACAAATGAGAGCCAGACACTACTGCACGGGGGAGATGCCAATACTCCGGCAAATGGGTGGTGCCAAGACTACACAGTCACCTCCCAACCACTAGCACAGTCCTTGATGATGATTTTGCTAAAAATCCTCCTTTATCCTCCCCTCCGAAACACAAGCATTCAGGCTCTCTGCAGTCAGGGAAGTGTGTGGGACTGAGGAGCATGGACTCTGTACTAAGACAAAAACTGCAAGTGCAAATTCTGATGTTTTACAGCTTTTCATTGTGGCAAGAACATATAACTGCCCACTGACTGTAAGCAGAGCTCGTTACTTGGAGCCAAGTCTGGGCAGAGTTACAGTCCGCCTCTGCTTCCAGCCTCGCCCCATTTTCAAATGGGGAAAAAAACCCACCCCAACCACCAAGGAACAATTAACACACTAACAGCCTCATTTTCACTGTAAGTTAAAAGATGTTCCTCTGCATCAAAAAATACTCAGTTGAAAAGCATGGAAAATAGCATAAAAAATATTGACTTTTACCCTCTACTGAAATTCAATTTAAAAACTGCATTGAAATAGAAAAATTAGCCAGCTCTAACCAGCCGGAGGGAGAGACTCCTTTTACAATGCAGCACTTATTCCAGAGATGAGAGAGGGATGAGAGGCATTAACAAAGAGCATCCAGACCATGCACTTCTCAGTGACAACTGCAAAATCCAGGTTTACTTTTCCTTATCATCACAACTTAGATGAAAGACCCAAAAACCACAGTGTGTGTCTTAGCAACTCTATAAGACCAGAGTATTTCCAAAGCAAGGAATTCACCCTGGAACTCCCTTTTGAGATCAGAAATACACAAAGAAAACATGCCCATACAAATTTTGCTTAATCTCCTCAGACTGCAAGTGGAACCCACATATCGAAGAGTGTGCTACGCCAGGCATGTACCTCAAAATCCCTCCGCAGAGCAGCACTATAAAATTGTGTCGTCAGAAACCCCTACTTGAAATACTGATGAAAGTAGCAGCAGGCAACACGGAACCCGGAAAACGCTCGAGCAGTGAGTCTCTTAGAGAGGGCTGATCTCCTTTCACAAAATGCTAAACCCAGGGCAACATAACCCAAGGGGAACAAACTGGCTCCCACCAACGACTACTGCAACATAAACACTGCGTGGGAATACTACCTTAGTGCCTATTCGCAGACACTGGCTCTATTCCCATGGAATGGGTCACTTCTCTCATAGATTCTGAGAGTTAATATCCTAGAATGGGTGAAAGGACTCTGGATTGGTATCATGCAAGCTCCCTACCTCAATGCCTGCAGGATCAAAAACCTACCCCCAAGGATTTCAACACAAAAACTCTGCAAAAGCTTACACCTTCAACAAGTGCAGAAACCACAAAGGAACAATTTCAACATGGATTCAATTGCCAGAACCAGAGAGCAGGGAAAGCATTCCTGAACAATAACAGTTAAAGTCCAACACTGCTTGGTGGAGACCCAAGCAAAACCCACTCTGCCTAAGCACGAGATGAAAAAAGCACTTTCTAATAATCTAAAATATACCTCATGTCCCATATAGGGGTGGGAGAGTCAGAACATTTTATATTAGAACAAATATTGAATGGACAGTACAGCTTTGACTCCTAGCTCTTCTAATTTGCCATCCATCCCCTGGTACCCTCCTGAGAAAAATGGTTTCTTCCTGCTTATGAGAAACAATTGGTTTTTTATATTCATCACAAAATATGATTATTCATTTTCCATTATTGCTAGAGGCATTCAGAGGCTACATAGCTTTTTCAATACAGCATTCCACACTACCATAACTTTAAAAGAAAAAATGTACCCATTGGAAGAGACACTTTTCTGCTTTCTGCTTTTGCCTTTTCTGGTAATTATGAATGACATGTTTGCAATTTCCCAGATTTGAGAAATATGAAATTATTTTACAGTCATCCTTCTTTTGTCCTTTTATTTTAATACTTAAATTTCCATTTTGGGGAGGAGGGGCAATGCCATAGCTCTGAATCAGTTCAATGTGTCTCAAATCACTGTATTTGAGCTTTGCTTCGCTCGTTTCCAAGCTGAAATACTTAACTAAAGACCAGAAAATTTATATCCCCCGTACTATGAATAATGGTGTGCTGTGTACACTACACAGGTTTTAGCTCAGAATAAAAACAAAGCTAAAATGTGGGATGGAAAAACACAGTAACACAATTCTCTGCATAGCTGAGATTTTATCACAGAGCAGTTTGCAACTGCAAGTGCACCGGTGGACCAGAGCACCCACAGATCGTCCCTCTGCACTGAGCAAGTACAAAAAACAGGATGCTTGAAAGGAACATTTTATCCATTTGCATCTGCTTCACTTTCAGAGCCTTTACAATAGATTCAGGATTCAGGGAAAACAACTCCCACTCGAGAGGAGTCACAAATACACGAATGCTGGGGAAACGAAAGGAACTTTGTGTGATAACCTGAGCTCAAATGGATACTGTCAAATAAGACTCCATAACCGTAATTCTGGAAAGAAGCAGTATAAAGCCTTTTTTGTACTATCCTAAGAAAAGCACGGCCAACTTAAAAGACATGAATACCCCCACATTTCTTTTAAGGAAGAACAAAATAAAATTATGAAAATTATTGTACAAATGGAAGACTTTTTATTCTTGTTCTCACACGCACTACTTCAGCCACTGTCCTGTATTCCTGCCTCTGTCATTCTCATTTGCAAACACAAATGGGGGGAAAAAAATCTCAGACTATGTATCAACAAAATACCTGGCTTAATGTCACAGAGTTATAACCATACTGAAAGATGAGTGCGGTATCTTTGTGCTCTGTGCCAGGTATATTTTCTTTCACTCCTTTCCTCGAAGGAGAAAGTATCTTGGTTAGTAAATCAGGTTACACTAAGGACAATGGAATCCACATCCTGTCTCAAAACTTGCCTCCAACATCTTAAAACTCTACCACTTGGAACTTGATGCTCCTTCTGAAAGGATGCCAACATTTGCCATTTATTACAGGAGTTTATAAAATCAAAGACTTCACCCTGACTGAAAACAATTCTCATTTTAAAATTATTTCTTAAGGTGTCAAGTAAAACTATTTTAGGGATTGCTGGAATGATACTGGCTTACATCTGTCATGTTTCAACAGTTTTGAAGAGAAAAGGAAATATTAACGTAACACATTTTGTCACATTAGATAATGTCATAACTAAACAATTTAGAACTTGCAAACAGAACACTCATACTGCATACGTCTTCGCCAGTTTTTTCAGGAGTAATGAGCCTCAGCTGTGAAAGGGTCTTGCTTCATAAGGTATGTAATAAATCATCATCGGAGCAAGCCCAGCTCCCATGTTTTTCGTTTTGGACTGCAATTATTAACACCTCACGGGATTTTACACAAACGTTTAGGTTAAGAAAATACTTAAGTGTATTTTTATTCACGTGAAGTTATTGCACACTATTAATGTTTCTTCTAGCCACTTGTGAATGTAGGAGTCCTTTTCAATCGTAGCAGAAGTTGCGAGTAACACGCTCGGTGGGAAATACTGAGAGCAATTCTGCCCCTCTGTATTAGGCAATTTAGCCTTGTAAAGTCTTACTTTGCAGAAGGAGTCCTCTAGTTGAGGGGGGAGTAAAACAGCAGGCTCCAATAAGCAGTTAATTATCGGAGCAGAAAGTAAGCAGATTTCAGATCGGAACAGTAAAGTTCCAAAACAACTCTGAAAAGTCAAGCCTATTTCTAGCACCCTGAAGCTGTAAGCCTCTCAGAGCTGAGCAATGTGCCTAACACATAATACCACCGAAGAGCAAGTACTCACATGCCCTTGATCGTCCAGCTCGTTATTGGTAAGCTTCAGTTTGTCAAAGCTGATCACTTGTCTCATCCACGTCTCCCCCGAGGCGGGAGAATCAGGGTGAATATACACACGAGGTGGTACCGGGGAGTCAGCATTGCCAGCCACCATCCACTTGGAACTGTGATAAACATACCTATGAAAAGAAAACAAATACCCTTAACCACAAACACCAAAACAATTTATTAGACTCATTCAGCATTAATAAATTAGGGCCCATGCATACAGCAAAAACCTATCAATTAACAAAAAGTGAAAGGAAACAATTTTACATAAATAAAGGGATTTTTTTTTCAAAACATAGTTCTGGCACCTGCAAAAATAAGGTTAAAATCCATGCTCTGATCTTTCCTCAGTCTTTCTAAAATCAGTCATACTCACAACACTAGGTTTCAAAATGAGCTTTAAGCTCATGTCAGTTCATTGATTGCTACAGCTCTGCTCTGAAAAAGCATCAGCAAATCAGAAGAATCTGGTCCTTCTTTTATCAAATTGAGTAGTAATTCCATATATGGAAGATTTATCATGTTGAGTCTAATATATATATAATACTCTATAAAAAAAGCTATTGAAGGGAAAGAACACTATGATTGGGAAAAATAATGAAAGTATGTGAAACTACGCTCTTGGTATTTCTCTAGAGCTTATTAATTGGCTTGAATAGTATTGCAAAATGGTTAAAAAAGAAAACATAGAGTCTGGATTTCATTTGATAGGCCGATGCTGACGAGGTGATTTTATAACAAAAATTGTGCCTGCTTTGGTAGAAAATCTATTGTGAAGGCAGACACTTCACAGTGAAATTTAAAAAGCATTAACTGAAAGTTATTTTTTCCAAGTACAGTAAAATTTGAGTAATACAGCTGTATTTTTTAATGAAAACAAGGAAGACTTCATTAAATTGTATCTTTGCACAATTCAGTTCCTTATTAGAAAAAGCAAAATAATCAGAACAGAAAACAAAATGATCCAATGCATGTATCGCTCCTTACAATTCAGATCAAGCTACATAACTAAGATCTAGAATGGTGGTGAAATTCTCTCCAGGGGACAAATTTTCAACCCCAGATCACTGTAGTAACACTGTCAACTGTAGTAACATTTTTCCTTTATATTTTTTAGTTAATACTACATATATGCTCTCCCTAGAGAAGTAAATAAAGTTATAAATACACATAAATACACATTTAGTTATAAATACACATTTTGAGCTACAGCTTAAGCTTCCAAATATTGATAATGTCAAATTTTGCTAGAAATCCAGACCTAGGTGTGCTTTTCTTCCATTTCCATTAGTTCTGCTATCTGCTCTGTCAGCTAAAGACTAGGCTCCATGTGACTGCTGTCACGTCTATGAAATTTAAAGATCTGCAAGACAGTGTGTGAAGCTCCACAAACAGAGTTGAAAAATCAGCAATAAAAAGCACAGAAAAGAATGAGAAGTGGCATCAAGTAAAGCACGCAAAACAATATTTAGCGGAAAGCTTAAAGGCATGGTTACGAATACAGGAATACAAAAAATTCAAGTTTGGCAACTAAGAAAATACTGCCCTTCATACAACTCTTGTTAAGTTACTTCAGTTGTCTGCGCACCATGTACCACACTATGAAGACAACACAGGTCAGTATGACTGTAATCATTTTAAATGAAATTAGGTTTAAACAACTCATACTCAATATAACTGCTTTTAATTCCTAGTATTAACATTTTAATTAATTTGGAATTATTACCTTGCTTTTTATATGAATTTAGGAATTGTTCAGACCTTCTAGGAATTATATGTTTAGATTGTTAAGTAAATGCACACATGCAACACAAAGCAAGAAAAAAGCTTTCAGCTGAACTGCACTGCGCTGGTACAAAGAAAAAAAGCATTTTTTCCTCTATGGTACAGACAGCAAAGACTCCCCCAACTGCATATGCTGGGCATCCTCAGCCCTGGTATCGGCTGCCCTTTGCTGAAAAAGACAAAATCTAAAATGGTCCTAAGAAAGATCTTATACACCGCATGAGAAAATGACAAAATAGCAGTCAATGAGGTAAGTACAGGAAAAACACAGGGCAGCATTTGCTTAGGAAACAAGGCAGCATTCCTGCAGAACCAACTTTTTAATCTTGGTTTGAAATACTGCTAGTTCTAGAATTAAATCTGCAGCGGTTTTCCCTACATTATACTAAGTATAGGTTGAAACAATCAAACCCGCAATTGGTAAAGACCTGATCCTGTCTCTGCTGAACTCCTTTGGCCAGGCTTCCCCCATGGCTACTGTGGGATTGCATCTGTAAAGCAAGACCCTGGAAACGGCTTCAGCTCACAACAGGAACTGCTGCGGGCCCAATCTTGCAAACATTTCTACAGGACCAGTGGCTTCTACGGAGCCCAGCAAGCTCCCTCAAAACACACCCACCCTCAAAACAGTGAGAGCTTCTGCACATAATTTCTACTCCTAAGTGTTCAAAGAACAGCCCCTTTTGTTCCTCACATCATTCTTCAGACAATAATGCCATTAATTCTTTAAATAACAGTAATTAGAAACATTACCCTTTGTGAGTCTAAGCAACCAAATATCTCAGTGATAAACAGCTTTTAAATTAAAGTATATAACCAATTTGAAGCATGACCAAGATAGCTTATAAGTGTTTAAATCAGATATCCATGCTATTAATGTTATTAATTAATGTTAATGCCATTTAGCACTAGAAAATGTACATTTTCATATTTATTTGTTAATAGGAAATAATTCCCACTGACAGGATGAGGAATAAAATATGATAACATTTCCTGACCACACTAGAACTGCACTCTGCAAGCCAAAACCAGAGCATTTGCCCACAGTATATACACAATGTGAGGCAAATGTATCATAAAGAGCTTCAACAGAAATTTTAGTTGCTTTTGCATACTTGGTACAATAGGGTTTTTTAAAATGCACTGGGATAAAAGTAAGAATCTTTAAGGAGAGTTAAACATGATCTTCTGCTAATTTATGTTGTATTAGTATTTTCTTACAACAGTCAAGCACCCTATGGCTTACATCATATGTTTTTTGCCTAAAAGTCACCATACCTGTATCTTTTGTTATCCACTGGCACAATATCCATAGCAATATAATACTGCTGATGTGGGTCTAAACCTGAAATCTTCACTCTCATTGCGGGAAACATCCGCCTGAACATTGGAAAGAGAGAGGTCATTTTTAATACGAAACAGACTCAGGAATGGTTGTTTAGGAAAAGTAACCGCTTCGTGGGATTTTTCTCGTTCTTCCTTTTAGCCTACAGAGTCCTTTTGGACGATTATAGTTACATAGCCATGAAATGGCCCATTCGATATGTCAAAACAGATTTCTAAAGTGCATTTACTCGAACAATGCTTCGTATGTTTGGGGATACGCTTTGGGAGTACAGCTATTACCACATCATTTCAACTTTATTGTTAGACAGTAAATCATTTGGGTTTGAGTCTTTACTTTAGCAGTACACACATTTAAAGCCCATTTGAGATATTAGCAAGAAATGTATTCCTGGAGATAGGCAAACACCACCTCCACCCAGGAAGACCAAGGCTTACAGACAGGCAGATTGACACTGAAGTTTCAACTGACAGCAGAAAATGGTGTACCACTGCTGTAGCAGCAAATTAGAAAGCTAAATCCACGGTGATACAGTTATAACACCGCAAGGATGCAGTTATAAAAGCCAATGTGCCATGCTCTAACCCAACAATATGGTCTTTATTGAGACGGGACTTCCTGTCTGCAACTTACTAAAGGTGAAGTGCGAGAGTCACTCTGTCTTTGAAAGGTATAGTAAAACTTCTTTATTGAAAGCAGAAACGAATCTACGAGCTAATTTCTGGGGGGAAAAAAACCAAAACAAAACCAACAGAAACCCAAACCTTCAAGATTTGGATCCTTCTGTGAAGAAACGGATTTATTAACCAAGGAGGTAGTTTTAACATAAAAATGTCCTTCTTAGCTTGGCATGCTTTTTATCAGAAAACTTCATTCTTGAAGGGAAAAAAAAAAATCGTCCTGACCGCAAACTAATAAGACACACTTCTGTATTTTACAAACCTGAGAGTTATTCCAGTTTACTCAGTATTTGCTGCTGTGCTAAAATATATACATATGCATATACACATAGAACCAATCAATTAAAAGTCGTTACTGGAAACAAAAATCCTATTTCCGCCATTTCTGAATAAGCAGGAGGGTAAAAACCTGACTGGGGCTAACTAGTTTTTGCTGTTATTTCAGTGCACCTGTAAGATAAAACAGAAATTCCTCGACTGGACTCTCTTAAGACAAATGTAGCTTTGTGCTGTTTAAGACTGCGTTTCAATCATTAATAAAGCCTCTCTGAAAATGCAGACGGTAGCATATGGATTCAATAAAATACGTTTTTGTAATTTCTAATAAGTTCAAATACTTTTATACTACCCAGGTTTTTACCATGTGTAGCCCCTGGAAAAGGGAAAAGCTTCCCCCCAGAAGGGCACGGCGCTCCCAGACCTCGCCCTAATGAACAGGAAACCCGAAACGCCACATGCTCCCGTGCCCATCTAACATTATCGCCATCTACCTGCCTCGTAAATCTGGAGGGTTCCCCCGGTTCTGGCCCGCTTTGATGTGCCCGCCCGCCCCGGGAGCGCGCGGGTGGCGGCCGCGCCGTGCCCGTTACCTTCCCGCCTTGGTGATGATCATCTCGGTGCCGATCTCGTGGAAGCGCTTCCAGAGCTCGGCGCCCTGCAGGTCCACCCGCGGCGCCTGCGGCGTGGGCAGCGGCGAGCCGGGCCTCGAGCCCTTGGGGGACCCGTCGGGGGAGGCGGGCGGGGAGGCCGCCAGGAAGCTCTCCTCGCAGCCGCCTGCGAAGAGAGCGGAGGAAGCGATAGGGGCCGGGGCAGCGCGGACTTCGCGACCGGGGGCTCCCTCAGCCCCGGCTGACCCGCCGTCGCTCCAGCCCGGCGGCAGCGACGGCCGGCACCGGCCCGGCCTGGGCCGCAGCCTTGGCTCCGGGGAGGGGGCGAGCCGAGTGCCGGGACCGCGGCAGGACGTCCGGGCTCGGCGACGAGCCGCCCCCAGCGCCGCACCGCGCCCGGGCCGAGGCGGGCGGCAGCGGCTCCGGGGTGCGAGGCCGGCGGCCCATTTCGTTTGGCCACGGGCGTCTGCCCCGCGGCGTCAAACTGCGCTCCCCTCCCTACACACCAAATTACACACACGCACACGTATGTAGGTGGTGTGTGTGTGTGTGTGTGTATATATGCACACATAACTATATACATAATTGCATATGCGCTTTTAGCAGCATGCATACACATATGCGTTGTATAAGCGCTTTTCCCTTTCCTCGGAAACAGCCCCCCGCCGTCGCTCCACCGCGCTGCGGCACCGGCAGCCCCGCCGGCAGCCGCCCTGCCCCGTGCGGAGCCCAAGGGGCGCCGCGGATTCTCACCGCCAGGCCAGCGGGAGGGGTGGTGGGTGCCCAGGCAGCGCGGAAAGACAGAAGGGGTAACGGGGAATCAGTGCGCCGGTCGCGGCGGGGAAGGGGGATCTCGAGCCCAGCCGAGGAGCGCGGCCGCGGGCAGCGGCGGGACGCGGGGCGGCACTCACCGGCGGGGGCGCGGGCGGCGCAGCCCAGGTCCATGTCACCGCAGGTCCTGGCGGTGGCTGCGGCGGGGGAGCTCTTGGTGCAGCAGCCGCTGCCCCCTTCGTCCTCCGCCGCCTCGTCCTCGCTGCCCAGCTTCCGCCGCTTGGGTTGCCGCGGTGGCGGCGGCGGCTGCTGCTGCTGCTGCTGCTGCTGCTGCTTCTCGGCCCCGATGAGAGCCTCCACGGAGAAGGCGTGAGCCTTGAGGCTCATGGTGGTGCCTGGCGAGGACCGCCGCTTGTCGGCCATGCCCGCCACCCTAGAGCCCGCGCATCCAGGCACCCCGCGGCCGCCGGCACCCGCGCCCGGCCCGCCGCGCCGGCCGCCCACCCGTCCTCCCGGCCGCGTAGGCAAGGGGCTGGGGCTTTTCCTCGCCTTTCTTTTTAAATCCGAGTTATCAGCCAAGTTTTTTTTTTTTTTTTTTTTTTGGGGGGGGGGGGATTGTTTTGGGGTTTTTTTAAGTGGAAAAAAAATCTATTCCTCTCTGCAGATGCGTTCCTTCTCTCCCCCTCCTCCTCCTCCTCCTCCTCCTCCACGTTCTGCCCCGTCTGATGGGCCAGGCAGGACTGACATGGGTAACAAACGCTCTGCGGACACAAATTAGGGGTTGTAATTGAAATTTGTTGCCTTGATCTGTCAGCACTTCCAGGCAGGAGACCTGTGGGAAGAACTCGCTCATTAGTGTCACTGCGGCGGCGGGGGCCGGGCGGAGCCGCGGGGCGGGGGCGGTGCGGCTCGGCCGCCCGCAGCCCAATCAGCGCCGCCCCGGCCCCGCCGCCCCGGCCCCGCCGCCCTTCCAGGGGGCCCCGCCGCCGGGGCCGGGGGGGAGCGCCCCGCCGTCCCGCGCCCGCCTCCGCCCAGGCCGAAACAGCCCCTCGCCCCCGGCCCGCGGCAGATGCACCCTCAATGAACGCTAAAGAGACACCCCCGCCCCCATTCGTATCTGCCCCCGAAACGCAGAGGGAAGGGGGGGCTCTCCTGGAGCGCAGCGTTTCGGCCGGGAAAACCGTTCAGACGTTAAAAAATGACGTTATGCTCTGTCTTTCTGTAAGGGATTAGGAATTATTGCTGTTACTGTTGCGCTTGGAGATTCATCGCGTTGTTATTCAAACTCTGGCTGCGGAGAGGTTCCAGCGTAGCATCCACAACCTCCGCTAAACCCAACCCATTAGCGCTGAGGCTGCAATAAAACGAGAATTAAACCGAACCTTGTAAGAACATCGATGCATCCAGCCGCAGCAACTTTAGTAATAATCATATTCAGGTGCATAGAATAGTTAAGGGGAAAATCGTTTCGTATCTTTCCAGTGAGTAAAACTATTAAAGATTTGGAACCAGATATTCTTTCCTTTGCATATCAGGGGAAAATGAAAAAGCTAGTGAGATTTTTGTTGTGTTTTCTTTTTTCTTTTCTGTTTTTTCTTCTCTTGTTCGAACATTTTTTCCTTTTTTTTTTTTTTAACTAAATGGAGTGACGCGCTCCCTTGAAAGAAACAGAATAGAAACCCTCCAGCTGTAAAAAAAAAAAATCAATGGGGCTAATTTCACTGTTTAGGGGACTAGGATCTCAAACTCATTTCGCTGTTTTGGGCAACGGAGAGAAGGAAATTCGTGATGTGGTTCGTCTGTGTCACGGCCTTGGAGGTCCTGCTCGGGCCGTCGAGTGGCACAGCTGAGATTTCTGATCGTAATCTAAAACGGAAATAGCTGCCATTTAGGGGACGTAGCCGTTTCCACTATCTCATTTTACCTACCCGTAAAATGCAAATTTGTCGTTAATTTCAATAGCTGTTTCGTCAGAGACTGTGAGGAATGGGCTGATTAATAAATATACCCTGGAGATAAATTATCCCTTCAAATAAGGTTATCAGCGTTAAAATTGTAAAAGTGCTTTCCAGACGTGAAAAATTAGGTATGTGACAGAAAGATAATTAATTAAAGAAAAAAAACCAAAACAAAACAAAAACGAAACCGCCGTAGGAGCACAAACTCTCTCCACATTGGAAGAGATGGCAACCTGTCTGAGAAAAATTCGTCGCTACGAAAAAAATTGCCCTGCAGTGCCTGCCGCTCTGAATTGATCGGAGAGCAGAAAATGCTTAATGCCCCTCACCGACGAACAGTGCTGTGGAGTTAGTTTATCTTTACATTAAATCTGGGACGTATTAACTGTTCCATGGTCTAAAGTCTGTCTGCTCTGCCTTTCCAGCGTGATTGAATCTGAAGGAAATCAGATGTGCGAGAGTGATCGAAACGTGCTAAGCTAGAGGATCTTGCAAGAGTTTAAACGCCGTCGCGGTGGAGAGGAGATCGATAGAGGAGAGAAAGGAAGGAAATGAATGTTATCTGTCCGAGGGCGCTCCCGCAGCCTCCACGCCCGCCCGCCCATCTCCGACGGCACCTTCCGCCATCCCGCTCCGCGCTCCCGCCGCCCGCGGCCGCCGGGCCACACACACCACCGCCACCGGTGCTACGGCGAGGCCCGCGGAAGCAGGTACCAACCCCCGCCGCAGCGGCCCGGGAGGGGGGCGGAGGAGCGCGGGAGGAGGAGGGCGCGCTCCGCGGTGGCGGAGCCGGGTGCGAGCGACGGGGGCCGCGGGGGCTTTAGGGCAAGGCTGCGCTTCTGGAAAACCTCGGCGCGGGTGCGGAGAGCGGGGCCGGCCCCGAGTGGCCGCCGGGACCTGCCGGTGTATGGGCGAGTTGCCCCCCCACCCCCCACCTCCACCGGGCACTCCGCGGCGCAGCGCCGGCGGAGGGCGGCTGCGTTGCGCAGGCAGGGACGGGGTGGTGCCGCGGAGGCCCCGGAGAAGCTTCTGGGCACAGGGTTGCTGATCCTGCCCGTTTTTAATTCTTTTCCCTCCCTCTAGAGCCCGCCGCCGCGCGTTGCCACCGAGGAGACCCTGACCCCTTGCTCCGCACCGCTCCTCACCCCTCCACGCCGCACAGCGGGGTGCGCGCAGCCTGCCCGCCCTACGGCGGATGGACAGATCACCCGGATTGTTTTTATTTCTAGAGGAAGGGCCCTTGTTGATTTTTTTTTACCTCACTAGACTTCTGTAGGTTGCTCTGTGGCATGTTGTTTTCATTTCTTGACTTTTTGAAATAACTGTTTGGATTTAAATTCATCGAACAACCTGTTAGACATATGTTTGTTCGATTAATTTTTTTTATGGGATGATGAAAGAGAGAAGAATCTATATATATAGTGATCTGCTAATGGAATAATATAAATATCCAAAACACCTTTCTGGGGTTGCTTTTATTTCTGGACTTTAAAATGCAGCCTGGGGTTTTAGGCAACTGGGTGAGGCGCTGCTTATTTGATGTAGGACAATCACATATTTAGACTTCAGGGAAAAAAATTTATTGTTTTTCACCAGAAAGATATTTTCCTGCCCTCCCTTCTAAAATCTTGGGTGACATTTACAGGAAGGTTATGGCCATGTTTTGCCATTCACAGTGTGATTTCTGCAAATCTTTTCGAACACTGAAGCCGGGTGCCACCAGAGAGTAAAATATCCACAGTGTCCTTTTCCTTTCAAAGACACGATTTTCTGCAACTACCCAGCAGGGATCCATAGGAGCGGTCACTAAGGAAAACATATTTATATCATTAGCCTTTTCTTCCCTCCGCCCCCCAAGTGAGCCTAATCGCTTCACCCTAAAGAGACGTGGCGTGTAAAACTGACAGCAAGCAGCTGGCAGCGGCTGGTCAGTCAAGCATTATCAATTGCAGAAAAATTATAGACGCCGGTGTGAAAGTCAGCTGTAAACCTTGTTTCTGTGCATCCCAAGTGCACCTTCACCCCCGTCCCTCTCCTTTGCCCTGCCTTCGGCTGAGCGTGTGTCGGGTGCGAATTAGCGCTTCAGCTTTGCTATAACGGGGTGAACAGCAAGCCTAGGGCGACTGTCCCAGAGATACAGATGACCCTCAAAAGAGGGTTGAGAGAAGGTTAAGCATAGCTTAAATTTAATAGAGACAGGAAGGTCCTCTGAGCCCGCACGTCCCGCTCCGCCGGGGATTCTCCGGCCGGGCTGCTTTCCCCGCTGCCAGGTGGGCTGCAGCCCGACGGAAGAGGTGGCACTAGGGAAACAGCAGGAACGGTCACCGGGAGCGGCGGCGGGGCTCTTCATCGGTTTCCGATGGGAGCGGCTCGGCCCCTGCTCCCACTTGTGTGTGTCACCTTCCTCGGGCAAAAAACGAGCGCGGCTTACAGCGCGGGACGTAGGCGGTCGCGGCTCATCCCACGCCGGGCCCAGGCTCGCCGTGCCCCGGCGGCCCTGGGCAATCCTCTGGTACTCGTCCCGGGGCCTGTCCCGAGCACACCGCTTCGTGCGCCCGCCCGACAGGATTTAGCTTTGCGGCCGAGCCGGAACGAGAGGGAGTGGGATCGGTTTCCCAACACTTGAGACTCCCCGGGTTCAAACCACATAACTCGACTGACGGCTGCCAAAACAAGGGGACGGCGAGGCCGCTCCGGACCCAACCCCCAAGATCAGAGAGCATGCAGAGAGCACCCCGTTCGGTGCTCCTAGCTCAGGAGCCGAGAAAAGGGGACCGAGCAGGGGAAGAGAAGGGAAGCCCCGCACTCTCATTGCGCACAGAGCCCTTTGTCGCCCGCAGTGACCCGGCTTTAGCCTGAACCTCGTTGCGGCTGTCGCCGGTCGCGCCGAAGCCAAGCCCAACCTGCCAGGAGCGCGGCCCCGGCGGCCCTCAAACAGCCGCCGCGAGTGGGGTTAGAGGAGGGCTCATCGATGCTGCGTGGCACCTTTTGTTCCCGCTTCAGCACCGCGGGACGGCCGTGCACCGAGGAGGCGAAGGGGTCGGGGCCAGCCCGCCATGGCCGCCGACGGGGCGCCCGCTCCGCCGGCAGGAGCGCGTCGTGCCCCGCGCGGCGGGTACCGGCCTTTCCCCGTGCGCCCGCCGAGCCCCTCGTCCTTACCGGGCTGCCCCCGCAGCCACAGGTCTCGTTTTAAAACTTACGGAAAAAAAATATTCGCTCCCCTGCTGCGGCGTATAAATAAGATCAACGTACGGAAATAAAAGCTTAGCTGATCGACCGGCTTTCCGGACGGGTGAAAATGCTGAGGAGCTACATTAAAGAATTGAAAACACAGTTTAAAGGCATCCGTGTTAAAATTATAAACATTCTGGTGATTGCGTTTTATAGCGCTTATATTACTATCTTAATTTATAATTGCACAGCCACGAGTATGAATAATTTTTAAAGGAAATCTCCAGTCTTTAATACGACGCTCTCACTTACATTTATTGTTGATTTCAGACAAACGATTTTTTAAAATAGCCTTTTCATTACTCCAGTCGAAAAAAGTAAACATTTGCAAACGCTAAATGAGGGTTGAAGAAACCTCTGGCTTTACTTTTTTATTGCATTCTAATACATTTAACTCATATTTTCATTATTGTCTCAGGAAAAAAATGAAAACATGTATGGAATAAAATTAAATTAGGTAGCTTTAAATCACTCTAGTTTAAGGTACAGTCACTAATTGAAAATATTTATGTTTGCGAGGCTGGGATTTCAGCAGTAAAAAGACACAGTATATCTCCTTTTTATCATAACGGGAGTCTACGGGAACATTTATATCATTGTAAGAAATGATGTGTAGTTAAACAGCATTTTTTAAGCAGGGTTTGTGTCTTTTTATGGCAACCTTCGGTCTTTAGTCGGGGCTAGTTCTCATATTACACGAAATGTACTTTAAGAAGTACTACCTGCTCCAGCTGTCCAGGAAAAACTGAATTATGGAACTAGGAAACATATGGCAGTTGCATATTGCACGAGTAAGGTACATATGAAAGTTATAAATTTCTTTTTTAAGTAACCATTGTAAACGCATTTTTATAGGTTTCACAGTATGTATTACATCTGTAATTTTAATTTTTGCAATATACCTTTTTAAAGATACCTATGTTTTCTGTACTCCGGGTAAGGAAATGCAAAGCGACGTTTACACGTAAAAAAAATTAAAAATAAAAAATGCTGCTGGCAAAACAAACAAGACAGGTAAATAAACGGGGAAGCGGATCTTCCTCACAATGGAAAGGACACTATGCCATCTATTGGCAAAGCAGTTATTTACAAAGCCAAGGGCACCCAAGTGAGTATTTTCTGTTCTTTCAATGTTGCGGAGTGTCCCGGTCGTGCCTTTGGTGTACTATAACAAATAAATAAAGACATTTCCACGGAGGTCCAGGGAATAAAAAAGAAAAGAAAAAAAAAAAAGTCTTAAAAAGTAGAGGAAAGGGAATAAAAAAGAAAAGGAAAAAAAAAAAAGAAAAAAAAAGAAAAAAAAGTCTTAAAAAGTAGAGGAAAATAAAATAAATTTTTTTTTAAAAGGAAGAAAGCAAGACAGTTCGTGAATTTATATCTCACAAATTAGGTCATTAACTCGCAGGGGATTTGGCAGCTAATTGCGAACTCCCTTCTTGGAGCGCCCGAGTGGGAGAGGTTTGACTTTTTCGATTGCTGATTACTGAACAGTGTTAAAGAAGGCTTTTTTTTCTTCTTCTTTTTTCCCCCCTGTGTTTTAAATTCAAGGTTACTTAAGGACTTTACGGCCACGAAACTGCCCAGCAGGCTGCCTCGGAAGTTGACCTTACGGTCTGTGCTCAGTCCGAACGCTATGCGGTGTGACCGCAGGATCGGGCCTCCTTTTCCGCGCCTCGTAGAGCTCCCCCGAAACACGAGCCTGAGCTGCGAGGCTCTGTAAGGCTCTGTCGGACACCGGCGAGGGGACAGCGGCCGGCCGGGCGGCGGCAGCGGCGGGGGCAGGAGGTGCGCGGAGCAGCCCCAGCCCCGCCGGCCGCCGCCGGGTCCCGCGGGCAGAGCCTGTTCTCGGCGACAGAAAAGCTTTTCCCGTAGGAGACAGCTAGCTACTAGTGCTTTTCCTGTTTCCAGGGAGGCGAGGGAGAAGATGGTATTTCCCCATCAACTATAAATAAACCGAAATAATCGGACAGATGTGAAGGGAAGAGTCAATTTTTCCTGTTCCAAGCGTAGATCTCCTGTTCCAAGCGTAGATCAATTTCTGAACGAAAGTCCCTGCCTCTCCGTCTTGATCTGGCTTTCTTCCTTCTTCCCTCACTTACTAAGGACTTGACTTTTTCCCTGCCATGACTAGCCCCGTACTGCTCGGTGGAAAACACGAGAGCCCTTTGTTTTAACTTTCAGCGTTGTAATCTCGCTTTCCCCGTTCCGCATAACCCAGGTCGGCCCTTCTCTCCTAGAAGTGTGCGTCAGGGCGGGGGGGGGGGGGGGGGGGGGATAAATTCCTGGGAGCACCTGTATTTCTCAGCTCGAAAGGTTAATCTTTCCCCACACAGAAAAAGAAAAAAAATCCCTAAAATAAAAACCCACAATCCCCTCCGTCTAAAACCAGACCCCAGAGGACAGGAAAATATAAAATCCAGACCCTGCACTCATATCCTTTTACTGCTCTTCTCGGTGTGAACGTGTGAGTAGATGGTGTTTTACAAAGTTGTCTGAATTTCATGAAAGGCCGTTCCTGTGTTTATATGCGAGGGGAATTGCACTGTCTCGCTGCCTGAAACGCACCTTCGCCGATTGGTCTTTACCCGAGCAGTGGGACGCGGCGCTGGGAGCCCGAAGGCTTCGCCTCGCAGCCTCACGCCCGGATTTTCGGATCAGCCCCGCGCGTCCCCCGCTGCAGAGGGAGCGCAAACACGCTCACTCTGTTGGCAGCACTCGTTTTCTGCTCTTTTTTTTTTTTTTCTCCCCTGCAAACATCCTCGAAGCCCAGGCGAGCCGCGGGCTGGCGGCGGCCCGAGTCTGGGGACTGTGATGGGGCATGGCACACTCCGGGACCCGCCGCGGCTCCCCGCAGTCCCGTATCCGTGCTGGAGCATCATCACGGCCCGCAGCCGCGCTCCCTCAGTTCCGCGTGCCCGCTTTTTGGGGGCAGTCTCCCCGGGAACGGGGCCGCCGAGCCCCGGCGCCCGGCCGGGACACCAAAGAAGCGGCGAGAGAGCGCCTTATCGGGGAGCTGTCGGAGAAACAGGCGGGTAGGCTTTAGGGGTAGAAAGGCATTGATGGAGCGCAAAACTGAGCTCCATCTGGGCAGCGATTTTTGAAGAAAACATCAAACAGGCTTCTCTGCCGTGCAGCCCACGCACGCCTGCTCCCCACCCGCCCCCGTCGCCCGCTGCAGCGAGGTGCCGGCCGAGCCCCTCAGCATGGCCCGTTTCCCCCGTCACCTGAATGAAGGGATTTGGCTCGTCAAAATTAAATTCCTCCGCAATCAGCCAGACCAAAATGCTTTCAGAGTAACATCCAGGAGATCATTTCCCCCGAGTTCCCTATCAAGTGTTGCATACAAGATATATCTTTTAAATATATTGTTTTTTCGATGATGTGCTGAAAGGGAAACAATTATCAAAACTGTGCGAGCACTCTGCTTGTAATTACCCGGGGAGCGGGGCGAGGACGAGGCGCTAGTGGGGGACTCAAGAAAAGCGGAGCTTTAAAATCGGTCTCCTTTTAGGTTTGCGTGGGTAAATTCCCTTGGCCCCTTTTAACAATAAACAAATGCCTGTGCGTATATCCATACACATTTACATAGTAATATAAATCTATGTGTATGTCCAAACACATATACACACATACATGTATATCGATGCACTATTCTATATTAAATATAGACATGCCTTGCGTTCCAGATTCTTTCACTCGATGTTTGTATATAAATGCAATTATTTCCATTAATGTTTTCTCCTCTCACTCTATTTTTTCCCTCCCCTTTTTTTTTTTCTTCCTTTTTCTTTCTCTTTTCTCAGTGGAAAGTGCACAGTAAGTGTGAAATATACATCATCGCCCGAGGAATTTGTCTTGAAAAGTCCTCTCAGCCCCCTGGTGTTCAAAGACGAAAGGATGGTTATTGATTATTGCCCTAGATCAGAGCCCGCATTAAACCCCCGGGGAACGACATGGACCGACAGTGAGGGCCCGGCTCCCGCCCGCGGTACCGGCGGCTCGCCGGGGCTCCGCGGCGCCGCTCCGCTCCCCGCCGCGCTCTGCACCCGCGGATCACGGGACAAGCCGCCCGCCGCGGTGCCTCGAAACGGCTCAAAGCCCCTGGGGCACGGCCCGTGCCCGCCTGCGCGCCCGCGGAGCCCCGCGCTGCCGCTCCGCTCTCCCCGGCCCCGCGCCCGCCTTTTCCTCTCGTCCTGGTCCGGCTGCAAGGCACCCGCCGCGTCCTGCGGCGGTGCCACTGTGCTGTCGGTGCTCCGGCTGGGAGCACCCTGACTGCAGAAACAGGCCGTAGGTGTGTGTGTGTGTGTGTGTGTGTGTGTGTGTGTGTAAACAAATATACACACATGCATACAGAGAGCTTCAGCTGGGTGCAGGAGGCCATATATTCAGAACTATGAACTCTTGGACGGGCTTGTCTGTTCTTACCACACTCGTGCGCCCTGAAATCCATCACCTGTTCCGTGGAAAGCCTCACTGAAGGGGCACAAAGGAATGCTGAGGTGTGGGACGGAGGCTGAGAAACCCACAGGCAGGAGAGCACAGCAGGAGCCTCAGTGCCGGGGTGTGGTGCGGCATGAGGTGAAAGCCTCAGCATCCCACTACAAGCACCCCGATCCAGGGGATGGGAGAGGGGGTATGCAGCATCCCTGCCCTGCTGCCCGACCACAGCTGCGTGGGTGAGTGGGGTTTTCCTGGGCATGTAGGTACCCCCGGCCTTTACTGCCCGAGGTGTTATATTGGCGCAAACTTCCCGGTGTGCCTTGGAAAGTGTGAGGTAAACTGGCGACAGCAAGCTCTCCAAAGCCATTGCTTCTTAGCCCAATGCAAAGAGCTTCTCTGCCCAATGCAAAACAGAGAATCTTTTGCCCTTACAAATGACCAGCTGTGAGAAAAGATAATGCTGAACGTGCTCCGTTCAGCTGGAGAGTGATGGTGCTATTTAGGGAGGACGGTTGCAGAGGGCAAATAAAAGAGGAGCTTTGGAAAGTGCTGTGACCTTGGGCATTAATTTACAGCAAATTTTGTCTTGTATATAAATGGAAGATCAAGTATATTGTGGAAAACTTCAAAACGCATTTTAAATTTTATTCTTTTTCTTTTCCTCAGGGCTGCAGACACTTGAATTCATGACAATCGAGAGGATTTTCTTTATGAATAAGAACATCAACAACCCCATTGTGTCCTGTCACAGTATCCTGGTATTTCTACATCCTCTCTGAGGTTCACTTTGAGACTTGGAGGAATGTGATCTGGGAATTAGGTTTTGGACCATTTTGTTTCCATTTTGCAAATGCAAAGATGCAATAGTGAAATGCACAGTGGTTTCTATTTCTTTCTCTTTGTAGGCATGTTTAACTCTCATTGACACTGATGTGAGTTATGCACATGTCTAAAGAGGAGAAGGGAGTCTTAGATCTTTTTCTCATCGTTTACATGAGATCAAAAGAAATCAAATAGAGTTAATGAAGGGCCAGATGGTGCTTTATTTGTGCTCTGGAAGAGCACAGAACAAGAGAATGGGAAGGAATATCTCTAGTTTAACCTGGCAAAGAGGAGGAAAACTTACTATCTCATTTAATGGGCACTGAAGCAAGTATGCTGTACCTTCAGAAGTGGGAAAGGTTTGCTTGTTTTCTCTCCCTCAGTAGATTTTGGATGCAGGGCTAGGGTTGTTTTTGGAAGGCGCCGATTGAAGGGATTCCAGACTCTGAAATCATTCACATTTTGTCTTTTTTGGAAACACAAATTTCTTTGGACCGGGCAATTTTTCAGGTTTTTCTTTTAAGCCGTAGGATATGGGTGCTCCTCTAGTCCATGGAAAATGTGTAATCTAAGCTGCTATGAGGCAGGGCTGCAGAAGTAGAAGAGCCTTTGATTTGGATCCTCACTGTGAGCAAGAGTTTGGCAGGAGAGGCACAGGATGCAGTAAACTTTACCAACTGTGCACACAGAGCAACTCATATCCCAGAGGATGCAGACAGGGTCAGGGCCATCCTGTGCTGTTCCTCTGTGCTCTCTCTTAGCCCTTGCACCTGGATGCTGTGCTCTTAGCTCAAGCTGCCTCTGGGATCTTGAGGGAGGAGGTTGTAGCATTGGGCATAGTAATGACAAATTACTTTTACCCTCCCTGATGGTAGGATTATCTGAAAAGACATGAAAAGCTTGTTTCCTCTGTAGACCTTGCACTGGTCCTGGCAGGCTCCTTCTGAGATAGGATACCCCAAAGGACAGGATCCCACTGGTAAGTGTGAGGGAAAACAGATGTTTTTACAGAGGATTACCCCTGCCAGTGCTGATCTTGTAGCGATTAATCTGTGGGGGCAGTAGAGGCCATCTTATTGCTTGTCCTCTGTACATCCCATCATTGTTTTAATGCATGACATACCTATTTGAGGGTAGCTTAGCACCAGATTTCCCAATAGCTTGATGTCATATGTTGGCCTTCTATGATATTCTAATGCCAGTTGACAAAAAAGTCACTTTAGTGTTGTTCCCCAAGGCTTCTTTTGTTGACAAAGTAGCTCTCTGGATTTGGAAGCCTTTGCAGTTGAACTGAAGGCCTGGAGGCTTTCCTGTTTTAAAAGCCATGGGAAGAGATGCAACCAACATCTGTACATTTGTTTAGGGATGCCAGAAATTGTTTGTGTTTATGCTTTCTTCTCAGAAAATGGTATCAAGAGTACTTTAATAGCAGTACAGCCCCATCTACTCTTTGCCCCCTGGTACAAACCCAATGTTACTGTTCCAGCTGACATTATTTCCACCTGCTTTAAATGTGTTCATGTGCCTCTAATCCTGTGTGCAGCTTCACATTTGTACCCATTTCCTGTATTTTATAGGCACATGTGGTATGTCGAGGTTTGGAAATGTAAGCCCTCATTTTGTGCTGCTAGTTTTTTAACATTCATTTTCCCTGGCTGTACTCCTTGCTTAAAAAAAAAAAGGAGTAACAAAAAAATTCAAAACAAAACAAAATAGAAAAATGCCCCAAAACACAACAAAACAAAAAATACCAAACCAAAGCAAGCCTTTTTTTTCCTGTTGAAGTTTAAACAAATCCTTGAGAACTTCCTTGCTATTTTATGTATCTAGCACTTTTATTGAGTGAGTGTGCAGTAATTTGGTGGGTTTACTAAGTAACTTGACAGTTAATGGGATACATCTGCAGTAGATCCCAAAATAACTGGCTGCTTAGAAATATGGAAAAGACTAGAATTTTCACTCCTTTCTCTTCTTGTGAGAAATTACTATCTGCTTCAGCCCCACAGAAGTCAAGGTTCCATTAAAGATCCATATATGCCAAGAGCTGCTACCAACGATAATAAAACTAATTAGAGCTGACCCTTCCAAACTTTCTATTATATTAGAAAAATATTGTGGATTTTAACCTGAAGTATTTAAGAAGCTACATTAAAAACACACAAAACCATGCATACACCTGGAGCTACACAGTGGCTTTACAAGGCTTGAGAGTATAAAAAAACCCTCAGCCATGAAAGAAAGAATCCAGACTTCATTTTCCACAGACAGATTGGCTGCTTCACATCAGTGCCCCAACTCATGCGCTTACTCGCTCCTGTGAGAAGGAGACGTATGGCAGTATCAGTAATACTTCAGCTGGTGCACCATGGCCCAGAAGGGTTGGGAACACTTTGGTGTTAGGGAATGTAGATGCTGTCAGTTGGCAATGGAAATCTCTAAGAGGAAACCTCTAACCAGCAATCACATGTCCCTGAGAAAATTTCTGCATTTCTTAAACTGACTTCTTGTTGACGCAACAGCCAAAAGCTATTCAACCCTTTACAGTAAGGTTGACTTTTATGGATAGGCCCCATACAGGAAGCCTATGGTACAGTGAATCTATAGGAATGAACAGGATGGAGGAGGAAGAAAATTTGAGTGGATGTATCTAGTGTCCTGTGGTACCAGAGGGAATAAAGGAAAGGAAAAAATTGAAGGAAACTGAGCAGAAGTCTCCTGTGACTGAGTAATTTTCCTTATGAGGGGGTTAGTATCTTCACTGCAGCTTAATCAACTTTTCATTTGCCAAATTTTAGATGGCTTCAGATAGGTATTTCATGGTAATGAAGACGAAGAGTTTTGGTAAACAGCTGATATGTCACAATGCCCTTAATGATATTGATGTGTCGAGACTTGCCATGCATACGTCACTTTTCACTTCTTGGAGTTAAAAAGCCGGTAGAAGGAAGGTCCTCTTCAGATTCCTTCTGCAATTTGTGAACAAATTCCTTATACTGCTTTGCCAAATGTTTAAAGCTCTGACATGTGTCTGTTTATTCATTAGAATTCAACAGAAGGGTAGAAACATAGTGCTAATGTTTATGTTCCAGTTAAGGAATTCATTTATGTTGCCTCACTTAAAAATATTCTCCTCTCTCAGAGAAAATATAAGTCCAAAGTTGATTTATCAGGTTTAAATTTAAGAAAACTATATTGTCAGAACAACCACACATTCCTTTTTGCACCACTTTTGAAATCTGTTTCCTATTACCATCTCTGCATCAGACAAATACAACCAAGTTATTTACAGGCTGTGAAAGATACTAAATCTTTTCTGAGTAATATTACATTGGATCACAAATTCTCACTTTTAATAATAATTGACAACAAACTAAAGCAAAGGATATTCACAATTAGTAACAACAGCGCATAATGCTCTCCCAGTGCCTTGTGTCTTCAAGACCCGATGCAGACGTAAGCTGCTGAAGTCTCATTAACATTTACTTTGGAAGGATGTTAAGTATTGTTATCTCCTGTTTACAGATGGTGAAAGAGGCTCAGTAGGATTGTGACTTGCCTAAAAAAACTCAGAACACTTTAATTGCAGAAGCAAGACCAGAACTCTCAAGCTCTTGGCTCCTACTTGAGTGAGAGAGCAAAACACATTTTTAAAAGCGTCCTGTGACTTAGGAATCCCAGGTCCAGCACACACCAGGGCTTGAGCAGCGCTGGGGCAACGCAGCTCCTCAGGGGCGCTTTGGGCTCCCGGCTCCCATTAACTTTGAGTGATTTTGGAGCTCTTGAAAACTCCTTTCAGTCCATGGAGGGAAATGCACAACACCTGTGATTCATAGAAGCGGCGCATGGAGAGGCAGAGCAAAGGCTGGGAGCGACAGCCAGCTCCACGTGCAGCTCAGCCGCGATTCAGAAGCTGGAGGGCCGAGTGCTGAGCCTGTGTTCCAGGGCTGAGGAGCCGGGGGAGCCAGCAGTGCTGCCAGCTCTTCTCACTGACATGATTTTCTCGGGAGCAGAGCCAGGAAAGATCTAAAGACAGAACTCCAGCCCTCTAATAAATTTCAGCTTTGCCTTTGGGAGGAAGCCCTCTTTGCCTGCCCCTTGTGCCTTGCCCCTACACCTCCAGGAGAAGGCAGCAGCTCAGGTGGATGTGCATCCCTGGGCTTTCTTCCTGGCCAGCCCCTGCTACCATGCTGTGAATGGGGAAACTGAGGGTGGGAAGGTGGGCAGGGAGCTGTGGAAATCCCTGCAGAAGCAGATATACCAGCAGTGCATTTGCGTGTGTGTGATGGGAATGCAAGAGTGAGGAGTCAGAGTGCAGCTGGGGAAGCAGCCCCTTGGGACTGCAAATGCACAGTGTGATGGAGCTGGGCAGCAGGGGCATGCCGGGGGCAGATCTGGGACAGGTGGAAAGGGGCAGGAAGCAGCATCTGTTGTTGTTAGATGGATGGGGTGCACTGATGAGGGCATGCAGATTGTCACATGAAGCAAAGGTCAGGAAAAGCCATCAACATTCTAGTGCCCAAAGACCTGTGACAGCTGTTCATGTTGGCATTGGGACTGGGATTGGGATTGGAACTGGCTGTGCAGCTCTCACCCACCTGCATGCAGCCGTGCACTACCATGTGCACCACAGCATTTGGAGATGAGGAAATGAAAGGAATTCAGGCTCAAAGGAGGCATCAAAGTCACACCACATACATGTAGGTATCTGACAGTGTCTGTGTCTTGCTGTTACCCGATTTGCTAACTTTTTACTTTGGCAATATCAGTGTACAACCAACTGGAAGCCTGGAATAAGAGTGAATAGAGTTGAGGAGGAAAATTTCTTCATCATCAGGAAAGGGACTGGATGTTTCATGAAGTAAGACTGGCTTCCCCAAAACAATGTTGAGAAGGGAAAGAAAACCTTGAATGAGAGAGAGGATGTTGAGGCACGTGCAGGGAGCTAGGTGAACGTCAGCTCTGGAGGAGGCAGAGCATCCCTGCAGCCTCAGAGTGGGGTGCAGCCCTCCTTCGACAACCAGATACTGAGCTTTGATTTTCATGGCAAGGTTTTAGTCTTGATTCCTTGGCTAAGAGTTTTGGCCTTAGAAAATGCTCAAAGGGATGCAGAAACCATTTACAGTGCAGTCTCAAATTTACGTCTATGTTTAGAAATGCTCAACAGCTTCATCACATTAAAACATTTTAGGAAGGTGTATAGCTAAGCAAATACTCACTGCTAAGAAGTTCTTGAGGTAATTCTGAGTAAGGAAGAAAGGCACCCCTTGTGTGGGAAAGACTACCAGGCCAAAGAACCAACTTTCTAGGCCAAACCCTATTAAATTCAAGGGAAAAACAACTTTTAGATGGCCTTGTGCCTACACTTAGAAATTTAATTGAATCTGGAGTAGGCTTTATAGACCAAGGGACTCACAGCATGAGATTAATTGTTCATTGCAATGATGGCAAATGCAAGCAGTGAACTGGCCAGCTGGTCCTATCTGGGGTATAAAGAAAATCTAGTCAGGATCAATCAGGTAAAACTTCTAAATGGTGGAATGTCACTCCAGGGGCCAGGATGGGGAAAGGTGAAGGGTCTCTGAGAAAAACGTTGCTTTTTAATGTTCTTTTTGCTTGAACATGCTAATGTCCCAGAGGCCTTTTCTTTACATAATTCTGTTTGCACAAGATGAAGGGGGTACCAGAGCTTTGCCAGCTTCATGTAACTCATTGCAAAATTCTTGAAAATACTGTTTAAAAATATTTATGCAGCAAAAAAAGCTATTTCACACATTTCGCATCAGCAGCCAGGTTTTAAAATAAACCAATCTGTCCTCAGAAATAAAAAGAAGAAGAAATAAAGATCCAAATTCACAGTTGGTGTAAATTGCCAGACTTTCAGTGAAGTCAATGCAGGGCTGCCAATATAAATTAACAGAGAAACCAGTCCAGGAACCATGAACGTGATTTTAAAAGTCTTCAGAATAGAGTTTGTGAAACATTACGTGTCTGCAGAGTACCTTGCAGAATGATAAAGCATAGTCACAGCCTCCAGGTACCCTAGTACAGAGAACAAATGGCAACACTAGGACTGAGGAATGTTAAATCAGTTCATACACAGCGTTTAAAGAGTACCAATAAATAGCATGTATCAATCAATAATTGCTTCTCCATTAAACAAACTTGCACAGTAACTAGAGCTTTTTCATGCTAAAATAGTTAAATATTTAACCAAATCCGCTAAAGTTAATTGAACTTTATTTTTTACATTGTTGACATAAATGAATGAACAAATGAGCTGTGGGCTCCCTTGTCTCTCCAGCAGATCACTTATTTGAACCACAGAAAGCTTCTTGCAGACAGGCTCTGTTTGGTGATATCTCCTCTGTAACCCTTTTGAAGGGTACTGTATAATTTTTAAAGGTATGTCTGAGAGCCAGAAGTTGGGAGCGTGTACATTTTCTCTCCCTTTTGGATGTGAAAGGGTGATCTTGGCATCCCAGGAGAGAACGTAAGCCTGTTATTGTTACCCTAAGCCTTTAAAAGTCCCTCTGGAAGAGAGCTCATGACTGGAATATTTATCTTGAAGAACACACTGATTGAGCTCATATTGACACACAGATCAGAAATTCTCTTCTTCTGTGAGGGTCACTATGACCTCCCTATCTTACCCTCTGCTTTATGTTGCATCCTATAGCTTTTCTTTCCAGCAGACTTCTTGAGGTTGTGAAAAGGAGACTGAAAACCTGCCCTCAGCACAAAAGATTGGGAATTGAAGACAGGCATGGCTGGTGTACACCTACCTGGCAGTCACTGGGGTCTCCTCGTGCTCGGTACCTCCAGTTCCTCTGCAGGTTCATGTCAGTGATGGCTCCCTGGCAGGGATGATGCCTCGGCCAAGACCCATGGCTGTGTTCAACTTGATGGGACCTCATTCCAGGCCTCTGGGTGCTACTGTAATATTAGAATTGCTGTCCCACAATAATAACGAGAGTACATGTTTTATGAGAATTTCCAGAGGGCTGGGAAAAGCAGTCTGTTGGAAAGGGAACACAAAGCTTTTTGGCTGAAAGTCGCCCAGTGAACTTCATGGCAATCTCCTCAGACCGGGGACCAGGTCCCTCAGGTGACAGAACCTGGCACAGACTTGCTGGGTTGATCAGGTCAATCCTGATGCATAAGGATTAAACAAGAACTGACTGTGCTGAATTTGCTTTTTGTTTACTCCAGTGGTTGCCACCAGGCAGCCCAGAGAGGCTTTGCAGGCCTCTCTGAGGGCATGGGAAAATCAGTGTGTTTAGCTTTCCTGGACTGAGCACTGGGCTCAGCTGGAAGTGTAGACCTTGGGGTTAGCCTTACATCACCAGAGGTGGGTGCATAAGCCTACCCTCTGACTTCTGCTGGAGCTAAATTTAAAACCATGATGGCTTAAATGAGTTCTGTGGCAGCACAGTGATGGGTTTGAAAGGGAGAGGGAAAAAAAAAAAGGAAAAAAACACCACCAACAAAATAAAATAGAAAAAATGAGGAGAAAGAGAACACAGCTATGACATGTCAAACATGGAGAAAACAAGACTTATTTGCAGTCAGCAGTTCAGAGCACGGCCTGGAGGGGAACCAAAGGCTGTGTGCCCTTGCTCTCAGCTGGAGGATGTCTGCCTGCCTTTGGTGAGGAGCTTGCACCAGCTGCAGCTTGCCTGGCTGAGGAGCAAATTACTTTCTCAAGCCTCTGAATTCTTCAGGGCAGGAAAAATTTTGCTCTTACACATATGTGAGATGCCTAGAAGAGGCAGGTCCTGATCACTAATAGAGACCCCCAAGCACCAGCAAGACAGCTAATACTGAAGAGCTGTTTTTAAGGTCAGGGTCTAACATGGCCAGGTTGTGCTGCTCAACAGCAAGCGAGTGCTGTCCTATTTCTGTAGTGAGAGGGCTGAGCCACATAAGCTTTACAAAAAAACATCCAGAGGGAAAGATTCATGTGTTTGCCTTAAAAAAAGGAGAAACACCAATTCTTCTATTAGATGAACTTGGACTGCTTTATGTTACAGAAATAAATGAATCCCCATGGAAGAAGAGTGCAAATATTTGCATTATTTTTGTGTCAACTATCTGGCTACATGTGCATGGTATATTTAATGTATGCTTTATAGTAATAAGTTTATTGCATACTGATGGATAAGGTCACTAATAGAGTTTTAATAAGTGCACAGTATAAAACTCAGCCTTCTAATTTGCCGTCATCATTTTATCTTTAGCTACAACTAATAATTATAAGAAACATCTCTGTCCCAAATAGTCTCAAAGGAGTTTATTATGCAGATCTTCACATTTAAAAAAGCTGTCCTGATAACATCCTTGTTTCACAGGGGGCAAAAAAAGAGGAAAAAAAAGGAAAAGAAATAGAGAAAAAAGAGAAAGAGAAAAGGACAGCTCTTCTGCCAAAATAAATCAATTAGCTCATAGATTAAATATTTCTTCAGAAACATGTAAAGATGGGGAGTAATGTTCTCCTTTTTCTTGGAGGAAGTTTTAGGACAAAAATTCTGCTTCTTGCAGTGTAGATATTATTTGTTCTTTGGCAGCAGTCCTCTCAAAAATGTTGCTGGTGTTGCAAAAATGTAGCTATAGGCCCTCCACTGGATGCACAAATAGTTTATAAACTACAGGTTGTGTCACATGCAAAAGAGCCAGTTGGATTCAAGAATAGTATGGGCTATAGTCCAGTGCTGGATTCATAAATATTCTAGGGACTATAGGTCTGATGGACTGGTAGATCCATGATTTAACAGTATCTAGAAACTATAGTGTGTCATTTCCCATTTTTCATAAAAGCAGAGTATCTATAATATTACAGAAAATGGGACTAATGCTAGATAATTTTTCTTTTTCTTCCACTGAACCATTGTTTTTTCTTTACTGTCATTCTTACCTCCTAGGAGCAAATAACAGAAGAGACACGATAAATGGGAAGCTAACAATGAAAAGCATTCCCAGCAATCTTGCCCTAAATATTGAAAAACAAAGATGGAAGTTATGAAACTGGAAAAAAATATTTAAATATTAATAGTATGGTAGAATACTTAACATTTTCTTGCTACTTTTGGTTTAGACATACTTTAAATTATAAATTGCCTGGGTACTAAGCTTTCCATTGAAAGTTTGTTTTCTGATTTAATTTCTCATTTTCTTACCACTGTTATTGTCAGATAGATGCAATACTTATTCTTAGAATTTGTCTGTTACTATTAGCGTTATTTATACGATTCTGTGTATTATTATTGTGACAGAAATGTTCTAAGACTCATTAAATTTATTGTGATATTGAGGACAATTTTATTGTGTTGCATTTGATTCAGGATTCAAATGCTATTAATTTGGAAGGGGATTTCTATGCAGTCATCCCATCCCCCTCATGAAATCAGTACTCCTAAGCAGTTTCAGAGTTTTTTTTCTGATAATTCTTTACAGTCACCGGTCTGAGTAACAAAAAGACTTTGTTAACATACAGTGAGACAAATCTTGCAAAGCAAAAGGAATGAGTTTTACTGATTTTGGTGTAGATATCACAAACGTCATCATGATTGAATGAATCTTCTAACAGGAACCAGCTGATTTTATAGACAAAAGTCCTGATCCTAACTTTGATAAATCTCTTCTTATTTGAATGAAGATTGTGGTATTGGACCCACATGGAACTTGGTCAGAGGCCAACAATGTGCTGTGAATGGAAACATTAGTTTGTGATTAGAAATCTCACTCTATTGTTGTGCAGATTTGCTCTAGCTATTGTCCTATAAGAGTGAAAAAGGGCAAGTGAGGTAAAAACCCTTTTCCCCCAGTAAGAATTGCTTTTCATCCACGCTCACAAGACTCCTACGTGCTTGTTTTCTGCAATGGCCTGTTGTACATGAATGGCTGTATGCCTCATTTGCACAAAGATGGGAGCAGTCTGAAAGTGCACATCCTACTCCTATAAACTCCCCAGGAAAGCTGGGAATCTGGCTCAGACACTCTCATCAAAATGTGCTTGGGCATGGCAGTTCATGGTAGGTGCTCCAAAAGTATTCCGAGCAAGGAGGGGAATGCCCAGCTGGAAGATGGCAGGACTTCCACTCTTGCACCTCAAAAGGTCCATTTCAGCCACAAGGTAACTTAGCAGGATTCTGGGTCAAGCTTGAAGGAGACAAAAAGTAATTAAACACTCTCCTGAAAGTTATAGGTCAAGCATTAAATATTGTGCAAACTTGTCAGCCCAAAAGCCTTCTCTGCTATATGGAGACCTTGGAGAAATTGCTCAACTCATGACATTAATGAGGAAATGTGTGTTTTTCAGTTATTTGTCTCCTGTGGAACCAAAACTAGGAACAGATTCAGCACTGCATCTATTCCCAAAACTTAGATCTCTGAGTTAAATGAGCTCTTGCTCTATGCTTCAGCAACTTCCATTGGTGAAGTGAGGTCAGCTACATCTCCACAATTAGTTTACAGATATTGCAGTCATTCTTCGCTAAATGGATCACAAAACATAGAACTCCTATATAAGTGGAAATACCATCAGATATCTTTATTCCTTATATTATCCAATGACAACTGCAAACAGGCATTTTAGTAGTTCGTCAAAGCCTATCACAATGGTGGGTTTATTGTTGAGTTCTGTCCAAGCTGCTAGATTTGGATTCAGAAAGCATGCTGTACTCATTAACAGGCACTTAATTAATAGCAGTGGCAAGTCTGTGGAAAAGCTACTGATGTTTAATAAGTCTTTTGTGTCTGGCTTCTAGAAAGTTTTGTATAAGCAGAAATGTGATAGATCAGACTCAGGCAGCAGTGCATTACTCATATTTCTTACTAAATGGCTACTATTGAAATAAAATTTTATCAAGCAAGGACATACCTGCACTCCAAAGTCCATTGCAGGATTAGCTTTTACCACTCTGTTTTCAGCTGTGTGCTGGAAAAAAAAAGTGTGTGTTGGTCCATATGAAGTCCTTAAGGGGAAAATAAGCTATATTGTGTGGAGCAGCTAGAGAAGGCTGCATTTAGTGGCATCCAAAATAGAACTCCATTGGGTCAAACTAATCTCTGGCTTATTTTCAGGCAGCTGAGTAACCACTTGTATTTTTGTCCTGTCACTTCTCCCTCCCCACTCCCAGAGCTTCCTTATGACAAAACTATTAAGAGCATTTCACTTCCCCTGTCAAAAGAATCTGGATGCACCTGCACAAGGGTGCCTTCTGTGGGTATTAAATATGAATTCTGAGCTGTCCTGAAGGAAGGACAGGTGTACAAATCCCCAAATGAAACACCTTGGGAAGCAGAAAGGAAAGCTTTACCTATTTAGTCCTTACCTCCTTACTACTTGGACTTGTGAAGTTGAAAAGAATTCAGCTCCTATGATTTTAAGTATTTATTTCTGCCACTTATGTAAATCCTAAATTTTAGGACATTCTTTTGACCATACTCACTTCCTAAAGAAGCTTTTGGAAGTGATATTATTGTTGTATTGTGACTCTTCTGCAGAATAAATAAAGTTTTAATATGCAACAAAACCAATTTTTTTTTTTGGTGAACAAAATTTTGATTTTTAGACCAACACACTGAATGAATTATAGAATTGTTGGCTTTTAAAACTATTATATTTTTCAAGCTGCCTTCCTATACTTCCTTCATGCTGCATATGTTTATATGTTTTCATACAAGATGACAACGGCTTCTTGCTTTCTATAGATCAATGTAAAATTATTTTGCCCTTCCTATGTGTTGCTGTTCTCTCTTCCTCTTCAATTTTGGCTTTGCTTAATACGACAAGAGTTAACATCTTCCTGATATCACTGCTTAAGCTAAATAATAGCTGTACTTCCAACAAAATTATTATGGGTAGAAAAAAAAGGGGGAAGGTGGAAGTTGTGAAGAGCAATAAAAATGTGATACAGAATCTTTGTACCAAAAGGTGATGTACATTATCAAAGTCCCTGACAACTCTGCTTTACAGTTTAATGTATTTAACAAAATTTATAGCTATACATATAAATATTTATATTCCAGGCTTTTGTTAGTCTCTATGCAACCTTAACAGTAATAGCATTTTATGTTTTAATTTCCTTAAAGGAAAGTAATCTTTGGAACCCATGAATGCTTCAATGTTTTGGAAAGATCTAAATATATGTCAAATATCTATTGAGACTTATGATTTTTTTCATCCACTCAGCAATCATTCCATGTATTATTTTGAGAAACAGCACTACATGTACTGTAAATAATAGAGAAAAAATATATGCATTATCTGATAAACTGAAATAGCTCTGACTGTTGGTTAATTACCCAAATACTAAAGAAAAGTTAGGCTAATGATTTCCAGACAGTTGTTATGCCATATCATGTTAAAGCAGCTGTTAACCATATGCACTACTGTAGTTCTGCTTATATTAACCATTATGAAATTTTCCTTGGGGAAAAATGCTCATGTGCTTGCAGAGAACCTCTGTGCCCTCTTTTTAAATGAAATAAGTTGGTTACTCTGAAAGCATGGCAAATAATTTGTAACCAATCACTTGGTGATTTTCTCCTGCTTGTGAATGGAGATTGTGTTTTCCAAAGCCATCATGCACCCAAGAAACTGAAGTCTGGTAGTTCCAGTGGAGCAGAGGGAGCTCTGGGAGAGCCTCCAAAACCAGCCCTGGTGTCACTGCACCAGTGCAGCACTGATTCTGGTGCCCTTGTGGCTTTGGGACACAAGGTCACATTTCTCCATAGCACTGCACCCTCTTGTACCAACCCACCAGCTCATCTGAGGCTAACGTGGCAATCCCTGACACTGCTTCTTTGCACAGGAGGATGGATATGCAATGGGATAAGGTTTCATCTGACATTTTCTGTTTTGTCTTTTTGAGAGGGAGACAGAATGCCCTGTGAATTCCTAGGGACTTATGGTGGCAAATATTACAGTGATAACGACCTAAGAAACAAGATCTACGGAGAGAGGCCATTTCTTTTATTAGGCTGACTAATATAGCTGGGGAAAAAGAGACAATCTTATGGGTCAAAACCCCATTGTCAGGTCCAAGACAGAAGCCTGTCTTGAGGACAGCTTGTGGATGACACTTAGTTCATTGCTGGGGTTTTTTTGTGTGTTTTTTCCCCGTTTAGAGAGTAAGAAGACACCATGTATTCTTTATAAGCATTGCCTAATTTTTATTAAAACATTAAAACTACAACATAATGTGCATCTACTACCAGTTTGATGAATATATACCACTTTATCTTAACAAACTTGCAAAATAATTTATAATCTTACATCATCCTAAGGAGGGGTATATATATTAACTTGGGATGAGATGACCTTTACACTTAATTTAGGGATATCTGCCTGAATTTGTTACAGCTGCCTTTGTGTCCTTAGTTGCATTCACCTTCTGTGTGTGTTCAGGCAAACGTTCAGGAAAACAAATTAACTTCAGGATGAAAATGGTTTTATTGGATAAAGATCACAGAAATGTTCCGTCTTACAATACCTACCCTGGTCACAGTGTGAATGATTCACATCTCTTGTGTCTGCCTCCTAATCGCAGAGCTGAGATGACAGTTGACAGGGATATCATCTGTAAGACAGACGTCATATTGCTTCTATTCAGTGTGTGTAAACTCTGGGTGTTGCACATTGAAAAGACATGGTGGACATGAGAGGAGGACACCAACAGTGGGCAAAGGTCTAATGTCACTTCTTACAAATAATGGCTGAAGGAATTTTGATTGCTTAGTCTGCAGAAGAATCAAAAGGAATTGTAAAAATAATCTTCAGATACATGAGCGTAGCAGCAAGAAGAATGAAAAAAAATTTTTCTTTGCCTTTTGTGCATACAAAAGGAGGTAATTTAAACAAGAAATAATTACCTTAGGTAGCAGAACAGTAAGAATATGGTTTCTATTGTAATAAATACCCAAACATTGAAATAGATTGTCTAGAGTAGCTGTGAAGCCAAATTACCAATGGGATCGAAGAACAGGTTAGAAAAACAAATGGTAGGAATGATGTATACATAGTTATATGCCCTACCATGTTGGAGATGGATCAGCTAAATAAAATCTTGGTGTCCCTTATTAGCCTTTTCTCTGGCCTTATGAGTGATGACTGTGTGATGATGGCAAAAAATTTGCACAGAAATTATAGCCTCCAAAGTAAGTTTTCTCTCTTCAGTCTGAGTGCTTGACAGTGAATAAACAAAGAATATTTTCTCTCAAAAAATTGTCAGTGTTTCTCATCTCAAACCTGACTGTTGTGATATAGTGGTGTTACACGAGCACAACTCAGTCACCCTCACAATGATCTGTGACTTCATTTCACAAGTATATTATTAGATTTTAGTATAAATTGTTGAACAGAATGAGCCCACTGACTCAGTGCAGAGAAATACCCAGATGACAAGAGCTTCCACTGTGTCCTAGTGGGTATCTCTTAGGCCAAACAATTCCTCTCAGCAACCCAACCACTTGCTCAAATGTCTGCTCCTGCTTGTAACAGATCTGAAAAATCATGCTTTGCAAAGAGACCAAACCTGCTCAGACAATGACAAACAATTTGAAAACAACTGGTCTGACCGGGTGTCCAAATTGCTGACAGAAAGGAAATGTTCATGTGTGCAATAAGCATGAAAGATGAAAGCCCTTCCCTGGTGCTGTTCTTCCACTGAAGACCTTACTCCGACCTGTGGCCTCAGTAGATGACCTGTAAGCAGAGAACAGGGAGAGTATAAGAAAACAGTTCCTACTAAAGCTTATTTTCTGAAGGAAAGTCTGCCCAGATGTTGCAGTCATATTTTTTCATATTGCCTGCTAAAAAATCTGTAAAAAATTAGTAAAGTGGTCTGGAAAAACAGTAAATTTTGCCTTTTGGATACAGCAAAACTGTATTAATATTTATAGTGCATATTTATGCATTCTTCTCTTTATATATCTGGGTCCACCCAAGGCAAAAACTGCAGGGGTGGGAGAGCTGTGCGTGGCTTATTCACACCCCTCCTTTCTTCAGTGTCCTACAAAGTCCAATGGCTTTAAGGCCAAGGATTTTGCTTTTGACTTCTTAACTTTTCTTGCTAGGTGGGAGCCCTGTACAGCCTGACCCTTACCTTCGGCACCTTCTGGCATAGATATCACCTTGTACGTGAAGTATCTAGTACCTATGAAGAACTGAAAGTATCCTGGGACAGTGACTGCATCACCCCATGAGGAGCTAGAGTGTTAAACATAACGATACTGTTGGCTGGACTAAGAGCTCTACCCTAGTAAAAATAACTCCCAGAACTGTATCCACATGTCTGTTGGTCCGTTCGTCTTGTTTATCTCAGAAACTAGGCAGAGAGTTTTTTCAGATATTTCCCATGGGCAAAGAGCTTTGTATGACCAGAGTATTTGGAGATACTGCTTTAAATTACCTTAATCCTGCAAAATTATGTGGGTTTTAATCCATTATCATGCCTTTTTTATAGTTTAATCTAAATAAAAGTGTGTTCCAATCCTTTTCATCCTGTCCTCCAAACTCTTTACCAGTGCAATGGCCTGCTATGGCTGCAGCAAAATTCTGGCTGGAATAAGTCTTAATTAGGTGCCAATGATGTCATGTCCATGCCTGTGTTAAAGGCACAGGACTAAGTATTCATCCTTATTTAATGTACTGTAGAAATTCCATTTAGGGATAGCATTAAGACACTTCAGAGCCAATCTTGTATTTCTCCCGTAGTTGAGACGCTTGGCCTTCAGCCTTCTGACGCTACCCCAGTTGTGCTATAATGGTCCAGAAATACACTGCCTGTTGTGTTTTATTGCTCATGTGAAAACTGTCCAATTCCTTGTCAGTTGACAGGGGAGGAGCGTTGCAGTGAAGGATTGCACAGCAGTGTGTCTGGGAGCGATGTTATTTCACACCAGCAGCAACCTTTCAGTGTTTGCGCGGCAGCCCAGCAGAGCCATGGTGCTCTTGCCATAGAGCAGAGAGCAAACCCCATTGTAGTCATTCTCTCTGCCAGAGAGACTAATGCATGCTGCCAAATATCTCCCCTCAACACATTTATTGAACATTAAACCAGCAGAATAGCATTGAATGAAGTCCAGTAATTTTATAGGATATATTTTAGTCACTAGACTTTGAAGACTAGTCCAATGTTAATTATAAAGTTTCTGTGTCTGGATAACATATTGTTAACAGTTATTTTGTAAGTGCTAATGGCAAGATGGAAGATTTCCAATAGTTTTATTGAGGAAGTGGCAATTAAAATGTTGAGCACTGCAACATACATACAAAATAAAAATAATCCTGCATACACAGCACTTTGTGTCTAAAAAAAAAACCCCAAACCAGAAAAAACAGGGATGAATATTTTCTTTTGAATTAAATGTAACCATTTTATTTCTAAAAAGTTTTGCTTTTGGAAAAAACCCACACGTTGATTTACTTGCCAACTTCAAATGTCAGAAGCCTTGAACAAGTTTGACATTGTTTAAAAGCACATCGTGAAACTATTAGAAAGTTAAGACAAGTTGCTATGTTATGTTTTTCCACACTCAAAGAGCAACAATATGTTCTCAGTTTGAGTAATTTCTTTTAGATTAAGGGAAACAAAACAAGAAAGAACAAAAGCAGTGTTCACAAGAGTGTGTAGAAGTGTCTACACAGGAAAATCTTTAATGCGTGAGTGGAAAAGGCGCTGTGCAAGCACTGCCCCACAAGTCAGCTGGGCACACTGATGCTCCCATGCCTACGTGCAATAACATAAAAAAAGAACTACCTATAGCTCTGTATCAGCCATCAGTTAGCAGGTTCAACACAGATTCTGCTTTGCAGAGCAAATGGCTACCACCTGCTGAAAAAAGGAGTCCTGGTGGGATCTAGAGTCGAGATGGGAGTTGAGCAGCACTGGGGCTGGCTGTTAGCATGAAGCTGGTCAGTGTGAGGCACTTAATCCCTGCAAGCTGAGCAGGAGCCAGGTCTCCAGCCATTTGAGTGGGTTTAGGTTTGCTTGCAACATACCTGTTTTAATCTAAACCTGCTGCAGTGGACAGGTTTTAAGGACCTTCCTTAACGCTTTTCCAGACGCTCGGTTTCCAGACAGCTTGGTGAGGCTGGATTTCACATCCTCTTGTGGTTGAAGAGATGTGAACTCCAGGGAGCCAAAAGCTGCTCTGGGCTCCCAGGGAATGTCCTCAGCTCCCTTGGCAGACCCAGAACAGGTAATAGCCTTTTGGCAGGTGCTGGTATCTGGGGAGAATAAGGAGATGCATTTCTTAATTTTGTAGACCCCTGAGTATTGACTGGTCATAGCAGAGCCACCCTGGATTTCCCTCTCCTTCCCTCCCTCCTCCTTCTCCTCCTCTTTTCTCCCTGCACTCTGGTCTTGCCACTGCCTTCCTTACCGGGAATTTTCTATTTCCAGTTCACTGCCTCTTCTGTTGAGAAAAGAAGCATCAAAAGTTTTATACAGAATTTTGAAATACAGATTCATTTTAGAATAGATAGAATCCAGTGAAAATCCCTGAGGTAACAACGCTGGCTTTGGGCACTTAACTGAAGCATATTAATCTTCTGTTCTCTTTTAATCTTAGGGAATTGAGTGAGGCATCTCCAAGGGGCAAGTCAGCCCATCAGAGACCTGAATCACCTCTGCAGTGAACTTTCACTCTCCACTGTCTATGGGGAAGTCTGTTTTTAGCCCAGGTTCAACTTGACATTCCTGAGGTTTGCTGGGGCAAACTGTCCCATGTCTGCTTGCTCGTTTGCTCACACAAACCAACAAACTGAAGATGTAAAGGTACACTGGCACAGGAAACAGCAATATAAAAACCCCAAAATTAATAAGAATCCAAGACTAAATGTTCCCTGCCTGTTGTTCCCACCTTTTCCCTTGTGTTTCCACAGGAGGGGGGAAAAAAGCAAAGAGCACGGAATCTCTGCACTTGATCTCCATTCTTTTTTTCTTTGCCTCTCTTTTCCCTTTGGCAAAGGAAATAAAAGGCTGCAAGGAGATTCTGACCAGCCTGAACACCCACACATTGTGCATAGTTCTCCAGTGTGACTACTGTGGCAGAGCAAAAGAGTTGGATTTTGGGACTCCTTGCAGTCCCTGGGCAAGTTGTAGCAGAAGCCATTCACCTCCTTCAAAGTTCAAAGCTGTGATGCATCAGTGATGCTGGCTGGACACGCAGGAAATATGCTAACGTAGATCTAAAGTAGCTCAATCTTGTTGACCTCCTGTGAGAGACAAATTCTGTTTCAATAAACTTTTAAAAAATACTACTTCTCCTCTGCAGCGCAAAGCTGTCTGAGTGCATCTTATAAAACATTGTTTGAGGACTCAACACCTATAAGCATTGGGGAAGTTTGACTTCACACTTTCCATGATGTACCTCAGCTGTACCTCTGATCCAGAAGTACTCAATCTTTTTGGTCCACAGCCCCCTTTCTGATTTTTTCAGGGAATAATGCCATCACCACAAACATAAGGATTCTGGCAGGAGGAGGTCATCTGTTTCAGTTGCAATTTCCAGGTCCTTTCAGAATAGCATACAACTTCCAGCTGACCTTTGGGCTGAGATCCATTACACATTTGAATGGCACCTCAAATCCTTTCCTTGAAATTACTAACCTGTCTGATTTTAGACACTGAACTTTTCCCCAGAGATCCCTGGCCTTGCTCACAGCAGCTGTGGTCAGGTGCCTCCTGCCAGCTCTCATGACCACCTTCTGCATGGAAAAGTGGCCAGATTTTGCTCCTAAGGGCCCTCAGGAGCCACATGGACATGAAACTCTCACATCTGCTCCTGCTGTTGTAGGGATCTGCAGGCACATCACCTGTCAAACACATGCTTCCTGAAGAATAGCCTTTAGCACCAGTTTTAACACCAGGTTTTGTGATGAGCACTGCTCAAGGGGATGAGTCCTGAACAGGGCAAGGAGTGGCTGTCCCAGGAGAAGAATCTGGAGTGCCCTCAGAGGACACACTTCAGCTAGTCCCTGGGCTGCATGAAATGACTAACAAGTATTAGCCATTATATGGAAAATCCAGTAGTGATAAAAGAGTACTTTGGAGATCTTCAGCTGTAAAACCTGCCACAGACACTTTTCTAAATCAATCCAAGCTTTATGTATAACTTGATAAAAGATTTATTAGGTGAAGGATAATAAATATGTTGAAATGAAAGGTATGGAAAATAAAAGTAATATACCTGTAAATGGTTTGCTGTGCTGAGCTGAACTAAGTTAGAGCCTGTCTGGGACAAGTTGCTCCATATGAGGTATTAAAAAAAATTATTGAAAAAAAAAAGAAAAAAAAAAAAAAGAAAAAGAAATTATAAAAGGGAACGGGGTATAATGACTCTGTGTAAGGTCTGTGGTAAAGAGCAGCATCTTCTGACCACTGATGCTCCGTTTCTCCAGGTGTTTCTGCACAGTCTCTGTTAGCTTAAGAGTGGACTTTGAGGTGTTAGGTGTCAGCATTTGTGCTCTTGTTCACAACGAGTCACAGTCAAACTGCAGCTCAAGATCAAAAAGATCAAAAGGCGCAAGGCAGCAGATTAGGATAGGGAAATACAGACCAGTGGGGCAGATGCTGGATGCTTTCTGTGAGTGCTTAAATGATCCATCTGGCAACTAATAGGACCCTGACACTGTGAATTACTGTTATTAAGGAAGTTAGGAACACCTGGAGAGAGCACTGAAACTTTCCAGGAAATGGTTATCGTGGTACTTTTGGTGTGGCCTAAGCAGTGATTTAAAGGCAATGTCCTTGAAAGCATCCTTGCAGTACACTCTGAAAACTATGCCAGGACTGAACTGCTGAATGAAGAGAGAAGACTCCACGAGAAAAACCCAGTATTCACAGATAAACTTCTCTACTGATGATGTTGGAATTTTTCACTGAGAATACTTCTGTCAGTAGAGAATCATCTCCAGAAAAAGCCAGCAGTAATGAACATTTATTTTCATTATTTCATCACCTAAAAATGTCAGCAGTGCTCTCTATGCCATCTCTCTTTGTCAAGACATATCTGTTCTGTAGGGTGAGCAGTGAAAACACTTCACACCAAGTAAATGTTCATGTGTGTGACCTGTTAATGCCATTTTACTTTATTACAACTACACTCTTCAAAGGCAGTATATAATATCAAATGGGCTCATTAGAAAACAGTATGTCATTCCTGATTTGCCTCTGCTCATGGAGAAAAGGTTGAGGATGGGGGGGATTTGTATTGGTTTTGGATTTTTTTTTCTTTCCATTGGACTCCAGGTTAAAATGAAACAACACTAGAACAGAGGTCAAGAACTTGGAAGAATTCATTCAAGCGGAACCAGGTACAACTTGATTTAATATCGATATTTCATATATTCTGAGATCGTGGTTCAAACTACAAGATAGCAGAATACCATTTTTATAGCTTTCCATCTGTGAGAAATTATTTCTCAAAGCACTCTGTATGAACAATCTAACAGATAATAATTTTTGAGATCATATATTCTGCTAAGTGGGATCTTTTTGATGCACAATCTGGCTGTGATAGCAATTTTAAAACTAGAGAGAGAATTTTAGAGCCAGATTCATAAAAATAAATGTCTTTCACACAAAGTTATTTTCCATAATGCATTAACTCCTCCTTTTCCAGGCATTTGCAGGAAAGTAATATACTCAATATTACATACTCATGGGGCAAAGGAAGAATGGATCAATGCAAGAGTCATAAGGAGATGATAAAGTTTGTATTTAACATACCCTTTCTTTTAAAAATATTTTCTTCTTTATTTCAGGGCATAAATACAAATACTTAGAGTTTGAGAACAGCTAAAACTCTTTGATGGTGCAGCACTAAAAGCATTTTGCATTGATGCACTTACAAATATGATGCAGTTGTAGCATATCATATACCTGGTATTTGAAGCATTTTGAGAATGCTGGAAATCACTTTCACTTCTTCAGTATTCAGGAACAATCTGAGACTGCCTGTCTTGACAGGTCAGGCTGTAACCATGCTTTCTGTGGCCAACAGGACACTAGCATGGCCACTATATCCCACATCACTATCTTTGAATTCCCAAACCTGATGAGCACGAACTGGTTTAGAGCAGGAATGACTGGTGGAGGCCTTGGTTATCAATTTGTAGCCAGGCTTGCCACATACTTTTGGACTCACAGTGAGGATTCCTAACCCATACTACAAGTGCCGCCATACACCTGGTTTTGTCTTAGCATCCTTTTGCTGTGGTTACAAGAAATCTCCAATGAATTTGCAGAAGGCACATTGCTGACCCACCCAGTTACTTCAGTCACTTATGCTAGGGGTGAATTGAAAGCTCTGTGTCTGATACTACACAGAAGAACATGGAACTTGTGGATAAAACAGCTTTTTCTGGCCTTATGATCCATGACCCTGTTGAATTACAGAACAGAATTATATGGAGGTGTTAGCAACTGCTGCGTTCACCATCACCCTGCATTTGTGGCACTTCTATGAGTTTTTAAATATGCTGCAGTAGCACATGAGCTTCCAGCCAAGGCTGCTTTGTTCATGTATATGTGTGCATGACTGACCAGGAAATTCTCACTCTTGCCTTGTCCCTTTCAGTTTTGTTTGCTCCAGATTTATGTGCTCTAAGCATATTCTAAGAGATGAGAACTAGAAAGTAAGTGCCAGAGGTTAAATCCTGACTTCACCAAGGGTGTTAGCAGTTCTGCCATTGTTTCCTGTGGAATCAGGTTTTTATCTCCAATGGATCTGGTAGAAAAATCCAAGTTTCCTCACATACTTTCCCTTTTTCCCCCCCTTGTTTTTATTTTTCCCTTCCCGGGGTGGAATCCAAGAGACCAATTTCAGTATACATCCAGCATTTTTCCTTTTTTTTCCCTTTGTTTTTATTTTTCCTTTCCCAGGGTGGAATCCAAGAGACCAACTTCAGTACACATCCAGGATTTTTGAAAGTGTGTCCAGCTAGTCATAGCAGTAGCACTGACCAAGCTGCTGAATATCAGGAATTACCAGACATTTCTGATGTGTAAATGTTGACCTGTTCCCTGGGAGGTACATTATCAATCCAATGGCTCCAGAAGAGCAGCATTACTGCCTGTGCCAACAACTGCCTGGGGCATCATGAGCACATCAGCCTCACACAGCAGGCATGGATGGCATATGGGAAGGAATTGCCAGATGTGCCTCACCCAGTCATGAGTAGGTGGCGACCCCATTTATGCAGATGGCTCTCTGCTGAAGCAGCATGACTTTGATGCTTTTTGTGGGTGAAGAAATTATTATCAGAATTGTTCAGAAAGAGATCATCCTCTGTGGAGTTTTGTGAGGTTATATGCAACCACCAGGGAAGGCTTGCATTTCCTCATTTAGGGTTCAATAAGGAAACATATTTGCATATTAGGAAGAAGTGAAGTGTTTTTTTTATTTTCACCCAAAAGGGCTGAAATACCTAACTCACTCATTAAACCAAATTCAAGCTAAGACACTTCTCCATTTATCTGGTATAAAGCTTTCATTATCCACCTCTGTAGCCTCTCAGAGTCTTCTGGGATGAAAGGACAGTGACTAAGATGTCTCATGGTGTCTTTTGCTCTTTTTCTTCCCTTGCTGCAGGGAATGACAGGTCTTGACTGAAATATCAATTGACAGTTGTCTGTCACCCACCTCTGTTCTCGTGTTCCATACACTTGAACTTTCTTGCGTTCAAACTTTGAAAAGAAGAAATTTGCACATGTTCTAAAGGTGGCAAGTGGAGGTTTAGCTTTTACCTCCCCTAGTAAACTACTCCCACAGCAGGACCTCTTGACAACAAGAGCTATTTCATCACCTGTTTTGGGTTTTGACCTGGAAAAGTGCAGTTGTCTTAATGGTTCTTGCACACTTTAAAATAAAAGCAAAATATCAACAGTAAAATCTAATAGCAAACACTATAGCAAATAGTTAAGAACGAAAGCAATAGTGAATGGAAGGAACAGTTCACAGGAAGGAATCCCTTGAAAGGCTTATATTGTTACAGGAGAGAGTGGCTGTAGTCTTCACGAGCTAGAAGCTCTCCACTGCTGTTGTGTTAAATCCCAGTTTTGAAGACTGATGGCACTCATTCAGAGATAAAAATCATGAGAGGGACATACAGAAGATTTAATAGGGGGTCTCTAATAATGAGGTTCATATTCCAACATTCATTCTTTTTCTGTCTGTCTAAAGGCTCTTCCCCAGTGTGAGCAGGGAGAGGGGGGTGCCTGCTGTATGCAAACATGTTATAAAAATTGCATCAGCTTGAGTGGGGGGTGTGGAGGGGGAGGTTGAGCACGGGCATGGTACTAAGCCCCAGGTCACATGTTCATAATTTAAAACAATGAGATTAGCGAGCTCCTTGAAGGAATAACTCCATCAGACAGCAGAAGAGGCTTGCCCTGAAACAGTCCCAACAATGGCAGCATTACTGGGTACTAGGGCCTCTTTCAGCAGAGGGAAAAGATACATTTTGAAATGCATGGGGAGACCTTTGATATTTCTCCTTCTCCAGATGACCAGACATCTGGAGGAAATCAGTACAAGTCAGCTTAGATCCAACTGTGAAACCCTTCGTATAGGTCTCCATTACAGGAATCTCTGAAACTTCTAATCTGAAGAGTCTGCTTTGTTCAGTCTGAGAATAGAAATGAGCTGGGACTGAACATCAGCACAGTGAAAGAGGCTTTGTAGATCTCAGAAAAGAAAAAATAAGATAAAGGGTGTTTCTTATAAACATTTAGTTCTGGAGATGTTTGCTCCAGCCTCTAACTCTCCATTACAGAGAATTGCAGAGGTTTGGAATGGCACTACATGTGCAATGTGTGGATGCACTGACATTTTCCAATGGGGGATATTAAAAATGGAAAGAAATTAGAAACTCATATGTGGGTTATAACTTCAAACATTTCGACAGGATAAATACATGCAGGGTCCTTAGCAATGCTGTGCAGTGTTTTTTTGAAATTTATACTCCCTAATGTACTTGTAAGCAGGGGGAGTTCAAACAGCAATCAGCCAAAACTCAATAGGTACATTCCATAGATATAGAATAGATTTTCCTTATAGTTGCCCTCAAAGCAGCATAATTTCTCATACTACTTGAAGGTGATTTAAGTGTTGGGTCTGTGCCAGTTATTTGTTAAGCCTTTTGTCTTTATTTTATAGCTTCTATGATACAACTGACCAGCTCACGGAAACATCTGTTGCACGCAAAGGCAAAGAATACTAGAATCCTACCACTGTTTAGATGATCACTTTGTCCCTTTTCTGCCATCATTACCTCTGAGGGTGGCCTCAAATGCAGATTATGCTATTCTGAAGTTTTGTTTTGTTAATTTTGTAGAGGTGGGAATTTATTGCTCATTTAATCTAAGTTGATCTTTGTTAGCTAAGTGTACAATTAAATTTACAGTATTTGATGTAGATCTGGGTGGCTTATAGCACCAACCTCTCACTTCTTAGCATAGAGTTAAAGTTCAGCCAGAGGTCTTGCATAATATGAGTTTTCAGGGATTTTAGTGTAGTCCCCACTGGAGCGTTATCTACAACACAAACAACTATACATCATTTGGCAATTCAGGACAAAATTTGATTAGGAGACACTCTATTCTAGCTAATTTTAACATATCGAAGAGTGTTCTCCCTTTGCACAGCAGTTATTTCTGGCAAGACCTGGAATTCTTAATGATGGAGAGGAGATTTGCCATACTACTAGCCTTCGAGCCTATCAAATTTGGCACTTCTCTTAACAAATCTATAGCATGATATTTCACCTAAAACATTTTATTGAAAGGTGACTGATCCAGTGCCAAGGAGATCTGAATCTTTTTCTCAGAAACAATCCTTGGTTTTCATTATGTTTTATAGATTTTATTTAACCCAACACAGCCTAATGGCTTCAGCGCCATATTTTCTAAACACCTTGTAGTGAATGACAGCATTTTATAGAACAGGGTCCCTTCCTCAGCAGAACTATTGCACATTTTAATAATGGGCTTAATTTTGCCTAAGTCTGTGTCATAATTGTCCAGTACAAGCAAGTTCCTCCTCTAGTAAATGGAATGACCAACCTCTGGTGAGGGACTCCGTTACCAACTTCCTGCAAGAATGCTCTCTTCAAGGTTGTCTGTTCACCGAGGTTACAACCTTAAATGCTGGAAACATTCAAATCCTATTTGAAAACAGTCCAAAAATCCGTGATGCCAAAGAAGACACTGCTAAGAAAACGTATTTTTCAAAGACCCATTCAAATATATGTACATTCAAATCAACAAAATTCTCCTAAACTGTAAAAATTCAGGCAGAAAATATTCTTTTTCAAGGACTTGCATGGGGGAAAAAAGTCCACGGAGCATTACACTGTGGTGAACATCCCCGAGTTTCTGGTTGCAAGGGAACTTTCTGCCAAGCAAAGTCACAGAGACTGATATAAACAGAATTCAATTGTGCAAGCAAAGGTGGGAGCAAGGTTTTGCTTGGGCAAGTGCTGTTGTAAGGAGGCAGACAGGCATCTTTCAACTGCCTTAAATTCCTGCACTTCTCACCTCTTTCGCTAAGTATGAGCTGTATGCCAACTTTTGAATTATATTTTAAAGTGTTTTAAATTGGATGTTAAAACCTTGGGATCCATGAAGTCCTGCAGAGCTTCAGTGCCTCTTCCCCGTGCACCTGCTGCTGTAAGAAAGGCAGCCAAAGCCTTAATCCTTCAGCAAAATATTTCCATTCTTTTTTTCCAATGTTGTTGTCCCCTCTCTTTTCCTCCATCTATTCAGTCTAAATCCTTCACATTTTACCTTCCAAGTTGTCCTAAATATCAGCCTTTTGCTATACGGCAATTTATAGCATACATGTGACCATGAGCTTTGTTATCAGCTACTTACATGATATCTTTTATCTTTTCTGTGGAACTATATTTCACAGCTTCTTGTTTTAAATAGCCTATTATTCATTGAATTAGATGAGTTTTAAATTTAGTTTTCTCATGAGAAGTAGTTAATCTTTTTCTGTGGGCTATTAGCTGATCCCTGTAACAACACAAACACAACTTGTTTCCCAAAGATTTGGTTCTAAGTATCTTCTTTTCCATTTCCTCTAACTATGTCTGTATATATTATCATATTTAACATCATATTTAGATGAAGTGCCTAAGATGTTCTTGTGTTGGCATGTCATGCCTACCCACACGTTATTCTCAGCATCAACCTGTGTCTGTTGACTGACAAAAGATCCACAACCATCAGTCTTCCCAAAAGAGCAGTCCAATTTTAGAGGAGTTCAAGAGATGGTTGAATGCCTCAGAGTGACAAAGTGCCTTAAACCATTGTAAATTTTCTAAACAGAGGAGGGAGACCTTATTTAGTACCTCCACTGAGAAATATGTAATAAGGGATCAGTCTGTGGTGGCCATGTGATACCTGATCCATCAGCACTGGACCAACCACAATACCAAAACACCAGCTAGGTATGGAAGAGCTATTGAATGGTAGAGGACAATAGGAAGCTGAGGATACTGGAAAAGCTATTAAGGTGTATAGGACAAAACTTTTGGGAAAATCAAATTTGTTTAGCTCTACTCACATGAAACGAGCTGTTTACTGTAACTGTCTCTTCTAAAGATCTGTCACTTGCTGTTTTTTAGTTCCCTGACTGTTTCCTTACTTTTATATTCTCCTCACATCTCATCTTCTCCATCTGACTGCTATGTAGTTTCCTACTCACATAGTCATATAAAGTTCAATATATGCTAAAAACAGACACGGCTGATGATTTGTTTCCTTTTTTATATATAAAAGTAATGGGGGGAGGAGGGGAATTCTTAGCTTGCAAAAGAACTAGACGAGTTTACCAAAGCTGCCCGCCCATTCCCAGTCAGCCTGCAGACACTGTATTCAAACAAGCCCTTCCAATATTTCACAGAGCCAATTCCTTGACCACTGAGGTTTTACTAGCTCACTAAAGAAAAACCACCTCCCTTCCACTGGTTTCCTCATCTCTACCAGAACAAAATTTAATTTTACACTGAGAAAATAGAGGGTTTTTTCCTTTTTCCTTCAGCAAAGATACAGAAGGCGCATAATTGGCTGCAGACAGTGAGCCTTATAAAGCATCATAGCGTAAAGGTTCATTACCTTCTGGTGACTGACCAGTACAAGACAGCACTCTGAGGGAACTTTTAATTTGCTTTGGTGGTCAATGTTGAGAAACAAACTTTGGGCTAGATGGCTTGTCTACCTTGTAACAGCAAATCTGCCATCTCAGAACTACAGTGCTTCAGCAGATTAAGGCATTAGGAAAAACTTTTTAGGAAAAAAGTTGTAATATAAGGATAAGGAAACAGAGGCAGGAGCACAATTCAGTATTATTTCAAGAAGGATAAGACTGAATATTGATAATCACTTGCAAAGGATACAGCAAAAACTTCATAGCAGAAACATCCACTTGAAACAGAGACTGGAAGTCAGCCAACCCCCCTAACCTGTCGGCGACAAATCATGGTTGTGTAAGACATCCTCCAAATCATAGTAGAAACTAAAGAGGGGAGGGAACAGAGCAGATGTTTGGAGGTCATTAACAGGAGCTCAGTTTTCCCTGCCTGGTGGCTACCTCTAGAGATATCTGATTCCCAGAAATTTCCTTGACCTCCAAACATCTGCTCTCTTCTCCTGTTTTCTTTACATCCGTACTGCAGAGAGCCTCATGCAGTCATAACCTTTTTAGTCCTTTCTTATAAAGTATTTGTATCCCACTCCCTTAAATCATGAAGAAAAATATTTAACAGGTCTGGGCCTATCATCATTCATGGTAGGACCTTCATGTTCATTGCAGTTGATGCTAAACTGTACTACTTGGCACTTCTTTTTTCCTTGTGTTCTATGAATATACACATAAACTGTACAAATAAGCTAAGCTAAAGTATTTAGTTCTTTTGATTTGAACACTTAGACATTTTCCTTGCATTCTATACTTTGCCATTTCTTTATTGGCTGCTCTTTGTCAAGTCCTCAGACTCCATGAGAACTAGACATGCCCAAGACAGCTTTATTACTTTGCAAAACATGGGAGCCAAACACATATTTCCAAGTATGATTGCTACTACTTTTCTTTCCTCTAATGGTCAAGCATATCTAGGGAAAGTTGTTGTGTACAAGGAACTCTGGTATTGCTCAGGAGTCCATTATCTATTACCATTTACAAAGCTTTCCCCTGGGACAATGATAGCCGAAGTCATTCTTCCGTTTTGGATGAGTAGTACTTTATTTGTGCCTTTTCCTTTTCTTTTTTTTTTTCATTTTCCCATACCTCCCAATTTTAGTTCAAATAAAAAATATATTACATATGCTACAATAAGCTTCCTTGCTAATCTTCTCACATCCCTCAACACTCATGTCTAGCGGATAGTAAGTTCCTTGTGTGATCACATATTCTAAACATCTCCCATTTATTAATATAAGTTTCTAGAGTAAATATTTTCTCTATATTATCTAGTTTACTAAGAGGGTTTTTACAAAATTCTTTTTTACTGAAGTATTTTGTTAATCTGTTTCTCAGAAAGCTCTTGGTATCCCAGACATTTTGGAGTCATTGTTCTCTGTTCCTTTCCTCACATCCGTGCCAAGATAAGGTGGTTTTTGGACTAAGGAACTGATTTTTCATCATAACAATCAATACACCTGCATCTAGAGAGGGACTTAGTCCCTCTTCCATTATTTGGGTCTATGGGAAAACCTTGAGAGTTCAGAAGTGAAAAGGACCTTGGAATTAAAAACTACAATCTTAGCATAGGAGCCTAACTCAGAGACTGTTGAGAGACCTCAACAGTCAGCAGCCACCCCCAGCCTTCAGGCTATTTTGTGGTTTCTCCCTTCCTCTCTCACTCTATTGATGTCCCTAGGGGTTCTCTCTGTGGCTGCATTTTCTTCTACTTGCTATTCCTTAATATTGTTACATGGTCATATGCCCTTTTTTACCATCTCAGTGCTGAAATCTCATTAAATCTCTCTCTGCCTTATTGCCCTTTGCATTTCAGCTCCTGCCCTCACTTCTTGGGATGGTCATGTTTATGTTCTGCTCAGCTGTGCTGACACTGAGGAAGAAAGTTCTTCCTGAAGGAGCTAGTGTGAAGTTTGGGGAGTCAAAGTTGGGCTCTGCACCTCACTCCATCTTCCTGTGGGCAAGCCTTAGGGCTAATGATGCCCTAATGATGGGGAGGTGTCCACTCTCACCATGAAAAAATGTATATATGGGTGAATGTATCCTTCCAGCAGAGAAATGTTGGATTGAATCTGAGTCTGAACTGTTTGGAACTCTTTGGATGCTTGGGACCTGGACCAAGCAGTGTCAGTGTAAGTCCCTACTTTCTAGGGAGATAACCCCTTCCTCCCAGGTGAGTGCAAAGCCCATACTCCTTCACGGTCCAGGCCCATCCTCCCACTATGGTTTAGTGTAGTTTATGTGTCTTGAGTTAAACGCATGGGTGATACACAGGCTCCAGCTGGCACAGAAAAGGGACATAACCCATATCTATGGCTCAGGCCACCACATACACACCATTCTATATTCAAATCCCTTTGGTAGCTTCCCATCAGTTTTCACCAGCAGTCTGATGGCACAGTCCTAATTTCAGAGAAAATAATGACTCAGGTCCCAGCTACAAGGGATTTGACCTGTAAATGAATGACTGTGAAAGCTGCACTCCTCTGGGACAATGGACTTTCAGACTTGATGATAAAGGTGTAACAATATCCAGGAACAAGGAGATAAATTCAACCTAGTCTGAAAAAGAAGCAATTTCTTAGCTGTTAATGGTAATTAAACATGGGAGCACTTTACCTCAGAAGACCACAGACTTCAGAAAGCCTGGGTATGTTTCTGAAAATCATGACCATCTGGCACCTCTGGCAGCAAAATAAGTTGGGCCTAGGTTTGCAAAGGGAAGGAGGAAGCTGGCTTGCACAGTCCTGATCTTTGCTGGTCTTGAACTCTGGTGGTTTCCTCTTGTCACACCATTCTTTGTCACTGTGAGGAGGGGAAGGAGTCTCACAACATTTGCCTTTCTTTATTAAGACAAGTGAATCTAACGTTTCTGAGCAGCAGCCAGCAAAAGACTGCCTGATAGGTTATGATCTGGATAAAAGCTGGGAATGCTGCAATTTTGTTTATGCCCTGAAGAAATGAGGGGTTTGGCCTTTCCCTGTAGTGACCTTGTCTTGTGTCAACCTGAGTTAGCCTCAACATGTGGTGTCCTAAATTATGAGGCCTGCAGAGAGAAGTCAGAGCAAGGAGAATGTCTGGGGAGCATGGGGGGAGCATAGGACTGAAAGGACATGGAGGGGTCCTGTAAGCAGAGGGAATCTGATGCATTTTCTGGATCAAGACAGGAATAGATGTAGGAGGACTGACCAGGCTTTGGACTGCAGTATCTTGAAGTCACTCAGGGTATTTGGATGAGGGATAGAAGTTAAGATTTTGGATTTCTTGACGTGGGTAGCCATGAAGCATTTGTCCATCTGGGAACTACTAGGAAACACTAGGAAAGACCTCATTAGGGGTTGTAGACACACAGAAAATCTTTTCCCTCTCCCTTTCAGCTACCATGTGCTTTGTGCACATGACAACTCTTGCATTCTTTTCACTATATTCAGGTAGGACAACTTTCCCCAAAAACGTGGGCGGATCCAGACTCTGTCAGCCTTCAGGTAAAACTGGAAACTAAAATTAGAATTTAGACTTTTTCATCTGTTCCCAAAGTCACACTAAAACCTACACTTTAATCAAAAAGTAGCTGTCATAGAGATACAGCAGTTCCTGAAGACCCCATTGGATGAGATTTCTGATGTTGAAAAATTTGGAAACAAATTCTCAAAACTGAGTGGACCTACAGAGACCGTAGCTCTTAATTTTTATATTACCGAGGCTATGCTGATATTTTTTCTGGTTTAGGCACTGTCAGTTTTTCCCCCACTCTGTCTCTGGTCACTGCTTACTCTTTTCTCTCTCTACAGCATCCCACATATTGTCCTCTCATTCAGAGTATCCAAGATCTAATCATCTTCTCTTTATTATAGCAACTTCTAAATTACCTCCTTTCTTGCATAAAAAAATACAATTTCAAGAACTGGTCTAGCTTTTTACTGAGGTTCATGCATCCCTTGCTGATTTGTTTTGAAGTTAATTCAGCTTTAAAAGCTGTGTAACATAGGTCCTGCTCAGCATCATCTTCAGTCAGGCACCATTTGGCCATATCAGATTGCTTTTCTTCACTGACTCATTCACATCTACACTTGTCTCACTCCATTTCAGTGTGAGGAAAAGTCTTCCTTCAACCTCTCCACTATGTATTCTTCTTCATATGCCTTCCATGAGATCCATCAACTTCAGCCCTTTCAAGATTAGGCTATTTTTTTTTCCTGCCAGCACAAGCTCAAGCCAGAGCAACCAGTAATACTTCTCTCTGACGGTTACATTCTGCATTATTAATGCGTATTGCTTTATTTGCCCATTTGTATTGCAACTAACCCTTCATGCCAGCATACGAGCCTCTCTGGATAAACAAATAGTCCCAGAATACACAAGGGAACTCAAAGCCCTCATTAAAAAAAATGAAATGGTCATGTTCAAAAGAATGAACCCAGCTAATTAGGTCCTACAAAATCCAATTTTCTGAGCAAAGCTCCCCAGACCATTCATTTTTTAAAATCACAGTACTTATGTTACGATATGTTTCAAGTCTTTGAATTTTCCCTTTAGCCACCATTATGTCATATTTCAAATTCCTGGCACTCTTATTTAAGTCTTCAATAAGTTAAAATGTTACTAGGCATATTTTGAGTTTGTAACACTTTTCCCAAATATACAGTGAACATAAATCAGATATTCATCATATAATCATGATTCAAGTATATAACATTCCAGACAGGTTTAGCTCAACAGCTCGATGTTCAAGTGGACACCGGTGCTGAGTGGCATTCCTCAGGGGTCAGCGTTGGGATGGATGGGTGCTGTTAAACACTTTTGTCAGTGACATGGACAGTGGGACTGAGTGCACCCTCAGCCAGTTTCTTAATGACACCACGCTATGTGGAGCAGTCAACACACTGAAGGGGAAATTTGGAGGGACCTGGACAGGCTGGAGATGTGAGTCTGAGTGAACCTCATGGAGTTCAACAGAGCCAATGAAAGGTCTGCACGTGGGTCAGGGCAATCCCAAGCACAAACACAGGCTGGATGGAGAATGGCTTGAGAGTAGCCCTGAGGGGAAGGACTTGTGAGTGTTTGTTGATAAGACGCTCATCATGAGCTGGCAGTTGTCCCGAATGAGTGTGTTTGAGATCGCCCAAAAATCACACTGCAGCCTGGAAAGGAGTGGGGGGCAGGGGGAGTGCACCGCCACAATAGTGTGCACTTACAGCCTGGACAGCCAACCATGTCCTGGGCTGCATCAAAAGAAGTGTGGTCAGCAGGCTGAGTGAGATGGTTCCTCGCCTCTACTCTGCTCTTGGTGAGTAATGCATCCATCTTTGGGGCCCCAGCATTAAGAACAATGTGGAAGTTGGAGGAAGTCCAGAGAAGGGGCCGTGAAGATGATCGGAGGACTGGAGAACCTGTGCTATGAAGACAGGCTGAGAGCTGGGGTTGTGCAGCCTGGAGAAGGCTCCCAGGAGACCTTTCAGCAGCCTTGTCCTGGTTTGTAGCTACAATGCATGGGAACTCTAGGTGTCTAAGGATGCCAGGGATCTATTCCCTTTCAAGTAGAAGTTATCCCTCTCCCCACAGCTATATTCTGTATTGTATGTATACAGCCCAGTGCAAAGCCATGGCTATCATCACTGAAACAGCATAGGGAGATAAAAAGAAAAGTAAATTAATCCTTTGCATCCAGCAATTCTGCTCTCCTTCATTTCTTGTTTCCACACATTCTTCACCCAGCTCCAGCCCCTTTTATTTCACGTTCTTGAGGAGACATGAGATGATGCAGTGTCATAGCATGATTAGCGTGAACTTGTGGGTAAGGAATGAAATGGAATTTCCACTGGCCCATGTGCACCTTCTTTTTCCACCAGCTCTGCTATTCTGGATCTTGGTGTGGTTGCAGTGTTTGCATGCTTAAAAGCTACATGAACCTGGGAAAGCTGAAAAGCTGTCAGAGCACTCTATTTAGAGTATTTAGTCTCTCTGGTATCTGCAAGCAGCCTTCACTAGTCCTTACTTACAGGAAAGATAAGAATGTTCTTTGTTTGGTTTCACCTGTCAAGGAGCTTCGGGATCCTGGCTTGAATACACAGACCTATATTAAATCGTAATTTAGCCTGCTGTGTATCTAAATGCACTCATATTGACACACACATGTAAAACTATATTTACACCCCCAAGTATATCTTCTCTACATGTTAAATATGTGCTGAACATGCATTTAATGGAAATTAATTTTGAATGTTTGATGAATAAAGATAAATTACCAAATTTCTGCACTAGAAAGGAGAAAAAAGAAAGGCAGACAGAACAGACAACTTGGCTGTACTCACCCAAGAAAAAACTTCAATATTCGCCTTGATTTCAAGGCCAGATGGAACCAGTCATGATCCTTCAGGCTGATTTCCTGGGAAATGTCAATGTTATGTTCATAACTCCAAGTCAAACTATTGAGTATGAATGCAGAAAGGCAGGAGGAGCATTCCTTGCATTGCTGGGAGGCAGAAGATAGGCTTGTCTCAGGTGAGCCATGGAGAAAAAGTAATAAAAGCCCATATAATAACTGTGTTACTCAGAAAACAAGCAGAACCATGTAAGTTGGCAGACATTTGTTCTGTACATGCTCCAAGCTCCAAATGACCAGCATTGGAGGAGCCAGCACATCTTAAAACCATCTTTCCCTAGCATCCTATGGGTTTAGCTCCCCAGGTAAGCTAAGTAGGAAAAGATAAACGTATGTAGGAATATGGTGGGGACTTTGGAAAATTCAGTCTTAATGAAATAAAGAAAGATCCAGCCAGTGAAGAAAAAGGAAACAAGCAAAAGAACCCAAACCACAGCTTTGAAAAGGTAATGGTAGATAATCTATTTTTGCTCTGCTCGAGAGAAGTGATGATATGACAGTCCAGATTAAAGCACAGAGATTACAGTAGGTTTATACTGGAACCCCTCCCAAGTTATTGAAGTACCTAGAGGTGGGAAAGTACCTTAAGGTTTAGGCGACTCCTGAGCTGCAGGAGGTGGTGGAGGCCATGTGTCTGTTGGGAAGCAGGGGAGTGGAAGCGAGAAGGAGAGCAGAGAAACTCTGGGCTTGCTCATTCCTGTGTTAGTGGGATGCTAAGGAAGTCCCTTGCACCAGGGCTGTAGGCTGGAGGCCACACCACCACTCCACCTCACAGCATCCAGGTTCAGAGTCTGGCCATGGGACACCTCTGGTAGCCATCTCTGACACGCTTTTCTGCACTCTGGCATCAGCCTGGGGCAAGGCAGCAACAATCTCCTCATCAGGGCACCAGCTCTCTGTGCCCAAAAAACTCCCTGTGATGCCATGAGGTTGGAAAGCAAAAAAAGTTGTGGGTACGTTTACTTGTGGGGTGCATATGGCAAGCAAGCTTACATGCGAGTGAAATTTGGTGACTTGAGCTTACCTTCAGCTGTGTCCCAAGATATATAGCCCACTTACCAAGCTTTCTTCTTGCCTCCTCTGCAAAATCCCATGCCTCAGCTATTCTGAAATGGTGTTTTCAGTTTGTCTGTGGAGGAAGGAACAAAGGGATGAATGAACTAAAACTCGCAGTTGGGTAACGCCTGTAAAAGTGACCTTCAATCAGTTATTAAAGAGAAAAAACACTCTCTCTTCAGTGCATCTAAGCAGTGTCATTTTCCCACAAAGCCATTTGCGCCTCAGACACTTTTTTCCTGCTGAGAAAACTCAAGTTTCATCTCTAAGTGTCAGCATTCTATATCTAAGTATTGCTTATGCAAAGATCAAACATAGGGTAAGCAGAGGATAAATATTCCATGTTCAGGGAATAGGAGTAGTTTATGGGGTTTTTGGTAATAGTTCATTAAGAAAAAGCAGAAGAGTATGTTAGAGGGCAGACAGGGAATTTGAAGTGAGGTAAGTGAAAGACACATGATAATTTACTGCCTCATTCTGCAGAGTACCACATGGATGTCATCAGCATGTATGGATAGTTTAGGCCATGGATGTGCTAATGATGGCTTATGGCATCCCTGTCTGTTCATCCTCTCTTGCCTGTTGCCTCTCTGCTTTCAGATTATGCTGAGAAAACAGTTCTTGCAACAACACAAGATCAGGTGAGGGGACTGGATTTGCAAAACGCTTTCTTTTCCTTAAAAAAAAATCAATTAAAAGTTTTTTCTTAAAGCTGTTTTCCTGACATGTTTCACAGCCTTTCCCCACAAGCAGCTGTCCTGGCAAAGCTACAGGGGCACTGTACCGCAGCTTGGAAACCAGAAGAAGAGCAGGGGATGGAATGAAACAGCAATACCTCCGGCCATTACTGCCACTGGGGACGAGGCACTGCAGAGCTGCAGCCTTACATTCTGCTTCTAGCTTGGCTCAGACTCACACTGGGACTCTGGAAAGTTACTTGGCATTCCTGTACCTCAGTATCTTGACATCTTACTCTGTAAAATGGAGTCACCAATGGTTACCCAGCCTGGTGGAGATCTGAGTTGCATGTGAGGAGTTCTCTGTGCATGTATACAGCATACGCTATGTTGCACATACATCAATTACAGGCAAATTGTGTGCTCTTTCAAACATACCTGCACATACAACTTCTTTCCTATGGACATTTTTTTGTGTCAGAAACAGGCTTATGGCCAGAAGCGAACAGGGCTACTTCTCTGGGAATATTGTTCAGTTGCTAATTTCACTACCGGAACTGCGTTGCTGCACAATCTGGCCTCCTTCCACAACAGCCTCTATTGAAAATAAAGGGGACTGATGAGCCTATGGATAATGGTAAACATATGGAACGCAGGCAGTGCTATACATTAAAAGCCAGATCACATTAAAAGGTATTTTAGTTGTTGGCAGCATAAGATCAGTGTAGGAAACATCATCTAACAGAGAAATCTCATACCAAAAGGTTTCATACTCTGACAGCACTTGGAATTTTTCTTTCACTTAACAAAAAATAAAATGAAAAATGACTAATTCAAAACAAGGGTAAAACCGTTAAGTCCCAAATTAGTTTGTCATAACTGCAAAAATACTGGGTCTTTGGTTTTGTTTTTGTTGGAAAGTGGTTTCATTTCTGACTAGGTCACTTGATTTTCTTTTGAGTGTACATGAGACCTTTGACTCCTCGGAGGACACAAGAGACAAATTGAGTAATGTGATGTCATTGCCTCATTGCCTTGCAGAGTTCTCATAACACTAAATATATTAGTCACTTGCCTTGCCAGTACCAAGAGGGTAGAAAAAAAATCCAGCAAGATGATGGTATTATGTAGATGGACAACAATAATTGTTCCCTGAGATAAATGTAATTTTCTCTCTGTTATTTCCATCCTTTTTTGGGAAGCCCATGAAACCATATTTCGACTAGGTGATATTTCCCACCCAAAGATTTGTCTTCTCCTTGCTGTTTACGTTTTACATACAAAATCACTGAAATTTTGTAATATTAACATCCATTAAAGTTAAATAGCCTAAAAGCATGACTTTCACTTTTTTCTGGGACTGGATGTTGTTCAGACTCAGGAAGATACAAGAGGCTGGATACTTGGGAAAAATGTGTTGCCAGGCATTGCTGGGGTTTTCTCTTGCCGAGTGGGGGAGGTATGAATGAAGGTATGGTTATACTTAGCAAATACCTGTTCACACAATGACAGACCATCCATTTTTACAAGAAGCAGGGAAAGCTGTATGATTTCTGTTTCTCCTTATAAAGTCTGAGTGTCAGATCCTTGCGCCAGTGAAGTGCAATGCTGGATTTCAAATACTTATCTGTTGGGTAATGACAGCATATTCTCACATGGGATGCCAATAAATATAAAGATGAAGAATTTTCCTCCCTTTAAGTTTTCATAGCTAGCACTCAGAAAAATGAGTGATTTTCCATACTGACATCGGGATTACTTCAAGAAGATTTTTGGAGTGACTTTTGCTCCTGTTTTTAATGCCACCAATTTTCTTGTGCAAGAGTTATTTTCAGTTTTATCAAGTGTTATCATCAGTTTTATCATGTGTAACACAAAATTAGTAATGGAGATTGTGCAAAGTGTGCTGGGATTCATCTGCTACAGTACAGAAGATACTTCTTTAAAACTCAATTTATCACAATGAGATTTATCGCAATGTCCTGATGGCTAAAGACTACTGAAAAGTTTAATTAACCATTTGCTAATTCTAAAAGTAATTCAATATGTCTGGACCTTTTTATAATTCAATATGTCAGGACATTTTTCAGGGATGCTTGAGGGAAAGAAATCAGCTGTGCAAACTGTTGTCCAGTGAATAAACTATGGTTATAAGATCCTAGTTTCTGACAGGCCTAGAAGATAAATAAAAGGTTGGTCAACCCTTCTCAAAATCTCTGCAATATAAACCAATTTGAAGCACTACTTTGGTTTTACTGAGTCACTAGTGGAAAAATACCTTCAGAAATCCCTTGAAACCCTCTCCATTGAAAGCCTCATACTGACTCTCTCAGTATTTGACTGTCTGTGCTTAAGTGAGAAGTGACATGGCTTAACACAACCATGACTACGCTCAGAGGTATGTGTTGTTCAGAACAGCCAATTCTTAGAGACGTAAACCAATGAGGAATTAACTCCTTCAGCTGGAGCTGGTGCCTCCTCCACCCAAAACTCGAAAGCAAAACAAGCCTCCACACCCTTATGGCTGTCGTGTCTGAAGCTGAAGTCATGCAGGCAACATTTATGCGTTCATAGGAAGGATAATGCTCATAAGTAGACGGTCATAAAACAGATGGGATTAAAGAGGAAGGCGGAAAACCCTGTAAACCCAAGGTCTAATGAAGCCCTCCCCTCTTTCCTCAAATCCTAAAATCTCATTCTTTCTCAAATGATAATTGTGTTCACTGTAACTTACTTAATCTCTGTAACCCTATACATTTTACACACTGCTATATCAAGTCATTCCAAAATTAAACAGAGGGTTGACAAAGGGTCATTAGCATAGGGCCAATAACTTTCTGTGGTCTGTAAAGTGATGTTGACTTGTGTGCTGAGCACTGCCAGCTCTCTCAGACTCTCCCAGTTTGTCAGATGTGCCCATCACTTAGCCATCTTTGTGACTGAATTCCCTCCAGTCTCTCAGTATCTCTTTTATATTGGGAAACTCAGAATTGGACCTGGCACTCCAGATCTGTCTCACAAGGGCTGAGTAAAAGGGAACGTATCATTTGACTGCTGATAATGCTTCCGCCTGCATGGCCCAGTATGCTGTTGGTCTTCTTTGCTGCAAGGGAACATTGCTGACTTATACTGCTGGTACAGCGGTGTCCCCCAGAACCTCCAGATCTTTTTCTGCAAAGCTGCTTCCCAACCAGTTGACCCCCAGACTCTCCTGGAGTGTGGGGCTGTTATTCCCCAAGGCCAGGATTTGCATTTTCTCCAGCCTGCTGAGATCCCACTGAATGGCAGCACAAACCTCAGTTGTATCAACACCTCCTCACAGTTTTGTAACTTTAGCAAACTTGCTGAGGGGATGCTCTGTCCCATCACCCAGGTCATTAATGAACAAGGAACTATGCTGGCCCTAGTATCAACCTTTAGTGGCCTCTGCCTGGACTCTCTACCACTCTTCACCAGCTGCTTGAGCTAAGCAACTCAGACAGTTTTCAATCCTCCTCATTGTCCACTTAGGCTGCACAGCATTCTCCCTGTCAGTGGGGATATTATGATAGACTGGGCCAAAAGCTTTTTCACAATCAAGAAAAATAACATTCACACTCTTTCCTTATCCATCAAACTAGTCAAGTCAAGACAGAAGGTTGTCACATTGGTCAAGCATGATTTGTCCATTGAATAGCAATGCTGTTGTTCCAAAAAACCCTTTCGTCCTCAATATTTTGGAAACATTTCCACTATTATTTGCTCCATCATTTTCCTGGGGTACAGGTGAAACTGACTGTCTCCACTCCTCACTTCCTTTTCTTTGCCTTTCTTGAAGATAACAGAGAAATATACGTTATATCCTGCCCCAGGAATCCCTCCCATTTGCCATAATTTTATTGCAGAAATGGTCAACGGTGGCCTCACAAACACGTTGGCCAGCTCCCTCAGCACTCATGCATGTATCCCTATAGGCACCACAGACTTGTGTATGTTCAATTTGTTCATTAATCTCATCTTCCTCTACTGAGGAGGATCCTCTTATTCATCTGGAAATTTACACCTTAAAAATGCCCTATCTAAAATCATGGGACATGGACCCAATTCACTTCCAAGGAAGGAACATAAGAAAATGTGGCTGTATGATACACAGTATGTGCCACAATCTTCTGATTTTTACCCAGGAATATTGCTTCAAGGCTTGTGCCAGGCTATGAAAAGACTAAAAAGAGATCGCAATGTCTGCCTTTATTTTGTGCATGAATACTTGAGCAAAAAGCTTTTCTTTGCTGCCCAGCATCTCCCTTTGTTCTTCTCAGCTATTCGTCTTGCACTGAGATACTTTCCAAGGAAGTTTGTGTTTGCAGTCCAGGCTTAAGTTGCAGAGCCAGCTTTGGAAAGTCAGCCTTTGACTTGGAAAGTCAACCAATTCTTTCCTGCCATTTGCTTCTCAGATATAATTTTGATGTTATTACAAGGTGTGCTCTGTTCTAGGAGATTGCAGGGAATGCTGTTCACTGGTTTCACCCTAGTCCACAGGCTAATACCTCCTTGTTAGTCTCCCCCTGCATGTGGTCTTTTCAGTTAACACCAGCATGGGCAGATATCAGATATCCACCCTCCAGGATTATTTTTAGGAGTAATATGCTCACATAGCTAACAAGGGGTAGATGCCACAAGCAGGGGAAATCTTACTGAGACATTTGGCCCAGATTCAGGCAGTTATTTGGACTTCCTGACCCCCACAGGATTTAGGAATGCAAGTATCTCTAACCTTAGTGTCCCAATGCATCAAAGGGCCAGTTCTCAAAATGTCCCCTAGTCTTGGCGCCCTTCCCACTTGGCTGCTGCTAGATTCTAGAAACAGCCACTATTGGCAGAGGAACTCGTTCCAGCTCATCACCTGTAGTGAGCCACAAAGCTAAGAACAGATGAATCACTGAGATTGTTAAGTAATGAAATCACTGGCCTTACAGAGGGGCTCCAGATGGCTCAGAAAGCAAATGTCCCATTTTGAGTTGCCAAGGGCATGTCATTCAGGTGCCCTGTTCATATGTTGCTGGTTCCCAGTTGAATGCCAAACTCAGTGCTTCACTTCTGATTTTTAAATCCCTATGCAGAACCAGTCAAAGGGGCTGTTTCATTCATATTTTCTGCTTTATTAAATTGGCTGAGTGTAGGGGTGATTCAACTTCCATTTAAACATTCTTATCTTGCTGCAGTTCATCTAGAAATAGGCATAGTGCAAGCAAAGGAAAAGGCCTCCAAGGATGAGATGGTTTTGTTGAGCTGGTGGGATGCCCAGCCCTGAGTTCTGTGCAGCCTGAGAGCAGGGCAGGGGAGCAGTCCAGATTGCAGACCAGTGCAGTATTTGGCATCCTAGACTGTAGTCTATTCATCATTTCCCAGATTCCGTTTCTGGAGTAATATTTGTTGGCTGCACTAGAAGGTTTTATAATTCTGTATAGCAAAACAGCAGATGTGAGCAGTCGTATGGCAGCCTGAGGACAACAATCTCTGCTGAAGAGCTATAAATATTGGCTGTCTGAATCAATTCCAGTGGCAATTTGGAAAAAATCAATAGTGACTCCTGTTTATATTATTTAGGTCATTATTTTTCAGAATCACACAGTTCTACCAATGGATAAGAAAATGTGTCATTATGTTGAAAAATGCTGTAAAGGCTTCTCAGTTCAACCATTTCAGTTTTCCGCATTTTCTTAACTTTTAACTCTGTTATACTGCATATTTCCATTGTGACAAGAAAGTGTTTTATCTTCTCATTCCCAAAGCCAAACCAAGAACTACATCCCCCTAATGTGTTTTGTTTGGGCAATGGGATAGGGGTCACCAGCCAGCTTTCAGTTGACGAGGTCATGGGCCAGCTTTATTGCACAAGAATACATTGAAATTCAAAGTTATTCTACTGTGGTCTGTGGCATTTCCCCACTGTAATAATGCAACATTTGACCTTTTATGTCCTCTTTGCAGGATATGGTTAAAGTGCTCTGTTCCCTGGTCTTGAGTGTAGGGTGCTTTTTGAGCTGAGGACATATGCATAAGGCTCCTGCGGCTCAAGAGCTCTCCTCCATCTCTGATGGAGGCCAAGGAGGTGGGCACTACTGTGGGAAGCAATTGCCAAAGGGAATTGGGGAATTGCACTTTATGTTATGGAGAGATCTCAGCTCATGGATAAAAGCAGTGCTACTAGAAGAAAAGCTTGCCTTCCTTCCAAAGTACTAGGTGAAGAGGTGTGTCCGACTTAGACAAAAATAAAAAAGGCTCAAATGTCCATGAGCAACAAGACAAAAAACAGACAGCAGCTCTAAAGCCAGATATTTTATTTTGGGCAAATATTTTTCTTACAAGAGGCAGATGTGGAGATCAAGAGAAATAAGAAAGTTTCCTTTTGTCTGAGGAGTCCTGTCTATCCCCAAGAAGAAGGTCTGGCCATAGACTTAGACTAGCTGGGAAATAGAGCAAAAATTGGGTGAATGCTCTCCCAAACACCTCCCGTATGACTTTGGAGAGAATACTTATGCCCTGAATCAAGACTGGATAGAGAAATTAATTTTAACTATCTATCCCATCTATCCCAGACACTTTAACCAGGGCTCAAAGCACAATGATAATATTATCCTGTTGGCAGGTTCCCACCTAAATTTGGTCTTCATAATCCATCTCTGTTTTCTTCAGCCATTATATGAATTTGAAGACCAGAATCCAAGGCCTTCTCTATAAAGTGGCCAGTGGAGATATATTCAAATAATGAGACACTAGACAGAGTTTTTAAAATTGATACAAAAAAAGTCACCTTTGTCTTTGTCTGTAAAGGCAGAGGCTGGGTTTCAATTTATTCCTGCATTTTAGTGGTTTTCATAGCCATTCTGACCTGCCTCCGCATCCACTAGCACTACCCTGATGAAGGTTTTTTTCTGTTTTGTCAGCATTTTTGATCATGAATTGACTCTTTCCTCCCATCAGTTGATGTATAAGGACATAATTAATGACAGTTTGGTTGTTAATCCTGCTCGGGGAAAAAAACCAAAAAGTGGAGAATCATCTTTTGAGTAGTTGTAAAGTAGAATGCATTTCCTCCTTTCACGTATTCAAGAAGTAAAAGTAGAAATAGAAGACAGAAAAAAAAATTAGATAGGCCTGTCCATCTCAAGGGAGTGTGTAGGAGAAAATACAGCTATAGAAGGACCTGAGTTTTACGAGGCTTGCATGTAAATTAGTGATATTGCAAGCTGACATAGGTGTAGAGCTACTACACAGCCATGAATTATAAATAAAAATGTTGTCACTTATCAAGTTAATGTGAACCAGATATTCTTCATTTTCCAAATTATCAGTCTAGTCCCATCTGTGGGACATTTACTGTAAACAGATATCAGTCCTTTCTAAGAAATACTGCATAAGAAACTGCTAAAGGAGACATCATCATGAAAAAATTTTTGAGTGATTTTTGTCTTATCCTTGGATAGAGAATGAATGCTGTGGTTGTTTAAAAATAATCTCAAAATAAATAAGTTGTTGTATGGGAAAAGATTCTCATGTCAATGCTTGTTTCCAGGCCAACACAAATCCACAGACATTGTTTTTATCATATAAACAAGATATCTTAGATCTAGACTCAGAACTCTCCCCTTTTATACTACATTTATTGAAAATGAAGCACAATTAGGGCAACCAGTCATTTTTGTTTCAGAGAAATTTAAGACTTGTTATCTTGGGGTTAAATCAATAAATCACTGTTATGGCCACAGCACTTAATGTCTGAGGATAATTCTAAACAATGCAAAGCATCAACTGACACTAAAGGCTTGACTTAAGAGTCTTCAGTTCATGGCTGGCTTATCTGATTGACTTACAGGAGACCCCATTCAGACCATCCACTTTTCTGGAAAGCTGGGCCTTTCCATGTTGGAGAGCTAAAAATTTTTCAAAACGGCGATTTTTATTGGATTTGAATGACATTTGGTGGTGAAGTCCAAAAACTTCTACTGGAGTCTACTACAAGGAGAATGGATATCTAAATGTTCTCTTGCCTCAGCAATTTTTTTCCTTCTTAAATGCTAGGATGGAGGCAGATGGACTTTGTAGCACATTTGAATGCCACCAGATTCAGTCTATTTCAGAACAAGCATGGAGAAAGGGAAGCAGTGGGACTTCAGAAGTAGGTCCACCAGGGAGTTTGCTACTAGCACTTCCTTGCTTCTCCATTTCTGAGCTCATACCAGAGTGGGAGGAGAATGGCACTCAACATCAGACCTACGCCAATAAGAGCTGCATCAATCAATAAAATCTTCACCTAACAGGATGATAAAGATTCACACAGAATTCATCTCTAGGAAGAAAATTTAATGTAGAATAACATTAAATGAGTGAGGGCCAGTTTCAGGAGGAGGAAATAGCTTGTTGTTGCTTCGAGGTTGAATATGACAGAAGGTCATAAATTAGTCTTCTTTCTGCTCCCTCTGTTGCCTATGCCACAGCCCATTAAAGCCAAGCTGGCTGCCTGAGGGTATATATAAGGAGGTAAATACTTCTGGAGAGGAAGATAAATTTTCTAACTCCCCATCCTTCATTTTCCCTGGCAGCAGCCAGTAGCATGAGCTAATTCTCCAGAGCTTTCCTCCTGCTTCTCTGCCCTAGGACTAGTCCTTTTCCTTTCCACACCTGCGCCATGTAATTTCATTGACTCAAGCGGTCAGTTCTTGCCTGGACAAACCTTTTTACACAGGGCAATACCAATCCAGTGACATTCGCACTGCTAAAAAACGTGAGCTATCTTTGCACCCAAGAGTTTCAACCTCGGTCCAGCTTCACACCTGAAACGTTCATGAGAGAAACACAGCTTCATCTATGACTTTTCTACAGCCTCCTGGTTGTCATAGAGTCATAGAATAGTTTAGTTTGGAAGAAATTTCTGGACATCATCTGGTCCAAATTCCTGCTCAAATTTTGAGGTTAGGTCCACTTCCAAAGTTGGATCAGATTGATTAGAGCCAGATCACTGAGCTCTGAAAATGTTCAAGGGAATATTGGGCAACCTTTTGGACTGTTTTACAATCCTCCATGTGAGCAAATTCACCTAATATATAATGGGAATTTACCATATTGCAACTTGTGCCCATTGCCTCTCAATGTTTTGCTGTCTACTGATGAGACAAGTCTGACTCCATTTTCTCTCTGTCCATCTTCAGATTACCTTCATCTTTTCTTCTGGACACACCTAGGTCAGCTTCTCCTGGTAACACTCCTAGTAAGATCACCCTTGGTAATTCACTCCCTGTCTGTCTAACATTTTCTTATGTTTTGGAGAACAAGAGTCAGAAAAACAACTGGGGAAAAGGTTTCCTTTCTATGGAGTTTGATTTTATAAAAATATATATGTAATTCTCATTGATTTAGACAGGGAGAAGGAAATCAGAGTTTATTTTTCAAGCCACTTTTTCTTACATAGATCTGTTTTATGTTGTCCTTTCCCATGGTCATCGTATGCCTTGTTATAAAGCAATTTGGTGAGCCAACCCTGTATTAACACTTGTTTCTGGAATCCAATGAGCATGGAGCAAAAAACCATTTGTGAGTACAATACAAATCACAAAAAATTCAGCAAGCACAAATTTCACAGGTACATGTTTCACCTTGGGAAAGGGAGGCAGGATTTCACCAAGGGTAGCATAGATCCTTCAGAGGGGACTGGGAAAAAAAAAAAAAAAAGGAAGAATAAAAATAAAAAAACAAGCTATCAACAGAAATCTTAAGGACTTTACCTGACTTTGAGATCTATAGGAAAAATTGAAATTATTCCTCATACACAGTGTATTAAGAAACATCAACATCCCTCCTCCATTTCTACAGTGAGTGCCTGGACCACAAGAATGAAAGGGTGCAAAGATGAGAGGCACAGCGGGTGTTTGGTTCCAGGTACAGAGTTGTCATCACTCATCATCCCAGCTGGGAGACAAGGAGATGGCTGAGGCAAGCTGAACCAGAAGGAGGTGGCAGCCAGGTGGCAATAGTTGGGCAAATAATGTCATGGTATGTCTGCTCTCAATAGAGGAAAATGGCTTCTGACAAAGAAAATTCCTCAAGTTTCCCTTTTATCTCCTCAGAGGGAAGAATGGAGAAAAAACTATCACTGGCAGAGTCTGACTGAGCAGGGAAGGAACCCTGCATGGGGAATGGCACAGGCAGAAGCCCCAGGGCCACCAGTGGGACCAGTGATGCAAAATTATTTCAGTTGTATGGGTGGGGTGATGCCTGCCTCTGCTACAACGTGGGGCTATAAATTGAGGAAAGGAATACATGAACAGCTTCTGCCAGTAGAGACTGGATCACGTTCAGAAGCATTGTGTGGAGTGCTGTGCATTGGATCAGCTTTGGTCTCATTCAGGCAGTCTTAAGCCCACTTGTACCACATCTGTTAATGTGCGAGCCAGGAGTAAGCTGGTCCAATGTGTGCTCCAGGCACTCTGAAAGATCTCCTCTTAGAGGGTGCTTTACATTTACACACCGGGGGGTACCTAAACTGAATCTTTTTTGGGTTTATGTGACTGATTTATGTCAGTTTAACTTCAGTCCCTTTGCTCCTCTCTTTTCAAGTTAAGTCGAGCGTAGTATAAGGACACCAGAATCTCTCACTGTGTAAATTATGGGTGGGTGCAGTTGGCACCATCTTCAGCTCAGTTTTTAATATAGCTTCTTCAGTTAACTATGGAAACAGTGTTTTTCCTAAGCTTGTCTGGCGAGCCTTACGTCCTAGTCTCTCCTCTTGCAGATGCTGCTAAATTTTCCACACTCAGAAAAGTTTGGAAACGAGTCTGCCCAGGAGGAAATCTTGCATCTCATTGGGGCTGCTTTTCAGAGGCTTTCACATCAACCGGAAGGAAAACCTTATGTGTGAAAATAAAGCCAATTTCTTTTATTTTCAACATCAAAATGAATTAAGCATTGTGCTCTGTAGGTGTCCACGAATTCACAGAAATACTTCTGTCCCATGAAAATGTGGTGGAATTAAAAAGCCAAATAAACACACACCAGAAATTTGTCCTTCACCTCTACCAGTTGCAAGCTTTAAAAGCTGCAAAACAGAGCGGGGCCTTTTCAGGGTTCACACTGAGAAGTTGCTGAAAAGTGTAACCATGCGTGACTAATGACTGCTGGGGTATTTGCATTGGTTCTGTTTGCAAGCATCAAGTGTGTGAAACCAGATAATTTGAGGGAAAACCTAAGCAGCACAGACAGGAACTCCGAAGTTTAAAGACTTGAGTAGTGGAGGATAATCACAGCAACACAACCAGGGCCTCCTGGTACCTGGCAGCTGCTTGGTTGCATCCAGTGAGAGGGAGAGTACATTGTTTTCCTGCAGGATTGATGTGTTTAGAAGCCAAGGAGTAGTAGAAAGAAGAGAATCAATACCATGTATTACAATGCCTGTAAATTACAAAACATGTATTTGGTAGTAACCTGCTTTATGAGAGTTGTTTGTTCCACTGGAAGATAATACACCTCACCACAAAGTATTCAGTATGTGTTTCTTAGTGCTCCAATCTTTCTGTACCATAAGCACTATGCACCAGTGAAATCCCAGAAAATAGAAATCCCAGAGACTCCTTAGGCTTGCACACCCTTAGGTGTGTGTATGGCCCTCATCAGCCCACATCTGATTGTGTGGCACACATTTTTCTGTGCTTTCCCAAGGAGGGCAAACAGATGATTTTTGGGGCTGCCTGGCACTGAGGGTAAAAGCCAGAGATACCAGATCCAGAAGGCAGAGAAGGCAGGAGTGAGTGGCTTGCTGGGGAGGCCTGTGTGCCCCCAGGAGAGGCAGAGGTGCTGGGGTGAATGGCTCATAGACAGGGCCTGCCCAAAGGGCTTGCTCATGGCCTTGCAGGGTAGGTGAGCTTGGTTCCCCCTGGCATCCAAAGCCCTGCACCTCCTTGCCCTGTGCAGTGCTGCCTTCAGAAAATGCTCTCTGAGGGAAAGTCTCAAAAGCAACCAGAGGCTATCCAGGAGTGCCTCTGGTCTTGCAGCTGTGTCAGGCTTGCAGACACATGGAGCCCCTCCGCTGAGAAGGCTCACCCTCCCCCTCAGGCCTGTGCCAAGGTGTAGCAGGGCTCCACTCGAAGAGGAAGGATGCTCTGTCCCTCACCATCCTTCTTTGTGGGAAAGGGATGCAGATTTCCACCCCAGGGATGTTGGACCCCCAGCATGGGTGTAATCCTGTCTCCATAGCTGCACCAGGGAGAGAAGCCTGCACGAGAACAGGAGGGATAGAATTTTGCATGGTGGGAGCCGGCAGGGGTACACAGTCACAGGGCTCGCCTTGCCCTCCCTGGCAGGGGTGCAGGCCACAGGATAAAAGCCTGTTTCCATCTGTCCCTCCCTCCTGCTGCCATCTCTGCACGGCTCTGCAGAGGATGAATCACTCCCCATTCCCTCTCCTTGTCAACAGCGGTGTCCAGCCAAACGAGCACAAGGTTTTTTATCTCATGATAACTTCAGACAAGAAAGGCCAGAAGTGTTCTGGGACTATGAAAGAAAAAGATTCTCAATTAAAACTTCTCTCTTTTTTCTCTCATTTTTTTTGCTGTCAGCGAGAGATATAGGCCAAAGGCTCTATGAATTTGTACAGATTTATGAGTAGTGAATGCAAATCTGATTGCCTCAAAGGCATTATTTTACTGGACTGCTGTATGCACCTACCAGCATCTCCAAGAGTCTCTCAGGATTTCCTCCACTCCCATTTACTCTCCTGTCTTATCCAAAATTTCAAAGTGTGGTTACCTTACAGGAAGGGGAGGGCAGGCCAGGGTCCATTTTTAGGCTGAATGTGATATCTCTGAACCTATTACAGAGACCACAGTAAGGCATACACAGCAATGCCTCTTCCCAGAACTTAAATCCACTTCCTGTCGCCTTCCCACATCACCTGGGAGACAGCAATGCCCACAGTGGGGTACAAGGGGAAGGGAGATATGCATTGCCTGTCAACGACCTCCAGTCCAAAGGCACTATGGTATTACCACAGATACTAAACATCCGGATCTAGAATTGGGTGATTGAGGTGCCCTCTTGTATGTCCATGGTCCCAACCCAGGATATGTGGAATAATCTATGTTATTTTATTCCCCTTAGTGCTTCAGAAAAGTCCCAGTGACTGTAATACATGCTAACTTAATCTTAGCCACAGAAAAATATGTTTCTAATTTACAAATTCGGCAATTTTTCAATAAAAGTTGTTGCACTTTGTCTGATCTATTCTCAAAATACGGAAGTGCTTGAAGCATGACCACCTGCAATAACAGATTACTGTTCCCTAAAATATTGCCATACACCTACAATGTGGAGGCGTAAAGCTTCTCTAAAAAAGATCTTTGTTATTTTTTCTAAAAGAAAGAAATGATCCCAAAGTAAAGCTGGTTTTCAGCAGCCTCTCTGCTCCCCAATGCAACTGGCATCAAAGTCTAATGAAAACCTGTTTGCGGACACTGGATCCGATCCAAGGTACACTATTGGCATATTCTAGACCCCTTGGGACATGACTCATATAAAAAACACAAGGCTGTCATCAGATGGCTGGTGGCTCAAATAAATCAAATTTACTTTGAAAATTGAGGCATACCAAAATTTTATTAGGTGAAACTTTGGCATTTCTTATAGCCAACTTGCACATATATATTTTTATTACTTACAGCAGTTTAAAAGTATGCTACCAATCATATGCAAAACAAGACGCGATTGCAAACGTACATTTTTTACTGGGTGGCAGGAGGAACTCTGTTGTTTTCTTTTAAAAGCCCTGAATAGTGCTGCATGTTTGTTAAAGGTGGCACAGCAGAATGGGCCTCTCTGTTTATTTTCCTGTGAGTGGCTGGGCACACATCCTCTGTTTTTGGTCTCAAGCCCTGACTTCAAAGAGCAGCTTCTCCTACGAATAATTACTCACTAAAGCTATCAACTGCAATACAAAAATTATGTATAATGTTTGCAACATATGTTTACAAGAAACTGGCATAAATGCTGCTGAAGCCCCTCGAGGGTTAAGGAGGGACCTGATCTTCAGGCCTGAAGAGGCTGTTCCTGCGGCAGCCCACATGCAGAGACAGAGCTTGGTGTTGCCACAGCCAGTCCAGCAGCCATCCTGAGCTCAGGTGTAGGAGGCTGTGGAGGAACCCCTTCCCTGCACATGAAATTTCACCTGAACATGAGGAAGAACTTCTTTACTGTGCCGGTGACCACACACTGGAACTGGAGAGGTTATGGAGATTCCCTCCCTGGAGATATTCAAGAACCATCTGGACACAGTCCTGTGCAATGAGCTCTAGGATGACCCTGACTGAGCAAGGAGGTTGGACCAGATGATACCCTGTGGTCCCTCCCAACCTGAACAATTCTGTGATTCCTGTGCCCACACCCACAGAGGCTCACTGCGTGCCTCAACACCAAAGGCACTATCGAACATGGCAAGACAAAGTTATGATTCCTCTAGTCCTCCAGGAAATGAATTAAAATCAAAGAAAAGGCCATATTTTGGAGAAGAGTACATGCTTTTGGAACCTATGATAGACGCCAAATCCACAAATTAAAAGAAAACACATTAATTTTTAAAAAATCTCCCAGATTTTTTCTCTTCAGACAGAAGAGCCAAACTTCCACTGACATTTCTAAACTTAATTTATCCAAGAGAGTGGCAAGATAGCCTCTCCTTTAAACTAATAATAAAAGGAGTCGAAAGCTGCAGCTTTGGTCTCATTTTCCCTCAAAATACAATGACAGTCTATGGGAATATATTCAGATATAGTCTGAGAAGGATGCTGGCCCTGCTCCAAAATAACTTAATTCACTGTGCAAACACAAAGAAAGGAAAAATAACGGCACTGTAGATAAAAACCACGAGATTGCTGTATCTGACAGTGCGCAGCTTTGGGACCAAGATATTCTTGGCCAGATGCTGACACCCCTGTCACACAAAAATGAGCTGCTGAGGTACTCAGGAGCTGGTTCCTGGGGAGAGCTGTGGTCTGCTGCTCCATCCTGCTGGAGATTGGGGCTGCTTCCTTGGAAGAGCTCACCCACGAATCAGGTGCTTCTCAAGGTGGTAAGATTCTTCCTGGAAAAGCACAAAGTGTAAATCAAAACAGAATTTGACCCCAAATATGAAACCCCACGAACTTTAATAAATGTAGTATTCCGTGGTAAAGAGGAGCATTTATAAAGAAGTGGGAAGGCACTGTCTTGGCAGTGTGAGCTGAGCCCTTTCAGGAGTGCTGGGCAGAGGCTGCAATTCTTACAGATCCTCAGGGTCATTGTAATTGTCTTTCTTTGAAGTAAAAGCCACAGAAGACCATTTTCTTTCCATGGGAAGACCAAGGCCAGGGCTGAGCTGCTGCTTCCAGAGTCTGCCATCAGAGACCATCTGACCAATTCTTCTAGGAATCGGGACACTTGTCCATTTTCCATTTTGTCAGACAAAGAAATATTTCTGGAAGTTAACAAAGTTACCACTGATATACAGTATGTACAGCAAATTTAAAGCATGAATGTTCATGAAACAACATCTTCCCTTAAGCTGTTTGAATACAATGGACTATGCAGATTTTTTCCAATGGAAATGTGAGGTCAGATCCAAAGCATTTGCAGAAACAGTTCCTTTGATATTAGTGGACTTCATCCTTAGCCCTTAATTCCATATGTTGCTGTGTGTATTTGTTTAGTCTGGAGCTGGATGTAATAGCACTCTATAGACTTGAGAAATTTCTGCAAAATTCAGGCTTCTTCCCTTATCATGAATGGACACATACTTCCTCTTGAAATAACAGAAGACTGAGTCATTAAAAGAGACATCAGCAGTATTTAGTCACTGAAATGCAGTGTTGTGACTTAAAATTTATCCCCACAGATATTTGATCAGCTTCCAGGAAAAAAAAGAGAAAAAATATAACAAAAATAACATGAACTTGCAAGTGAAGGAGAAATAAATTCTGGTAGCCTGTGGGTCTCTTGAGATAATCTCTTGTCACTTTATTCCACTGCTTGAATATTTTTCAGTACTAGTGTTCTCTATCTCATTGTTTTGGCTGCTCTGCATATTTCCATAATTTTATTCCCCCTAAAAAAAACAAAATGCAAGTCATCAGGTCATAAAATGTTTCTACAATTTAATTTAAAAAATAATATTTACTGTCTACACAATTTAAATTTGGCCTACTTTACATATGTATCAGGATGCAGACTTTAATTACATGATCACATACTATTTTTCCCCACAGGATTGCAACATTTTTGTCTGCAAGATAACTTATTTGCCAAATCCTTAATTTTTGAGTGATTGACTTTGAGACTGGGAAAAGAGCTGCAGCTGAGAAAGGTTTGTCCTTGTTACCTAAACATCACAGAATCTGTTCTTCAGATTTCACCTTCCAGCCATGACTTCCTTTCCAGCTTACCTCCAGTTCTCCCTCCTAAATCCTCTTCTGATCTATTCTTCCTTCCTTGTTTCCATCTCCCAGACCACGCCTCTTGCCTAAGTAGTCCCACATTTCCTTTCCACTTGCCAGTGATCCTACAGGAAACATCTTGCTGCCATAAAGTGGCTCTTTCCTTTCCACCTGGCTGTGCTAGGACCAGATCAGAGGACTTCCTCCTCCTTTTCCAGAGGGATTCCCTGGCAGATGGCTGCAGGAGCACTGGAGGAGCCAGGGGAGCGGGGCTGAGCTGGGACATGCTCCTTGCCTGAGTGGCGACACCTGTGCAGGCTGAGAGCAACATGAGCATGCTCAGCAGCCCTGCACTCTTCCAACTGACCCAATAAAAACTTCCTGCCTACAGGAACAGCCTTTTCCCCAAAGCTTAGCTCGTTGGGGCAAGCTTTCACAGGAGCAGACCTAACTCTGGTGGAAAGGCCACATAAGAGGGGATGGGTCACCCAGCATGATGGTACTCAAGCTTTCTTTTTTTAGAAGAAAAAGTCACCAGTTTCTTCAAGAGAAGCAGAGCTGAGCGTTGTTTGGAAGGAACACCACTTTATTTACAATCTTTTTTTCATAATTTCAAATTTCTCTTTGCCATGAATTATGAGCAAATCATAAAGCTGCATTTATGCTATGGTCTCCCAACTCTGAAACACTTGCATTAAGTTCCTTGTCCAGGGCATAGTATGTTCTACTAGATCTTGAAAACTGAAGCTGGGGAATGCAAGTTTCACAGAAAATAACAGAAAATTAGTAGAGGTGAAACATTCAGGTGCAGCTGAAGGCTGGGTCCACAAGGACCTCCAGCTCTGCAGAAAACCTGTCACAGTTTTGGGTTTTTAGTCTAATTAAATAGAAGCTGGGGGCTTTGCAAAAGTAATTTCTTTTCTACATACATAGCTATTTCATGAACCAGACTTATTTCCTCAGTGCCAAATTGCATTTCAGAATGTGTCCTTGCTAAATAGAGTGAAATGTATTTCCATTTTTCATGACTGAACCATATTTTAGCTGAGGGGGAGGCAGAAGTTCCAGTACTGTTTCCTGAAGTTAACAGCAGACCTGCCATTAATTCCAGTGTCCCAGGATTTAAGAAAAGAGATAACAGACACTCAAATGGTTTTAAGTTCATTGAAATGTTAATCCAAAATGAAGCATATGCCATTCAGTTAAGATGCACGTTTACACAGCTGAAGATGACAAGTTTAGTTTGACTGAAGACCGGAGGAGAATACGATGCCTCCTCCTACATGATCTGCCCCCTGAAGAAAACATCTGCCTGCATGTTTAACCAGGAATGTGAACTGCTAATGTAATCTGACCTTTAGACAAAAGGAAGAAGATCACTCCAATGTACAAATACAGAAGAGGCTAGAATGCAATGTACTGTTGACTGTTTTCTGCACGTGTGGATAAAAACAAAATGAAAATATATAATGGACTGAAGGATGTGATTGCTTAGTGAGTCAGCGCTTCCAGGCTCTGAGGAGAAAATATGAGAGTTTAAGTTCAGCCTAGTGTAATTCTTGGAAATTATCTGAAGCGGATCCACTGATGTCTTCGTAGAAATAACAATGTGTATCAGGGCTATGAAATCTTGTTTCACAACCAAATTCGTGCAAGTTCCGATTTAATCCAAGGATCAGCCTTTTCTATGAGCAGTAGGCTTTTAAAGAAGGACTTTTTGTAATGTTCCTTTGAGATCAAAGAGCTTCCTAGGATCTGGTTGATTAAACTTAAGAGTCAGTACAGTGTAAATGATGTGGCAGATGTCACTAGCCTTCTGTGGAAAGAGCAGGAAATAAAAAAGATGGGAAATACTGGATAGGACACTTGTTTTTTGGGTAGATGGTGTAAGGAAGAGTATAAATTTAGTTACTTTTCTGCTGCTTAGTACCCAAAATGCATTTTGATGCACTATGAAGCACTTGAGGGATGCACAGTCCCTCTCTTTGCATATTCAAGCAATGGCTGTGCACAAACCCAGTAAAAACCACAGGCACAAGTAGAAGATCTGACTCATGTGGCTGGCGAGCATGTTTTCCTACAGTGACACAGTCCAGCTTTTCCGTCATGAGGTTCACTGCCTCAGCAATGGCTCACAAAATTACGTTCTTTCAGTATGTTCTTTCAGGCTTTTTTTTTTTTTTTTTTTGAGTAATGAGAGTTCATTGTCAATGTGACATCAGAGAGACAGACTGGAATGATCCAAGTCCTAGCCATTTAAAATTTCTGGGAACAGCTGAGGCACTTGGTTTCAGAAGGCTCCCTGGAGAAAAGCTACCAGTTCTCTGCAGCTCTGGAGCTGCTGTCAGCTGTCAGCAGCCCAGATCAATAGTCTTGGTAGGTCTGCCAGGGCCTTCCTTGCCTGATAGCACCAGCACTTCACATTCAAAATGCTGCTCTAGTATAGATTGCCTGTACATGTTTTGTCTTCTCACATTGGCAAGGTACTCAGTCACCTCATAACTGTCTGATGGTCAAGATTTTCTGTTCATCCTGGATTTATTGTATTGCATACACTTAGCGTGGATTCTTTCACCACCACAATACACAATTGTAACTTCCATACCATTAAACTCTGCCTAATTTCTGCTGCAGTGGTCATCAACTTCTCATTGAGATCCTTCTGCATGTTGAAAATCTCTGCCATCATCATCCACAGGAGCAGTGACCTCTTGCCTTGCTGGTGGCAGCAGATGTGGGCAATCTGCCTGGTTCAGGCTGCCTGCAGTGCCTGCAGTGCCTCTGGAGGTGCAGCCTTGTCCCTGGGGGTGGGGGGATGACCCTGGTAGTGGCTCTCACAGCACCAAACCCTACACCCAGCTGCAGAGCTGGATATTGCCAACTGGTTTCTCAGGTATTTAGCATAATCAGGTTTGGTGGGTTCTTTTGTTTGGTTTTTTTGTTTGTTTTTTTTTTTTGGGGGGGGGGATGTTTGGTTGGGTTTTTTAAAAAAAATTTGGGGTTTTTGGGTTTTTTTACATTCTCTCTAGCAACAGTCAGTGCAGCATGGATTTCCTCTGTGCATGGTTTAGCAGTGCTGAAGTCAGATCCAGATACGCTTTTGAGCAGTCCCTGATGCTTTTATTGCAGTTACAAGCAGCAGATTGTGAAATGAGCTCTCCATTAAGATTTGCTCCTTTAATTGTGAAGTCCAAATGCCTCTTAATTGAGTGTAGAGCTGCTACATTGTTCTCCATAGTCACCAGAAGGCGATTTGGGGTCCTTTGCTCTTCCCCTTCTGAGAAGGTGGTTGTTCTCTGTCGATTTTTTTTTCCCAGTGTTTTGCTTGTGCTTGAACATGCTTTGAAGATTATTTACCACAAGAAGAAGGGAAAATAAAAGAATAGTCCAAGAGCTGCCTGTGCTGTCTGCCTCACCACCAGTTTATCTGCTGTAAAGATTACCAGATGCTGTCAGAGCACCCTGGCATTCTAGCCGTTGTCTTCATTGCAGGAGCAATTTGTAGCACAGAAGGGAACACGTCAGCTTCATTCAGTTGCTGTCTTTTTAATGCCTTCACTTTTCATTTTCCTTAGAGCATTGTTAAACTCTTTTAAACTACTAGTACTCTGTTAATTTCATTAATCCAGTCACATATTCAGAAATTGCTCTTTCTATTTTTTATTTTTATAATTCAGTTTATGAAGAGAGAAATGCTTTGTGCTCACCAGTGACTTTGGGGACAGACGATTTTTTAGAATTTCCACAGTCCCAGCAAATGCTTTGTCTGGGGGTTTAATAGGAGCTGTTAAACTACACAGCAGGTTGTACCTTTTAGCATCTATTACACTCAGTAAACCCAGCAGATTTTTCCCATCAGTTACACTCTCTCTGATTATACACTGCTCCAGTCTCACTATAGGTGGGCCAGGCCTCCTCTGAGCAATTTAACAAGTCATTTTCCCGCCAACAGCCAGACATATTAATGCTTTTCAAAACACACACACACACACGCTCACGCTCACGCGCACACACGCACAGCCCTCAGCTGCTCCCTGCAGTTGCTCCCTGGCATGGGATTAGGGTTCCACCCTCAAAGCCAACAGCTGGAGCTGTGACACTTGGCCCAAAATCTGCGCCATAAAGGAGGCACACGCCGGAGCTGCTCGCTTGCCACGTGCTGCCTGGAGCTCCCCAGGCTCTGCCCACAGCTCGGGGCATGGAAGAGAGAGCAGCAGTAAAGCCCCAGTGCCTCCGCCACACCAAAGCTGAGCGCTCTGCTGATGTGTCCGCGTGGAGGGCTGGTGCTCTGGGACACCATGCAATAGCCCATTTTGAACACGGCTTGTGCCCGCTGCTGCTACAGCAGAGTTTGAACAACTCCCTGGTTAGAGGGGGTGATCAGGGGAGTTTGGGGGGCTCCTGCCCTGTCCCGACACGTGCAGGGGGTGGGAAGGGTGGTTCCCCCAGTAAGAGCAATTGATCTTTTGAATTGATGACTATGGTGAAGAGGTGCAGCTGAGATTTTTCAGGAAATCACACAGAACAAGAAATACAAACTGCAGTGAACATGCCCTCTGAGGACATCCCAAGAAATTAAAGGAGAACATTTTTGTTACTTTATTTGAGCTGTTCTTGGAAGAAGGGTAGTTGGCCTGTGCTAAAAGCCCATGCCTGTGCCCTGGTCTTGTTTATTTTGCTAGGATAGGCATGGTCCTAATTTTTCTATTGATGGCACTGGGATAACTAAGAGATTTTTGACAACTTTAATGTAAAAAAATTCCTGTCCAGCTCAAGTGAGCTTCTGGCTGCCTGCTGCTACACATAAATATAGCTGATAGGAAAATAAATTACTGATTTTAAAAAGCAAGGCATTTCAAAGTTTTAGTGCATCCATTAATAGTCCCTTTTTTCATGGAATAGGTGGCTATTCGATCTTGCAGCTCACTTGCTTTTAACAGAGAAGTTTTTCTGCTTTAAACCTAGTGAAATGTAGTGATCACTGCAGAACAGCCCGGCAGGAGGTAATGCAACAACTTCATGTGAGGATGATACAGGAAGATCCTTGGAGCTGGTGTTCAGCACGACATCCCACACTGAGCAGTCATGAACTGTGTAGAATATTCTTTCTGGAGGAAAAACTGATTTTTTAGAGGCCGGGTTTTCGCAAGGGAATTTTGGCAGTTAGACTCTCATGATTCTCCATGCTGGGAACTTTCATCAGCTACAATAAAAATAAGAGGAATTGGCACATGGGATTTCTGTGTCCTGGAAAAAGCGCAGAATATGGGGCCTACAAGGCTAGTGCTAAGCGCCACTGAAATTTCTCCTTTCATCTCCTGGACACGATAAAGATGGTGAAAGTATTTTCATTTGTGTCTCTGGGCCCAAACCTGCGTGGTGAAGGACCGTCCTGATTTCCCATTAGCTTCAGTGAGATTTGAGGCTGGTTAGCAAAGGGGAATCTTACACTTGTCAAAAAGCACCTAAGGAGCAGAGGGGATCCTTTATGCAAGAACCTGATGAGAGCAAGACGTTTAAAGTGTTTTAGCATGCTGAGGTACAATGGGGAATGCATTTGTGAAACAATAGGTCTAGTAAATTGGAGATATCTTTTTGCTTTTTTTTCTTTTTTCACCACAGTTTCATTAGTTTCTGTTAAAACATTTAACAGATGTCTAATTGACAAAGTCAGAAATAGTTTTCCAATCATGTATCACTTTAATTATCTGATGGTCTTTTCAGATCTCTCATGCATACTCCATTTTATTGAGATAAATTATTTGCTGCATTTCAAGCTTCACTGCTTGAATTCTGCTTATCTTCTCATTACTTTCCCCATAGGAAAACTTTGTAAGGAACTTGGGAGGGGAGAGGAGTATAGAAGACAGGATAGGACTTCATGCTGTTTGAGCCACAACGGTCCATTTTTCAGATTTCATCTGAAAGTTGAAGTCTGAGTGCAACACTTTGTGTTTTAATGAGTCAGCAGTGCAACTCTGACCTAATAGGAAGTGTTTCATGATACGTGTTACTTGGGATTTTGTGCCTGTGTGAACATCCTGTTCTCAGCTGCATATCCCAGACTTGTATTTGTGAGAGGAGCCTCTGACTGTACATCCTTTTTTCTTGTTCTTTGTTTTACATATGTAATTTCCAGCTTTAGCAGAGATAGTGCAAACTTTATAAATGATTAAAAAAAAATGTTTAAGGCAATGATAAAGTTGTAATACATGTAATACAGTATAGACAGCATTTTGCTCCAGGTAGAAGGTATTGAATTTTTGTTTTACAAAATTATGATATCTCTCCACCCCCAAAATACTTTAATGAAAGATAAAATGTTCAGCATCTCTGAAAAATCAGCTTGCAAAAGCCTAAAATTGTATAAAACACCATCACAAAGAAAAGGTACCTCATGAAGATATGTTCTCTGTGTAATTTGCTTTCTGATGAGAGCTGATACTAATGAACATCTGATAACTGGGTTTGAGGAGCACAAAAAAGCAACCCTGTAGATGTCATGCTGTAAGGCATATCACAGGACACCTTTAACCAGTCATGTTCCCCTAATTGCAGTAATGCTTCTTTCAGTAACATTGTCATGCCTTTAAAACACTAACCTCTAGGGATAGGTTAAAAAAATAAGTTGCCAAAAGCTATTTGGAGGGATTTTTTTTCTCCCTCTTCTAAAATTATTTAAGGTTTTTTTTTTGACGGTGATAATGTCACCAATCACATTCACAGTTCTGGTCACTGGGGGACATCCAGATCAACATTCCTCTAACACTTTGAGCCAGACATCACTGTCCATGCTTTCCCCACCTCCCTAAACATTTTCCTTGGGTTGTCATCTGTCCCTATCATCAGATTTTCCATTGGAAATACTATATAGGTCCTCTGGTTTCACAGATCACCCTCATGACAGGGCTTACCCAGTCATTCGTGCCTCCATGCAGCTCTTTCATGGAAGCATTACTCCGAATGCTTATTACTTATATGAAGGATGTTAATGGTCTGTAAAACCAAAGTGCATGTTCAAGTGTCTGCTTCATGCCTGGCAACAGCTGAAGGATTTGGGACCCATCATGAGACTGCATGTTGATCTGGAATGGGCTGGGGTTTTCTATTCTGTCTGGACTGAGAACAGGCTCTGAGAACAGTGGCTCTCCCACTGCGAACAGTGGGATAGTATGATCTACTCCACAACATTGCTGCTGGAGGGAGGGGAATGCTTCAGGGGCATGACAGAAGCCTATTTTCCATGGCAAGGTGATAGTATCAGCTAAGCTGTATGCTGGTTAAATGTGTTTAATCAGTAACAAGTATAAAAAAGTTAAATAAAATTAAAGAAAAGGAGGTGTAACAATGAAGAAATGAGCCTTTCCAAATTTTTACCACACCTGGTATGTAGCATATATTTTAGCAGATGATTTAATTTACCCCTTATGTCTGTGTGATAGATATACATTAGGTTTACCTTTTTAAGAAAGGGATGTTAACAGCCTTGAATAAAATTGGGGCAAATAGTGTAAACAGGATGGCATATAAAGTGTGATACAGTATGCAGAGGGCAAAGTATGTTTGAAGGTTAGCTTATTAATAAAACATGGCTGGCCTTGATTTAGTTTATAAGAAACTTAAGACATTTATCAACATCTGTCTGAACCCATTTCCAGTCTCTTTGGACTCTGTTGTGGATAAGCTGATTAATAAAAGATGATGCCTTAGGAAGGAAACTTAGATCTTTGCAAGCAATGACAAAAGAAAATTCAATGCTTAATCTACATATGAAAGGAAACTGGGAAAGTAAACTAGTTTACCACTACATCCCAGGATGCCAACCTCCTATAACATTTCATCTGACTTAGTTTTGGCTGGAGTCTGGAAAAGTAAGAAAGAATTCCAAAAATTAAGTGTGGAATTAATTTACAAGAAAGATCCTAGTGCTCACTTACGGAGACTCTGAAATCTAATCCCATTCCCTTGTGGCTTCCTCCCCTCAGTGTTTTTAACTTTGCAGCTTTCCGTGTTTGTTTTTCATTTGTCTCCTTGATCCTTTAGTCTTTCCTTTCCCTTAGGCTAGAATAAAGTTCTAATACTAAACAAGTGCCACACTTTGCTTATTGATAGTTGTTGCCCAATAAAATGTTGCCCTCGGAAGCCAATTAGTGAAATATGTTTCTCGTAATAACCAGTAATTTGTTTAATTTTCATGCATTCTTGCCTGACAGTCAGCCAAAGGGATGCACACACATAGTTCCTGCATCTGGGACACAGAGACAGCCCAGCAGAGCCGTGTGGCTCAGGGTGCTCCCTGCACAGGCCCCTAGCACCACAGGTGTTACCCTGGCCTGATGTCTGATATTTAGATATCACTGGCATCCAAGGAACCTCCTCCTAACTCCACAGGTTCACAAATTTATTCTGTTACATCAGTGATGTTTGTAAATTGGATTTTGCAGCCCATCCTCCAGCCTCTCTCCCAAGGACAGCCTGAAAAACAGTCCCTGGAAATAGGCCCTGGAACTGTTCTTGTGCCCTGCTTTGTCGTCACCAGGGTGCTGCTGCAAGGATCATGCCAATACAGATTCACTGCCTTTTCCCTAAAAAAAGGGTGGCTGCAGATGCCTTGCCTTCTGGGAATTTTCTCTGGCCTGTGACAACCTTCAGGCAGGAAGGGAAAAATCCCAGACTGAGTATCTAGTTCAATGTTTTAACATATGGGGAGGCAGCCAAATATCCCCCTCCTTAACACTTCATGGCCTGGAATACACTCCCATGAGCAGTGGGCATTTGAAATCATGCCTCACTTCCCAAGGATGGCTGTGCCAACCAGTAAAACACTGAGGAAAGAGAAATATATTTGGTGGCTCCCCATTCAGCTCTGGAAAATATGCTGAGCTTGTCAGGGACAGCAGTAGCTTGAACTAAATAGGCCAGGAAAAACCCTAAACCCCACAGGACTTCTATAACAAAAAGATGTAAATGCCAACCCAGTGGGAACACTGAACTTTATGAAAGATGAGAGGGGAGTGACATTTCTCTGCAGCCCAGAGAGAGCCCATGAATGTCAGTGAAGGGGAACATGCATTACTGCTATATTTCGTTCTTGCTGTAAATCTTGCCTGAAGAGGTTAACAGGGCCTTGTAACAAGACATTTTCTTATCTATTTATCTGAAGTTTTAAACTGAGAATTACACAGAGTTGCAGGACAAATCCAAATTTTCTTGAATGGTGCATTGAGAGATTCAAATTTAGGCCCTCTTTCTGTGCCAGCTGAGAGCTGAAGACTGCTGCATATTTCTGCAGAGTGGGAGATCAGCTTTTGAAGGCTCATTTTATAAGGAAATATCTCTGGATGCCATTTCATCCTTGGAAAGAGAAGTTTGTTCCTTGGGGTAGTTTTAAATGATACTGAAAGCTACTTTAGATTAACTTGGATTTAAACAGATTAAGCAGACGCTGTGGAAAGGACATGCTGAGCCAGATCCTACACTGGGTTAAATTGGCATGGTGCTCTCAAAGACAAAAGAGTCACAATTAAGACCAGCTGAATATCTGGCCCATTGCATTTAAAGACCATGTCAGAGACCACCTACCTTCTAACACAGCTTATAAACATGGTTGAAGACATTTAGAGCCTGTTATGCTAGCTGGAAATTCCCTATCTGGTTTCTGCATCAATGAATGCACCAAAACAAAGACACTGAGTCCCCCATCCACTTGTCATATTCAGTATATATATATTCCTACCCAAATATATGGAGTCATATATATCAAGAATTTGGGGGATTGTCCATATAACTCAGGTTCCAACTCCCGCAGGAGTCTGTTAAAAAACTGATTTATTAAGGAACAAATAGGGCAATATAATTTTTTTTAATGTTGCTGTAATCACTCTTGGAGCACATCACACCACATGATCAGATCCTTTGATAACAAATACCAATAGCACATTCATGTGCCCTTTGTTGCAGTTTTGAATTACACTCCACGTATATTTCTCCACAGTCTGTAGAAGCAGCAGAGTTATAATATTGGCTCTTATTCTACATTCTTACCAGTCAAGATCATTCATTGATTCCTGGATGTGAGGATCAATGGTGGTGGCCATATGGCTTTGGAATGATCTGTTGTCTTTTCCATAATGGCATTGTGGCTTTGTGTTTCCCCAGCAGTGATTAATAGACACAAACATGCGTTATGCACATGTTGATAGATTTAGATGAACTTTGAATTTTCATGGCTTTCTTCTCTCTTCCCCCTTCCCTCCCTCCTTTTGTTTTTTTTTTTTTTCCAGGAGGTGGGGAGAGGAAGAGTGATTCTGCATTGAGAAAGTGAGAACCAGGTCTTTAACGAATATTCACCTCTTGAGGACATGGTGTGATTTGATCAGCAAGGCTAGATGGCAGACAGACACCCCATCTAGAGGTTCAGGAATAACTATGACAATTTCCCCCAGGAGGACTATCTGGCTGCCTAAGGACCACTTACATCAGGCAATCTCATGCTGGAGAACAACAAATGCCTCCAACGGCCTCTTGCTGCTAACCGTGTGAAAGGGATGTACAGTGGCAAGCTAATCCGACGCTCAGATCCCCAGCAGCTCGGGCAACCAGGAAGTGCCACTCTAAAGTGGACCAGGTTTGTTTCCCCTGCCACAGCTAATGAAGTCCTTTTTCCTGGGGGCAGAGAAAGGATAGATGGATAGACTTCTTCCCATGCCCTGGAATTGTCCATAGAAAGATGCAGGGTGAGCAACAGGAGTCGATATTCCTTGGGTACCCAGGGTGTACCAATAATGGGCTAACAAGTCATGGTCTGTCCACTAGACTGTTCTTGCCTATCTCAAAACTTAGGTAAAAAAAGCTGCTTGGCTAACCCTCTTATTAAAGTTTGAGGTGAAACTGTACAGCACTAACACAGAGTCCCGTGAGAAGTGGGGAAGAGTGGGGCACAAAAAAAGATATCACAGGAGTGTGCCTGAAGTAACCATGGCCTGTGTATTGCTGCTACAGGCTTTAGCAAGGTCACCTCATCTTGAACAAGAAATTGAGTAGTCTTCCATAGAAATTCATAACTGGGGAGCCTGGACTCAGGAGTCCCTTCGCACCCTGTGCAATGTTTCTTTTTTCTTCCTACCTTCTGGATTCATTCAAGTGGTTGGAACCCACAAAAACAAAGGAACCCACAGTTTGTGTTTGTATCCCCTCAAGGGTTACCAAATTAATAGAAATTACATCTCTGCATCTGCCATGAGAAATGTTTGTGGTACAGGTGGTGGGCATCTGGGAGACAACAGAAGTACCACATGCATGTGCTTTGCTCATTTGCTCTTCCCCTTTGGTCTGGTCAGACTATTAGACGTAGGATACTGGGCTGGACAGGCCCTTTATCTCACCCGCTACAGCTGTTCTCATGCTTGTAAGTTATGGGACTTCAAGCATTTCAAAAATCCAGAAAGAAATGGCTTGTTGCCCAAGTACCATGTGGGTTTTGTTTTCATCTTCAAAAAAAAAGATAAAATCCAAGATGTGCGCAAGAAGCAACAGAAATTTTGCAAGAAAGCAACTTCTAGAGTGCGTCAGATTCAAAGGGTTGTAGGTGAAGCATTAAATACAACTAAATGTTTTAACACTTTCCAGGTTTTTCATCATGAAATATATGTTGCAGCAGATTGGACATCCTCTGAGGTGTTAAATAACATGTACATTTAGAAAGTCTCTCTCTCTTTTCTGATCTTCCACAATAATACCCATACTGCAATAAACACTGGCAGCTCTTTGGCTGGCTTGGAAAGTGTTTCTCTTTCAGCCCTAAAAAAAAAAAAAAAAAAAAGAAAAAGAAAAAAAAAGAAAAGTACAGGTAGAGTGAATTTCTGGAGTTGTAGAAATGTTCTGTTCCAGGTTGGAAATTTTTCAATTTTTTTCACACGCATCCACATTTTTTATCAAATTTGAGTTTTTTGAGGCTGACACCACACAAGCATTTCTAATCAGAAAACCTAAACTGCTATGCATTGAAAAACATCTTGACAGGACTAAAAAATGCAACCAGAACATGGCAGCTGCCCAAAACAAGGCAAAGACCCATGAAACTTTTGGACTTTTTGTGACTTATTGAATGCAGATGGTCTGTTTGACTTAATAGAATGAAGAGTACAATATTCAACTCACTCATCACTCTACTCCCAGTGATAGACTACCCTGGGAGTCAAGGCAGTGTCCGTGACAAAGCTGGAAAACTATGTTTGGTCACTTCACAGCCAATGCTGATGCCCTTCCTCTCTTTTTATGGACATTGGGTGGGTTGGAGCAGAGCAGAGGATCAGTCTTTAGCACAACTCATAGCGAGGGAGATGAGCCAGCTGCTACCCTTCTGTACCAAATGAGAAATCTGCCTGGAGGTATGAGGACAGAGGTGATGGATAAGAGAAACCTATAGACCATTCCTCCATGGAGGAATACTTGTCTGTGAAATGTTCCCTTTGATGAAACTTGAGCTAATATCTCAGAAAATGACTATTTTAACCACTGTAACAGCACATACAGTCTATTTTTTCCTTTACTAGTTAAAAGTTCTAGTAGATACAACTACTTAGAGTGAGCAATGTGTTACAAGACTGTTCTAAATACCAATAAAACCTCACACTCTGGGACCAGGCTTGTGCACAGGCTGCTGGATGTCACATAGTCCCAGGGGATAGAAGGTTAAAAGTAGACATTTTTACATTTTGCTCTTTTTTTTTAAGAGACGGTAATGTTTTCATGCACATATGCATTCTGGTAGCTTCATGACCTCTATTCCAGACAGGAAAAATACAAAGCTTTCATATTAAGTTGGAGTTCTTACAGTTTATAGAGAATACATTGAAGACACAAAAGTTTTCTCGGAATGATAACACAAGACTGCAACATGGAGACCAAAGAGGCTAGCTCTGAGGAAACAGGAGAAAAATTTGCAATATTTGGCACTTTCCCTGTGATATAAAGTGCATGTTATTCTCATTTAGCAGAGAGCAGACCTGAACAATAGAAATGTTTGTTAATACATTCTGCTCTGCAGTGGCTGTGAAAGTGTTTGCTGCATTTGCTTCTTAGATGCTGTAGCTCTCTCATTTCACACCTTTCTCCAGATTTAATCTCTGCAGTATTATTTATGTGGCAGTATTAGATTCAATTTACAAATTACAGCCTGCTGCAAAATGGAGCTCTTCTTTTCCCTAGAGGTACCAGCAACAGTTACATTAATCTTCTTTTAAAAAATTATTCAGGGGCTTTCAACATGCTGCCAAGAGCTCCCTCCCAGATTCCTTTGTAGTCCTGTTTTTAATTGTAAGAATATCTGCAGAAAATATAACATGTAAGGCCTGGATCCCAGTGGAACTCCATGCTGGCAGAGGTCCTGCAGCAAGCACCAGATGGGTGGATTTGGGTTTATTTTATCTCTTCCAGCTCAGTTCTGTACAGGGAACCTGACCTAGGGAGGTGGTTCATTCCTGGGTCACTGAGAATGTCCTGGTGGGGCTCCAGTGGAAGGGGTGACTGCAGAGGCACTGCCACCAAAACTGTGGACAAAGCCATGGCACTGCATGCTCCACCCTGGGCATCACCTGCCCCTGCTTGTGCCACACTGCAGAGAGACCCAAGGCTGCTCGGAAAAGCTGCTTCAGGGGAGGTTTGCACTGACTGCAAGGGGCACCTCACCAACACCTCCGTGAGGGATTGTCTGGAGCGCCACACCAGAGCGTGGCAAGCTCCCCAGGAACTGGCACCAGGTGCTGTGGTGCCAGCGCTGGGATGTCTCAAGCTTGGGGCAAGCACTGCTCATGCCCCAGCAGTCTTCACAGACACATTCCTGGTCCTTCTCCCTCTGCTCCAGCTGTGTCTTGGTCTCCGTGCCCTAATGACAGCCAACAAATCCTTGGCTTTCCTAGCAACTCTCTGGGAGCTGCAGCACCTCTGTAGGACTGAGAGGCTGGTGTGAGCTGGCAGCAGGACAACCACCTGTGCTGGCTGGAGCTGAGACAGCCTGTTTGGGTAGGGCATCATGGTCTGCTGAGCACAAGAGCTTGGATGAGATGAGGTGATGGTCTGTCCTGCTCTTCTTTTCCAAGACGGCGGCATTCTCTTGCATCATCATTCTTCTGCTGATGTCAGGACTTCACCAACATGAGCAGCAGCCTCATGGGAGCACAGAGATCCTGTATCCTGGGTCAGGTAGTGTGATCAGGAGGAAAGCACCTAGGCAGCTCACTAGGAAGAAAAAAGGTATTTCTGAAAGTGAGTTACAAGAGCCTTACAGTTGGCATCGGGCCCTAACATTGTAAGACTGCTCTGTCCGAAACCTCCTTCAGAAGACTCCCTATGGAAGCAGCTCCCAGGTGTTTGGGTTGTTTTGCCTGGTTCATATAAGCTCTGCCTCCTTAGAGCCTTCCCAGCCTGACCTGTCCCAACCAGCTGCTTCTCCCCCTATGCATTGCATAGGGGAAAAGAGGGCAAACCCCCATAAAGCAAGAAACGCCTTCCATAAATTTACATGAGGTATGAAAGGAACTTCTGTGAGTCCATTACTAAATGTTGATGGTTAAACTCCTAGTAATGAGACGTTATGAGACAGATGCATTCAATAAGTATTTCTGTTCTGGTGGATCAAAGCTGGAAGAAGAATGAGTATCATATGATGCTGATGAAATGTTTTCTGATCTAACAGTAACTGGGAGAATGCAAATCTGCTTAGCTCTGTTCAATTCAGTAATGCTGGAATTACTGTCCCCAAGATGTCTTGAAGAGCAGCTAAGGATCTTACTTTTTCTTTAGGTGGGTAGCGAATGCTATGTATGTAATTTAAAATAAATTTTAAAAAGTGAGAGGGACAGCCCAAATAAATGTAAGCTGACTAGCTTAGCTTTGATTTGAGAGTGTCACACAGGAAATGGTGGATACTGAAGACAGAGGTAAAAATCTCTGCCAGGTACTGTGATTCAGGGAAGCTGGAGCTTGTCAAGTCAACCTGATTTTATTCACAGAAGAATAATTTCAACAAATGAAAGTCTGACAAACCAGTTAACTGATTGTAAAATTCCAAGAAATAGCATTTTTAGAAGTAATCTGCCAGACTTCAACATAGATATTTTATGGGCAATTATCAATGGGTGGCAACTTTCTGGAGGGGAAACCACCCCTTTCTCCTTTCCACCCAACAAGATCATTATTTAAATCACAAATATCCCATAAATGATTGCTAATACATTTTTCAGATGACACAGATTTGAAGGCAGTAAAGATGACAGTACTCCTGTGAGTGAAGGTGATCTGGCTCACTTCAGAAGCTGGGTGTAACCAAATGCAGCCAAATACAGGTTCATATTTAGAAAGTGTACAAGCTACGTTTACAGGATGGGACACTACATCACAGAAAGCAGAAAAGGGCTGTGGAAATTGTTAGAAATAATCGATTATCCATGAATTCATAAAATAGTTTTGTGGTTAAAAAGGCTAATATGATAATCAGAAATACAGAGGGGATGTCTGGGAATGGGAAGGAGATATTCTGTCTGTGTAAGGCAGAAGTAGGAGCACTGTTGTAGTGACCACTGCAGTGGATAGAGAAGCCAAGGGAAGAATAGTTGAATCTTTATATAAGACGCATTTATTCCGTGATTATTTCATGATGGATTACCCCAGAAAAATAGCTTCCAAAAGCATTTCCATGAAACAGCAGAAGACCATGAAACTCCTCTGCTGGATCCTCCCTCAAGTCATGTTTTCTGGATTAGGTTCCAGGGGAAAACAGTAGGGGCTGCAGCTTTCTGAGGAGAGATTCATGTTGGATACCTGCCTGTGTGCTCTGACGTGCTGCCTTGGCTAATAAATCGTGACCTGTGTGGTTATACTGGTCAAATGCTTTCTCAGCCAGAACAATTCCCAGAAAATCAGCGGACTCTTTTCACAGTGCCCATCTGACAAGCACCGGGTAGCACACAGATGGTTTAGATATAAAAAAGAATGCTGCATCAATGCTGAATGTGTGAAATGTTTCAATTATTCCTAAAATATTTTTAATGTGTTCCAGATTTATCAGGCAAAATGTTTAGGAAGTAATCGGCGTTTATTCTGTTTTTCATTTTAGTGATGTATATTATAATAAACACGTGTTCAAAGTACAATTTAGGTATCACCAAATATTTATAAAATGTCTATAGGTGGAAATCCCAAGGTCACTACAGTAGCTTCATTTTCCAGTTTGTTTACAGGAAAATCAATCACTAAAAGCTATGGCTTTTTGGCAGTTGGAATCCTTTTGCACCTGCAGAGATAGTGCATAACCTACTGAGTTTACTTAAAAATATGATTAAACCTTCTTTGACTGCAGAAGTTCAATTTAATTCACCCTTATATTATTGCCTGGAGTAGTAAAAAACTTCTAATGACATTTCCAAATAGATATGTGTGTCTGATATTTAGTATCTGATCATTTTACTGGCATTCACCCATTAAAAGACATGAAAGTCTATCCCAAGTAATGCTAGTTACGAAATAAAAAGGAAAATGGCATCGTGTTCCCTGAGGTACACTCTAGGCTTTTGCAATGAAAACTAATTGATCTGTTGCAAGCTTTGCTACCTGTCCTGAGAAATACGAGCAAGGCTTAGAAACACTGCCTACCAGGGAACCTTTGCCACTGGTTTTAAGACAAAACCAAGCTGCTTTCTGTTGATTCTCTTGATGTCCCTGGAGATTTCAGGGGGAAAAACAGCAACACATTTTCCTAGCCTGGAGTCTGGAAAATATTGCACTTTGTAATTCCGCAGTTACGATAAGTGAGCTCATTTTATTTTGGTGGTGGGGCTTTTTGTATTTTGTTTATTTTGTTTGTTTGCTTGCTTGCAATTATATCTAAAGTTCCAGCCAAGCAAATCTCCTTGAGACAAAAAAGTCTTGCATTAACTAAGACATAGCAAGGATTCTGTGCATTTCTGCCGAGACTGACCTATCTGCTCCCATCCTTGCCCCTGTTGTCAGGCTTGTTTAGATAGTCTTGTTTTCCTTTTCAGCTCACTGAGTAGTTGTAGCAGTGCTGGGATGAGAAGAGGGACATACGCTGCTCTTAGTGAGCTCTTTGCTCACTAAGGTGCAGACTCCTCCCAGTGCCAGACTGGCACAGAAGCAGCTGGTGCCATACACAGAAATAGCTTCACACACTTTGACTGAACCACAAATCCCACATTCCCACAAAATGCCATCACAGACAAACATATTCACATACTGTCCTTTTTCCAATTAAAAATACAAGTTTATGTGGTTTCAACAGGTAGTAGATTACTCAAGAAAACACTATGAAAGATCAAAGCTTTGAGGACTTTCTTCTTTGCTGATCTCCACCCCCCATGCCCCCACTCTTAAAAAATATTAAATTTAGGTCTGTTGCAGGATTAACTCCAATACCAAGCAAAATCTAGACATTCTTGGCAGACTCTCTCCTGCTGCTAAGTAAATACTGACATTTCTTAAATAAAAACTATTTCCTCAATTACGGTTTTCATTAAAAATATATAATTTTACAAATACTGTTCTGAAATATCCTTTTGATCAGCTCTACAGATTTATTTTATATATTTAATCTGCTGGATGATCCTTACTGTCAGCCTTTCCTCTTACGCCTTCATATGCCCCTTCTGCAGGTTCTCTATCTGCAGGCTAGGAAGTAAGGAGAGCTGGGGACAGCAAATGACTTGTGACACTGAAAAGATGTTACATCTGAGATTAGAAATAGACCATATCCATGAGGATGTGAGAGTTTTTGCTCTCTTTGCATCACTCACAGACAGTAATGGCAAAAGCTGTAAAATAACATTTCAGAAAGAGGAGGTCAGTGAAAGAAAACAGCACATGGGTTTATTTCTCAGTGTTAATAACTCCAGATTCCAGCCCATGAAGCCAACAGGTGTGGTGCATAAAAGTTAGTGACAAATTAGTGCAGAGAAGTTCACTACAGTTAGATTTTCCCACCCTTTTTTATAATAGTTTATCTTCTAGAGTAAAGACAGGCCTTATATATGTATATCATGAAGCAGTGTAATCAAGATATGGCAAAGAGTGTTTCAGACATAATTCAGGAACTTAAGGTCAGAAAAACTTAAAAAGTAGACCTTGCTGATTTTGTTTTTATTTCTGTTTTCTACAGCTATGCAGATTAAGACAAACTATTGCAGGGCCATGGACTAAAATTAATTTTAAACAAATCTCAGAGGAAAATTAAGAATTTGACTACAAGAAGAATAACTACAGCTTGAAATGTGCAGATCCATTCTATGTGAAATAAAAGCTGGTTCAGGGGCTTGGCTGCCAGTTTGCCCTTGGGAATCCTGGTTCCAGTCCAGCTTCAGCAAAGATTTCCAGTGGGACCTCAGAGATGCTACTGGGGAATAGGACTAATCTCACAAAACTGCAGCAACCAAAGGTCCAGGTGTCTAAGCATGAGTCTGAGTTCTCTCTGCATTTAAACAGAAGGAGCGTCACTCATCTCCATCAATGCCTGGCTCCTCATTTTCAGGTGGCATAAGTTAGACATGGTGAATCTGGGATTGAGAGCACAGTTGCAGAAGCAACCAGAGCGATAGCAGTGCAGGCATTTCCTGGGTTTCTGTACAGGGTTTCTGTATGCATTTCTTTTTCTGTATGCATTTCTGAGTACACACATGCATACCTAGATGCACATATGTGTGTGTGTGTGTGTGTGTGTGTGTGTGTGTGTGTGTGTGTGTGTGTGTATGTGTGTGTATACACACACATGTGTAAGTACATACGTGTGTACAACCACTTGTGTGCAGGGTCTGAAAAGGGCAATAGCCTAATTGCCCGCAATTCAAAGCTGCTGCTTCCAAACACCTCAGACAATAGAAAAGATTGTCATGAGCAAGCATTAGTTACATGTTTTCTAATTGCAGGCTCAGGCATGTAGTACAGCCTTTAGTGTAATGCATCTAAACACCCATAAGTTTACTAACTGCACCCTGCTGGGACTCACATTAACACTTAGTAAATAGACTATTCAGAAAATGGCATGGCAAGAGTTACACCTCCAAGTAATATTCTATAGAGCTGCATACAAATTGTAACCACATTTTCATAAGTGATAAAATGTTTTATCCTCTTCTGAAAAATAAATGCCATAAAACCCAAATGCAGTTCACAATAACAAAGGAAAGGAAGGATATAGCTCGTCAAGATTCAAAAGGTTTTGATTTCACTTTGTCAAGTTGAACACTTATATAGGAAACGGCCACCTAAATACCTTTGTGGGTCTGGCAAGAAGTTCTCAGCCACAAAGTAAGGGCAAGGAAATGGAAGAAAATTCAAAGTTGCTAATGTGTGGTTCTACTTGAAGGACTAGTTAAGTGAACCTGGCACCACTAAGAAGCTGGTGAGATTCCTGAGCTTATTCCATCTGCCTTGCTTGCTTAAGTGATGAAAAGCCCTTCTTTTCAGGCCAGTTTTAACTATACCAGCATGAAAAGGATGTTCCAGGTTCCAGTCCATTTCACTCATGGCCCCTTTCACTTGCACGGCTCTGAGGGAGAGTTTTGTTCCTTCAGCAAAGCCTTTATCCCTGCTAATGCAAACTAGCGAAAGAAAGAGGGAACGTGAGGGGGGGAAAAAAAGACTGGTTTTTTCGAACATAAGGTTTTGAAAAAGAATATATTTTGCTGAGCAAACCACTTTAAAAGAACTGCAACGATGTAACTAAGAAAGTATGGAAAGGGAAAAGTTATGAAAACTCCAATGTTCCCTCTTTTCCACTCATATATTTCAAAGGGTTAAAAACCTCAAGTCATATAAGCAAAATACCCCAAAGCATGGCTTTGATTAAAAAGGAATTTCTGAAAAAAAGAAGAAATGGAAGGTTTCTTTGTGCATATATCCCCACTTTCAGTTGCTGCTGTATTAAAGAGAGAGCTAAGAATGATTTTCAGTTCAATTTTCTCAGTTAGCAAGAATCTGGCCACTTTGAGACAAATCCGAACAAAGAGAAATTATGTGGAACAGACTCCTCACATGGTGGGAAAGCTGCTTCATGATACCTGTCCTTCCCATCAAGACAGGGGCCTTCTGGACTCCAGGTGTCCCTGTTACTACAGGTTAGTACTGTTGCATCCTTTTTCTTCTAGTAATATGTACGAATTAAATCCAGGGATGCTGTTTACAGATTCTTTTATAAAAACAGTATGACATACTAGAAAAAAAGAAGGGCAGGGTAAAGAAGAGAAACAGAAATATATTTCAAGATATTTTCCTGAAAAAAGCAGGAAGTTATTGCTCTTTTGTCTAGAAAAGATTACCTATTCCTTTAGTAAGAATTATAATAGGTGTATTTGGAAAGAGTATGAACACTTAAATTATTGGGCAAATCCACAGATACATACTTAGATGGACAGTTTGTGAATAATTAGTCTGTCATCTCTCTGCTTCAAAGTTTCTTCCAGTCTCTTAAATCCCTGCCACTGTCCAATCTGCTAGTCTGAAAATGTGGGCCAAACTCTTTATTTTTTGGATGAAGCAGCTCACGTATTTTGGCAAAAGCCTGCATTAGAAAATGAAAACCACACTAGAAGTTAGTAGTGCCTAAACTTTCTTTACTTCTTGTTTAAACCCTTTCCACAACTGCTCCTAGAAACATAGTCATGACACTTCTGTTGACAAATTGCAGTAAGGTGGAGCAGAAGTGCCTGCTCCAGAACTGACTCAGAAGTCATGGACAGCCTCTGCAAGCTTTGGATCATGATCTGTGAGTCTGAGCTCAGAACAATTCTTTCCTCACTCCTCCATAAGAGCTAGGGACCAGGCAGCAGGTAAGAGAAGAATAGCCTCACCTTACTGATAACCCTCTCTTTGGGCCAAAGGTGTGATTACAATCTCACAGCCGGTCACTCTTCAAATCATGGTGCTCCTCAAAGCTGGCAAAGCAAGGGACGAACATATTGCCATGAGATGCCTTTATGTATAATTTCTGAAGCATCTCTGCTGGAGCAAGTTAATGCAGCTGCTTCTTCGAGAACTCGGAAAGAGAACTTGCATCTTGGATCTGAACTAGTGGGAAACAATTCTCAGGCCAACCCTGCCGTTCACTGTGTGTGATTGCCAATCACTTCCAGGTGCTGCTCACCAAACACGGCATGTCCCAAATTTCTCATGGCTGAGCTGATGCCATTCTCAGACTTTCCACCATTCGAAAAAAGCTGGAAGTTTGCTGTGTTACAGAGAGCTGTGCTTACACATGGGAACAGTCATTTTGTCACCAGCCTCACTATGCTTTGGCATCTGACCTACACTCCTATTTATGATTCTTCCCATCTTTCATTCCGATTTTATATCCCCACCCCCCTGGGAGTCTTTTTCAAAGTATTTTATAGGCAGAGGAGTTCTGGAGTGTAGTAAGACAGCATCAGGCATCAGCCTGCCATTGCAGCCCAGTTTTGGAAAATAGTGGTGTGCAGCTTCCACGTATTCAGCAGTAGCTACTTCACTTCCAGCTCTGTGAAGGTAAATTCTGCTCCTCAGCCAAAGAGGGGGCCTTCTCCCTGTGGTCAGTAGACATGGCTGCTTTTGAAGGCTCCCAGAAAGCAAGTCATGATGCCAAAATGGGTCTCCTTTCTGCCTATATTGACAGTACTGGAAATTCTGATAGCTCAGGGGTTCTTTATGAGGGCTTTTGGGTTAGGTGTTAGGAAAGAGCAGGAAGCCCTGCTCCTCGGGGCAGCCTCCGGCCAGTGTGGCTGGGATGGCTTTGATCTCCTTAAAAACTAGGACCGTGAGAGGCAGAGTCCAGATTTTCCTGTCCTGTTTGATCATCCTCACCAGTGGTTAAGACTGAGCTCTTGCACTGTAACCTGTAACAATGAAACAAACACAGCCTTGAGCACTGGCATGGGATTGTCCAACCTGCATAGCTGCTGGAATGCTCTTCACCAGCCCGGGCTGATGTCAACCCACCTTCTCCCAGGCAGTACCAAGCCCTGCTCACAGGACTCTCACAGGGCCGGGGACTACTTCCACAGTCCTGCCACCTTGGAGGGATTACAGGAGGATCGGCGTGGATGTGAAATGTGGCAGCCACGTATCTTAAAGCAAAGAAAAGGCTCTGGTACAAACTTTGGGTGCCTAGCAGCAGGTGAAGAATGATCCCTCTCTAAAATATACTGCAGTTTAGTAGTAAGAGGATTGTGTCTTCCCTGGGAAGCTGGCAGTTCAGCCCGTGGCCCTTTCATCCAGGCTCAACAATTTGTTAAAAAGCCTTTTGACTCGTCTCCAGTACTGACTGTGCAAATGTTCTTTGACAATCTGACAAGGATTACATCAAGCAGGAAAAAAAATGAAGGGCTGTGAGGGCACAGAAAGAAGTGAAGCCTTCCTTGCGCTGTGACAATTTCTTAACTTGGAGAGAAACACTGTTAGCAATTTTCATAGGGAATTACTCTAATTTATCTGAAGATCTGCTTGTGATTTGTGGGAGATGTTTGTTAAAGCTGATATAAAAGGTAATGCTAGGATTTAATCCTCAGGGCTTTAGCAAATAACCACTATCTTTTAATAGGAAGTGGGTGGCATGTTGGTTGTCAACTCTAATTTCTCCTCTAGACTGAAAGCCTTCTCCATACTTTTTCTATTATCCTGTACTGCTAACTTTTACAAGGCTACAGGAACTGCCTTGTACATGAGATAAAACCAGAAGGTAGAGCCTTTAACAGGGATTCACCATGTTTCAAGAGAGCATATGGGAAAGCATCAAAGTGGGGGACAAAGTTAGCATTGAAACGATGCTCTCAGAACACCCATTGCTCCTGTGGTTTGTGCATTATGCTCTTTTCCAAGAGATCTGGATTTGATGTCTTGTCCTTTGCTTTCTGGGACAAGGAAAACTCTGAGCCCTTTGAGAGTGGGGATGGGTATTAAATAAGGAAAGAAAGGACCTACGGCAAAGATCAAAAGGAAAAAAAACAATATACAGAAAAAACAAGAGGACAGAGAAGATTCAACCCTTCAGTACCTAACAATTTTTAAAGACATGAGTTTGTCCAATGTGTTGTTTATTCATCCAATTTATTGTAATGATGAACAGCTTTAAAATTGGAGTAGAATGCTAATTCATACTTTGTGTGTGGAGTAAATGATCGGCAGCTGTGGGCCAGGGGGCCGCTGGGGGCTCTCTGGCAACACAGACTGTACATGCAAAAGAACAAAACTCAGGGTTTCTGGTAGCAACAAGAAAATATATATTGCAAATTAAGTAGTTCTTCCTACCACTTAATGAAAGCTGTGTGCATGTGACATTGTTATTGTCATGCAGTGATCAATTTGATGTGAATTTGGCCTGTACTTAACACTGTGCTGGGGAAGTCGTTGTGTGCTGTTTGAACACTTTTGAATATAGGAACAGCACTGGACTAAAGCTTTCCACCAGTCAGGTGATAGGCTGGTAAATTATTCTGTAGACACCTTGAGAAGCAGGAAAAATAAAGGATGCTCATTTCACTGTGCTACTGAAATGAAATACTGGGATGGATCCACCCACGCTTAGAGGGTCAGCCAAGGGCTGTGTGATCCATCTCAGCTTGCCCAAGAGCAAAAGGTTCGTTCATGCATCTGCTGGTTTTAGCTGGGGTAGAGTAAATTTTCTTCACAGTGGCTGGTGTGGGGCTGTTTTGGATTTGTGCTGAACACAGGGTTGATAATATAGAGGGGTTTTTATTATTATTATTATTGCTGAGCAGGGCTCACACAGAGCCAAGGCCATTTCTGCTTTTTGTGCTGCCACGTTGGGGAGGGGGCTGGAGGTGCATGGGAGGTTGGGACAAGACACAGCTGGGAAAGGTGACCCAAACTGGCCAAAGGGATATTCCAGACCATATAGGATCATGATCAGAACACATAGTGGAGAAAGAATGAAGAAGAGGGGACATTTGGAATGATGGCATTTGTCTCCCCAAGTAACAATTACATGGTTCCATGATGGGGCCCTGCTCTCCTGGAGATGGCTGAGCACCCACCTGCCCATGGGTAGCAGTGACTTAATTCCTGATTTTGCTTTGCTTGTGTGTGCAGCTTTTGCTTTCTCTATTGAGCTGTCTTTATCTCAACCCACGAGTTCTCTGGCTTTTACCCTTCTGATTCTCTCCCCAGTCTCACTGGTGGGGGAGTGAGTGAGCGGCTGTGTGGGGCTTGGCTGCTGGCTGGGGTTGAACCACGGTAGGGCAGATGTGTCCACATCTCAGTGCACGAGCAAGACAGGAGGCAGAGACATGGTTTGGTGACAGAATGACCTTAAAAGCAGCGCATGTGCCACAGTGCCACAGAGGTGAGGGCCAGAGGATCCCTGCTATGGGCTACAGCAACCCACAACTCACAGTTACTGCTGGAGATCTACAGAGGGTGCCTCATTTTCTACACCAAGAGCCTACCTACACCATCTACACAAAAATACATTAAAAACAGTACATGTATTCCAGTGAAATGCAAATCCAAGTGCATCTTGCATGAGCTCGAACACAGCACAAAAGTGCCACACACCTCACACTCAGCAGCAAAATGTCCAGCTCCAGTTTGAATCACACAGGTGAATGCAAGGGCAGACTGCGAGTGACTGAGGGTTCAGACTGTGGTTTTGCACCACGTGTAAAAAGAGAATTGTTTGCACAGGGTAGTGTGAAAGTTTGTCAGGTAACTGAGCCAGGTGCGTTGCTTGAATGGGAAAGGGGTTGAATGTGAGGAATGCAAACTGACATCTAATAAACTCAGTGATGGGCAGGAGGTAGAATTCTAACTGAAAAAAACCATGTTTTAAATCTTAGAATAAATCTTAATTCTAAAATTCATTCAGGAAACCTTGCCAGACACCAAAAAAACCATGGCCTCCCTGGCACTTTTTGTTAGAGTTATTAAAATAGTTCTGTAGTTATTTCTGAATTGAACAGTAATGGAGGACTACTGTCCAATGCCAGTCAAACCCTGATTTCCTGTACCAATGAAACCCAGCTCTAAATCCATACCCAAGAATAGGCCAGTGAGGACTGTTGGACTACATCTGAAAACAGAAGATGGACCCTGATAGTAATACCCCCAAACCTATCTTATAAGTACCACCTTGATTCAGCAACAACTCCAATTCCTGGCTCAAAGGCAAGTGAAAGCTTAACTCTAACCCCAGACCTACACATGACTTGAAGCCTTGTCCTATTTTCGGCTCTGTTGTGTCTTTGGAGTGATCAGTGGCTTCCAAACTCAAAACTGCTCTCAGCTAGATGGTTCTTTTCAGCTGCAATGCTAAAACCTGATCAAGAAACCTTTGTAATCCAGGGAAAATGTCCACCACTGGGTTTCCAGCAAAAATTAGAATTAGAAAGGGTGTCTAGGACAACATGAGGATGTCTGATGGCTTTTGGAGAAGTCCCCTATTCAAGTATGGGACTAACATGATGGGGCCATGCATCTGTGTATTGAAAACAGAGCTGGCTGTTCTTTGCTGTTCTCAGCTGTACTATCTTGTATAACACGCTTGGATTTTGAGTTAAAGTGTGAAGTATGCACTGAATCTAATGAGGGCTAGTTAGGTTTACAACCATTACTATATGTATTTTACTTCAGGATTGATGTCAGGGTGATGTATTAAAAAATCTCGATGACAGACGTTGATGTTTTTGAGCAAGCAAATTTCAATTAATTTGGTACTATACATGTCACTTGGACTAGTTGCTAGGAAGTCTCAGAATGAGATTAAGAGTTTAGGATAAAGTTGCAATTTGGCTGCATGAACTTGCATTCCTGTTTTGTAAAGAAGAGCGGTTTGATTGAAGCATGCTAATTAAGTGTAAATGTTTCACACTGACTGGTCCTTAAGTTTTGGTGTGTAAAGACACTATTGGATAACACTTACTAAATATTTATTATTATTGCATATTATTGTTTATTATTACTATTATTGTTATTATTCTTAACTTTGCTTAACTATATTTGGTTTTCTGTAATATAAACTAAAATACACAAACCAAGAGACAAAGAAGGAGGGGGAGAGGAGGTCAAATCCCACAGCAGTGGGAGCTGCTTCCCATGAGGCTCTGCCCTGACAACACTGCCAGGATTTGCAGGTGCAGACCTCTGAAAATAACAGCAGAAAAACAACAGCATAAAAACAATTAAAGTACGGCCAAAGAGAGTCTGGAAAACACTGCCTCATCAGCTTCGGGAAAAGGTTTTGGAGCTGCAGACCACAGGCTCCGAGCATTACAAAGGCTAAGGCAATGGGGTACGTAAGGCACAGTGCAGAGCACATGTGAGACAAGCACTGTTTTGTAGCAGGGTGACAAGTCCTGGAAGTTTCTATCCAACTCCCTGAGGATCCGCAAGCCTTTACAAGAACAGCCTGTCAATGAGGGACGTAAACAGCAGTCCCCTGCAGCAGGCGGTGACGGTGCTTGGGATCTGCGATGGGTCAGAAACAGTTCGTTTGCGTAGATGTAAGCTTTTATGGATCGCGCCTGCCTAGCTAAGATGTAGGTGTTCCTGCTCCCAAAAGGCTTCTTCAGTACTTAGCCCTGAGGCTGACAGGCGTCACTGCTCCTGGCCAAAGGAGAGGCTGGATTTGGGCGTCTCAGTCAGACTGGAATCACTCAGTGAGTTACGTCTAGGGATCACTGATGTTTTATTTCCAGGTGTGTCAGGGAGTAAAAAAATCATAATTTTTTCCCCATTTTTTTTACTTTTTCAGGCAGGGTGTGACATGGTATGTTCATGGCTGCTTAGCTAAAAACAACATGAGACCCAAGCCTACTCCTTAGGTGTTTGCTGTGAATAGATATGACAGCGAGTCAGAATGAAATGGGAAATAACCCCTTTTCTCCCCTCTGAATATGATGTCAGGCACTATTCACCCACACACGCAATTACTGATTTCATGCTATTATTCCATTGTGTTAGAAGGATTCTTTGAAACTTATAACAGATCTTACCAGTACTTTAAACTAGTTACCAGTCTCCATCCTGGTTACTGCACATCTACTGCCAAGACACTGTTTTGGTAACAGTTAATAATCATCTGTCTGGACTACCTCACCATAAACATTACAGGGTTTCATCACTCATGTTTTATTTAATTCCGCTTGTCATCAAGGTCTATTATTGGAGCCTTAAAATTTTGTTGAAGAGAGCTGATTTTTACTACTGTTGAAAGCTCCACTACATACTTTTTGCACTTTATTCTCCTGAGCTGGGATCCTTTCCTTTTGGTTCTCAGGCTGACATAAGATGTTTATTCAAATAAATTCATTAGATGATTGACAACATATAGGAGTCCCTGGTGGAATATGCCTGAGATGCCAGGGGAAGAAAAAGGAAAATTCAAGAGGTTAGTAAATTACTTGCACTAAGTGTAACCACCTGTCTTTGATTCTACATCCCTTGCTCCCACCCCGATAAGCTACATCCCAGCTGAAGAAGGTATAAATTGAAATCATCATTTTCCATGCACATCATCCTCTGCTCATTGCCTTGGTTTTTGTCCTGTTGTGACCTCCTGCACTTAGCCTGAAAGCTTGCAGTGTAAATGAAACAGGTAGTTGCCTGGAATAAACAAAATGGTTAAAATGGTCAAAGATTAAAATGGGAATAATGAAGTAGTAGTCCTTTCAAGCTGTTGCAGAGAGTCTCAGGCAGGACTCACACCAAGTGAGCACTTCAGCCCCCGTGATCAGGAGTGAGGGCCCTGCCACTCACATGCCTTTGCTCTGCTTTTTCTCTGTCCCCTGACTCTGCTTTTCCTCTCTTGCCAAGAAGAGAGGCTGCACGGGAAAGTCTGGCAGCAAGCAGAGAGCATGCAGGCTGTACTCCTGAAGGGTGCCGGAAGACAGGATGAAGGTTTGTGTGCCAAGGAATGTATGTTTGTGCACAGCAAACCAGCTCCAAACTGAAGGAGTCCAGAAAAGGCAGTCGCTGAGTTGGAATGAGCCTCCTGCATTCCACCAGCCCCAGAGATCCACAAATCTGATGTGGTTTTGATCAGAAATTCCCCTGTAGACCTGCGAATCCTCTCATCATCAAAACTGCTCAGAGCTGCTGCTTCTTGAAAAAAAAAGAGGGTAGACAAACCAGTATTTTTCTGATAGAAAAGTAAAATCTCTCCTTGCTCTTCAGTATGCAAGCCAGGAGTGAAATATGTCTGGACAAAGAAGAAACAGGCATTTCTTTAAAGTCAATAGCAGATGCTCCAGTGAGTATGTTTTTGCATCTGATCTCTCAGCACACAGACATATCCAGGCCTAGGCAGAGGTACTGTGATCAGGCACTATCTACCTCAGTTCTCCTCTCAAGGCACACAGTCACATTAGTATGGCCCAGAGCCTGAAAACACCCTGTTCAGAATATGTATGTAATCAACTCAAGCCCAGAACAGTGCTATGCCACGGCTGCTATGTGGCCAAAACCGATGGGCTTTTGAATTGCTCCAAAAGCGAGTGGAGCAGAAGCACAACATTCTGTCTTTGTTCATGTAGGAATCTCCCACCATGATGCTCTTGAATGTGTTTTGCCAACAGAAACAAACAACTTTTCTCTTTATACCACAGTTCCTCCTGTCTGTCCTGTGATTTGTCCCTTCCCTATTGTTCCTGACCTTTCTCAGATTCAAACCTGCAACTCTAGGCACAGTGCTTTGAGTAATCAGTTCAGACACTGATTATCACCCAGTAACTAGAAGTCTTCTGTATAGGAGAACTGATTTTCTTCTCTTGTTTTCCTTTTATTTGCATTATTCACTTTCATCTTGGATTTTTTCTTTCCAGCCACTGCCTTTAACCTTCCCTTATTCATAAGCAATCTTTATTTCAAAATATTTTCTCTGCATTCAGTATGTGTTTATTTCTGAAATTCCTTCATATCTGTCATTTGTGATCTTACTGAGTTGGTCTTGCTGCAGTACCTTTCTTCTCTTTTCCCTCTCTTGTGAAGGAAGTGTCCTAGGACTGGACACAGCTGTGTTTTGGTTGCATATGGTAACAAAACTCCATGCTCAAGGTGTGGCCTGGACTCCAGATAATCTGAGAAAAGAAACTTGGTGAACATTGCTGCCCATAGAAGAGAGCCTGAGCCCTTCATCATTTGCCATAGTCTTTTCAAATGATAGTCCTTACCTACAGAGAGGGCACAGAAGACTCACCTCCGCCAGACTGTGAGCAGGGGTATTTGTGGAGAACCCATCAGGAGTTCTTCTCTTTGGGCATTCCCAGGCCTCGGAGGATGGTGTGGTGCCCATGGATGCACCCCAGTTATAATGGCAAAAAAAATTCACCTCCTGCTCTTTTGCATATCCTGCCCAGATTGCCCAGGTGAAGTAAGTTCTTCCTCTGAACACTTGGGAGCACCGAGGCAGATTGATGGTTTTGCTGCCTATTCTCCTTTTCTTCTCGTTAGAAGGAAGGTTTCCCTCAGGAGGGCAGATGGGTCAAACTGCCCACAGGAACCAGTACCTCTGCCTGGATCTATTTCTAGTACTTTGCTTAGGCAGCTGGGGACCCCCAAGCAGCATTAAAAGGTGGTTAAGAGGGCAGAAAAGGAGAAGGAGGGAATTTGGGACTCTAAAGAGACATCTTTCTCCCTTCAGTGGCTGGAGACAGAGATTTTCAGGGAGATGTCCTTCATACCTCTGTGTGTGCGATTGCCATGTTCCTCTCACCATGTAATCCCCCATTCCCAGCACTCCCTGCCTTGGAAAGAGAAAGTCAGGAAGAAGCTTGGCGCAGGCAGAGCAGCTGCACGAGCAGCTGAGTCAGATGCCAGAGTATTTTGCGCAGTTCTCGCTGGTCATGTTCAGCCTTTCATTGCTGTGTGCTCCAAAGCCCATCTGCCCCTCTGGCTCACAGCTCTTCATCTCAGCTTCATTCCTTTCAGCCCCTGGCTCCTGCTGCCTTGCTTCTCTCCTGGCTGGGCCCACCTCTCTTGTTCCATTCCCTCCTCTCTCCCCCTGCTGCTTGCCCTGCCTGTTTTGGACACGAACTCCCTGTCACTCAGAGAGCCACACAGAGCCTGGCACACTGGGGTCCCTTTTCAGGCGCTGCTGTAATAACAACCGCAGAATCACATTGTGCTTATATCTTTACTAGTTTATACAGGAATATACAGTGGTGTTTTACAAGGCTATAAAATATATATCTTAAAGGAAACAAGCACAGGAAAACAGGAGAAGCGGGGCCAGGTCAGCTGATGTAAATAAAGGCTGCATTGAATTAAACAGCGCTGCAACTATTTACAGCAGCTGTAGGACCTGACCTGTGGCCCCTTCCCAAAGCAGGGACTTGCTCCAGCCTCCTGCCTCTGTTATGGCAGAAAGTGAACCGTGTTCCCTGTGCCCACCCGGTGCAGAGGGAAGCTGCCAGGGAGGAGGAGGTGCACCCTTGCTCCAGTCCATCTGGGGGTGAGACACAGCTGTGTGGCAGCTGCAGGTGGTGATGCTGACAGCCAGGCTGCCCTCCTGGGCCTGGTGGTGAGGGAGGGACACATCCTCCTCTCCCCATCTCCTATGCTTTGCCATGGACCAGCTGCAGTTCCTCTGGAGCTAGGCAGAATTCACAGTAGTCATCAAACAGCACCATTTCAGGTCCCTAGAAACTACATGTGAGGTAAGATCAAACCCAGCTTTGACCTCTAGGTGCTGGAAAGAAAACAGGGGAAATCATTTGGGAAAGGTTAAACTTTGTATTTTGACATTTTCTGGTTTGAGGAGAAGCTGAATTCAGTTCAGTTTTACCTGAAATGAGTAGAACTTTCCATTCAGCCACTAAAATTATAAACTTGTGCCTCTGTAGGACTTTCGGGATTACATACACATTCCCCAGCATGTACAGTAGAGCATATTTTATTTTTCCTGGATCTGATTATTTTCAAAAATAAAAATTCCAATGGTAGTCTTTGAGAAGAGATGGTATCCCATTGAGGCATCAGAATCACATGAATTTTTGTCTCTGGCAAGCTGCTGTATTGAATACTTACAGAATCCAGTTATACAAATAAAACAAAAGGACTAACTCTGTAGAACTAAACTAAGAAAAGAGACGTTGATTTTTTTCCAGGACTTTTCAGAAGTAAGGGATGTGTTTTCTCTGTAGGAATGCAGTTCTGTGGACAGTCAGAAGGGCCCATGGGTAGGAGATGCCAGCTCATCAGACTGTCTCGGTTGTCATGAGTCATTTACAGATTCAGTATCTTCAAAATATTGCCTTACCAAAAATACCTGTATCAAATATTAATTTTTAAATGAGTCTAGATGTCAAACAATAGGACCAGCTGGTCCTATTCAGCATTATTTCAATGCTGAAATAAAATATTTGGAGAACTGCAGTGATATACTTTAAAATCTGTTTTGTCACATCTCCTCTGGAAAACTGTAGATTTCAATGGTTCCTCATTTCATTTAAAAAAAAAAAAAAAAAAAGTAAAAAAACCCTAAACCCTTCCAACCATCTGTAAAGAAAAAGTGTAAAGCTATCTCAGCGCAGCAGTTGGCTTCCCAAGATGGCCACGAAAGGGTGATGAAAGGAGGTCATGTATGGAGCAGCTCTTCCAGCTCGCATCTCCAGCGGCTGCGATGGCGCTCACCTTGGCCGGGATACAGAGGGTTGGGATCCTCGGGATGATCCCCAGCAGAGCAGCCATTCGCACCTGCGCAGCAGGGCTGGAGAGCCCTGCCAAAGCACTATGGCAGGTTTCTGCTCTGGGGACAAAACAATACTGAATCAGGCCTAGAAATGCTCAGGTTTGGATTTCCAAGGATCTTTAATTCTGGTTTCCAAGACTGTAAACACGCAGTGATTAACAGTCTGGAAGCACTCACCATTTCCCCATGGCCTTCAGCCTTAATGGCAATACTGGGGAGGGAGGGTGATGGGTTAAATCCCATCTTTTGTTGAAATCCATGAGAAATTACTTGCCAGCATGCATTGGAAGCGAATGCTGTGCTTTGGCTCCGCTGTCGAGCTCTGCTCTTGGCCCTTGCAGAACTGTGTGCATCTGCGGCAGTGCAAAACTGCTTTCGAATGCTGCAAAGCACCCCTTTCAAATGAGCTGAATAGGCACATCATAGAGGAGGAAGGAAGGAAAAATGTGCTAAGATGTGATTGCTAAATAAGAAATCAGCAAGGCCCGTTTGGCATTGCAAACACTTCTCCCTGTGATTTGGCAGGGCTGCCTACATGCTGCACAGGTGCAAATGACTTCTCCAGGGACAAAGCACTGTGAAACTGGGCCTCTTTTCCAGCAAAAGACAAGTAGGGAAATAAAACTTCTGGACCAAACCCTGCTCTCATTAACACTCCTGAATTCTACTGACTGAAAGCAAAACGCTCTCCTAGATCAAGCAAGAAAAGGCTTTAATATCTCATTTTCCTGGTTTGACCAGAAGGCACCAGCAGGTATAGTCTCCTCCATGCTGAAGCAGACACATTAACTTTCCTGGAGTAATGAAGGAGAGATTTGCTCACCATCTCATTACCAGTGCTCTCTGCATACCGTTTAACTGTTCCAAACATTTCTTGTGGTTTACATATTCCCTTCATCTCCACCTTGGCTAGCACTCACACTGCTCACTAGGATATGGACAATGTGGTCCTGCTGCATCCCACCCCCTCCCTGGAGGTGGAGATGGAGTCAACTTTCCAATATCAGGGGTGTCACTGACATCCAGCAGCTCTGAGCTTCCTTGACTCTGTGTTTACGGTGCAGTAAATCCCAGGGCACAGCTCAATCATGGGCGTTACAGCTGCTTGGGGCTTTCTCACTGGTCGCATCATAAAACAGAGACTACGTTACAAATAAATACCTCTATTTGCCTTTTGTTTGCACGGAATACAAGAAGAAGCCATGAGGAAGTATGTACCATATCATATCATATCATATCATATCATATCATATCATCTCATACCAATAGACATTTATCTTAGTTATTCATTAAAAATTAAAAGGAAAATGTGCTAATAGTAGTGAGAGCTAAAGAACAGCAGTTTTTATAAAGTCTCGCCACTTTTTTGTTTTGTTTTTTTTTTGCTGGGAAAAACTGTTAAAGTAATTTGGATAAACTAATGTTTATCTAAATGTTCAAAGTGTGCAGAGGTCTTTGATATCAGAGCAATGCCTTTGTGGCCTGGCTTTTTGACATACACCCTGCTGGCCTTTATTTTGTATGCTGCCAACACTAGAATATTATACTCAGATACAGAAGAAGTAAAAAAATACACACTTTAATTAAAATATTATCCCCCGCCCACAAGCTGCTGATAAATATCACAGTCTTCCCCTCTTCTATTCTTAATGTTTTATGTTGTTTCAGGAATTTACTGTATGTTTATTGAGCTAAAAACTTGTTGGTTTTCTTCATTTTATAGATCCAATGTATAGAGTTCTTATCATTTGGTGCAAGCTTCTGTTATTATGGAAATATGAGTTTCTTACATAATTACAAAAGAAAATGGTAAAAGATCAAGACAAAGAAGACATGTTATACACGTCATGCAACTTCCACTTTCATCTCAGCTATCATTGCTTCAGGACTTTCCATTCTTTCAACACTTTTCTCCAAATTATTCATTTGTTCCCCCCTAATGTCACTCTGCTGTGATGACCCTTTGGGCAATATATAATAATGCTGCATGCACCCAGCACCAGCGGGTTAAAACTGCACTATAATATGAGTATTATTCTACCAGCTTGATGAACTCATTTACAACTATGGTACAGGTGATAAAATTACAGAGCTGCAAATCCCTTTGGTCTTCTAGAGTCCTCTAGCTGATGTCATTTTTCACCAGGAATAATATGTTATTTCTTACTAGAGAGCTGGGAAGTGCAGGGAAGGTGGATAGATATGATTATTAAATGCAGTGTGTGCAAGAGGGGAAAAGATGCTGAAGTCAAATATACACAAAAATTAATAGCTTTCCTGATCTGAGCTCATGTTTCTCATGCTCTTTGGATTACAGTAGGGTTACCCTTCTGGTGTCTGCACTCCAGGGATTCACATCTGTGTAAATGTGGTAATAGAAAAAGGCCCTCATGATGAATTCATGAATTGTTCTCATTGACACTAGTTGATACTTTTACTTGGACAAGTCTCCTTTGCAGGTGCACTGACCACACACTAATTGAAAGGATTATTTTCATAACTTTCTGTGCAGTCTGCAAGGCTTTCTGTGAAAAGCATAATTGTTTCAACCAGCTGCTTGGAGTTGTTTTTATTAATTTCTTTAAATCCAACAATGCTGGATCGGCATATTTGAGACTCTCCTCCAAACAGCATATGAGTATAAATAAAATTAGTGAATGTGGATCTTGTGTAGGAGTGAAATTTGTTTGCAAGTGCAACGTTTCTGTGAGGAGGAAAATCGCTTTTGAAATGTCCTTTTTCTCCCAGCCCCTTGCTATTTTTACTCTCATCCCCACAACAAATCTTTAATGTGCAGTATGTCTGCATGGCACCTGTTGGGATTAGCTGGGACCCGAGCAGACACATTACAAGCCCATGCATTTGCACTGCCTGTAACATCTAATCCCAAGTTTACGCTGTGTGAAGCTCCAGCCGTAAAGGATTCTTCAAATAGAGTTATTCCCCTTCCCTGAGTGAAAGCCAGGTCTCTTACCATAAGAGTGAAAAGCCATGTGGACTCAGCCCTTAATTTATATAGCAAACCAGCAGTATTAAAACAGAGTCCATGGTACCTCCCTACTCCTTTGCTTGGGAGAAATGCTCAAGGTGTGGAAATGACTCTGGGCAAGCTGGTAAAACCAGGCTGGGAACATTATCCAAGAGAGATAGAGGGCAAGGAAGAGGAGGTCTGTGAGATCCACTCACCCCCCAGCCTCTCTTCTTGCTTCAACCCAGCCCCTCAGCATCTCAGGGACCAGGGCATTTAGCTTTCATGCTAAAATTGTGAGGTGTCCCTGCAGCAGCAGAGCAGATCTACACAGGAAAGGGGATTCCAGTCCTCCCTCCTTCTCCTGAGACTTTAATGGAGGAGTCAAGGTCTCTGCTGCAGCCTGGGTGTCTGCACACTGCCTGCCTGTCCCAGCTCCTCTCCCACCTCCATTCCCACTCCCCTCCAGTTGGGAGACTACAGCCAAGCCCTTCTCTTGTCTCATCCTTTCCTCCTGGCATTCCACACACTCAGCCATCTAGTAGGGCTCCAAACCCGCTCTGAGAGTCCTGCTCACCCCTGATACTGGGAAAAGCACCCTGAGCCCCTTTCTTCCCTTACATTTTGGGTCTAGCTTGTGTGTATCACATGCCATGGGAATATGGAAATACAGCACATGTCATGAGAACTTTGGTGGCTGTGCTCAGACATTGACCTAAAAATCATCAGGAGGATGACATCACTGGAGCAAAACCCAGAAAAGGTGAACAATAGTGCTTTCGTGGCTGGAATACAATGCAGGAAGTTCTGAGCAGATACCACTCAAAATTCTGAACTTTCTTAATGCAAAACATCCACAAACTCTCAGCCTGCTTGCACTTCCACAAGCTCACTAATAACACCTTTGCTTCTGTGGGAAAGGTGGTTTTGTTGAGCAAACTCTGTGACTTCCCTCTGCTGCTGTCTGGGACACAAGAAAACAATCACACTTGTTTAAAAGCCAGGCAGCAAGCCTTGCAAAACCAAGAGGCTCTCTCAGAAATTACTATTAATATGCAAGTAATAGTAGGGTTTCCTAATTTTCTTGATTTGGACTCACAGGGGTGGGATATTTTTTTTTTTTCTTCTCTACACCCATTTAAGACAAAAAAATTTGTTCTGGAAAAAAGGATATGCAGGAATTTAGCAAAAATACAACAAATATTTTGGGTATTTCCAGGAAAATAACAAGCATTGGCAATACAGCTGATAAAAAAAATGGAATTACCATTTCTGGACATATTTTAACAAGTTCAAGTCTGTTTCCATTACAAATCAGAACAAAACTTAAATAGTTTAAATTTCATGGTATTTTATATCAAGAAGAAAAACACCTCTTTTTTTCAGACAGTGAAATCAGTGTTTTGATAATATTCTCATGTAATTAAGTAAAGCTTGTACTAGTGTAGCAGAAGATTTAACTGGGATAAGACAGCTAATGATTAAAGAAGACAGAGACTGTCTCCCAGAGAAGTTTCATCTAGTACTTAAGGACACGTTAGGGGAGCACCTTGAAGGTTACTTTGTCTCTTGTTTGAGTAGGGGATGAGCCTCTATGCCATCCTATGTCCCGCCTGCCACATCCCCACCTTCCTCCCTGCCCTGCCTAGATGATATTCCTTCCCCTGACCTGTGTGGAAAACTCTCCCCACCCTGTGCTGCAGCTGTGCGTCCATCAATCCTGGCCACTGATGGGGACTGAGGACACAGCAAACAAACACTTAGGGATTTGGGGCCATCATGTTTGGATGGTAACATTTGATTTTGCTGCAATGCTGGTCTGAGCAAAGTGCTGTCGTGTGGATCAGTAGCCCAGGATTTGATGTATGCCAGTGAGGCTCATGACTGATGCCATTCTCAAGGCGCAGACGAGTCTGGCCAGGGGTCCCAGCTACTTTCCTTTGGCACTGGTGCTACAACAGAATCAGCATTTCTTCAGGCCGTGAACAGCAAACCCTCCACAAAACCCTTTACCACGTTCCCACCTTCTGCTGCTGCTCCCTTCCCAGCACTAGCAGTGACTTGCTCTCTGAGGAGCCCAGGTTGCAGCCTGTCTCAGAGCAGGCAAAAGTTTTCTTTGGCAAGAAACAAAAAAGCTTTCTGCACGGGGTCCCGCGCGGCTCAGCACGGCCAAGGGCTGCATTGTCCTGCAGTGCAGCTGAGGAGCGTCTCTTCTGTCTAAACAGGTTTGTAAATCAAATACTGCTTTATTCATGTCTACTCACACTGTAGCTTCATCATTGCTGAAAATCATACTCAGCTCTGAAGTTTGCTCATAAACTTCCCAGAAAAGCTACGTGCTGCATTGTAAAAGAGCAGTGTTTGTTACTCTACTGAATAATGCAAAGATAAAGCATTGGTAGTTGGTAAAAAGCAGGGCCTAGCCAGTAATCACAGTATTTCAAACACTGCCAAGATACAAAGGGCCCTGTAACATGACTTTCTGTTATGGGTCTTATTTAGGAAACGGCAGGGGATGATGACGATTCTCCTTCTACAGGACCATGGTGGTGCAAGATATGCTCCCGAGTGAGTCCTGCAAGGACATTCTCCAAAGGATCCTCACTACAGGGCCTCTCTCATCTTGCCAGGATGGTTCTGCCTGTGGCCAGAAAGCCAACTGGGGCATGCAGGATCTGCCCCTTGCTAGTGGTCCATGCATGCACATCTGTGCACATCTGCTCTTGTACACAAGGGGCCTTCCCACAGCTATTAGGTTTTGTGCCACAATCTTCTTACCTGAAGATTAGCGTTTAAATTAAGTTTTGTTCATGAAACCACTTATATAAAGCATGCTTTACTAGCCCTTTAAGAAATCACTAAAGCCACATTACTGTTACTATTTTTCCTAAATAAAAATAAATTTTCTATCTTGCCCTGCCTGGTATTACAACTAAATAAGGATGGCTAACAATTGCTTTCATGGTAAGAGACAGCCCTTGTTAAACAGCCACTAAAAACACTCCTATCTAGACCACAGCTGCATCTGCTACAGTGCGGGGTTCTTTTCATCTGCGATCCAAACCCTGAGTTCCTCAGCAAGACGAGACTCACTCTGCTGTTGGGTGGCACTTTGCCGGCCTAAGAACTGGTTTGCCCACATGTTTGTCAAAGGCTGATCCTCAGCAGGTGGCATTTATTTGAAACCGGACATGGCAGGTGGTTTCAGCCTAGAAACACATTTTTGCACAGATTCCAATTAAGTGTTTATAAGCTATTGGTTATATAAAACTGAAATCAGTGATGTTGGCAAGTTTTCTGTACTTTCTCTGTGTGCTAACAACTCAGCTTAACTTTTGTTTGTTGTTGAGGGGCTTTCAAGTGCGTGTCAAATATTAACATTTTAATTTGCAAGGAAATTAGTAGTTGGAAAACTATAATCCCTTACAAGTATGCATGCACACACATGTGGACACACTCAGTCCATTAAAATTACTTATGTTATTAAGTCTGTAATAAATCCTCAGTGTGGAATGGCACGTGCTGAATCACCGAGGTATTTGACAAAGATCCGTTTAAAGGGTTACTCTGGGGCGCCAAATTCCATTTTTTAAAACAAGGCCCTATTGAACCTAATCAATGGGTTTTCTGTGATTCCACCCCCTTCCCATCCCCCAGCAACTTTAATTAAGGGCTTTTGGGCGACTTTAAAGGTTGCTGTGTATTATTTTTAGCTATAGCTGTGAATTGCTATAGAGGAGCATGAAAACATACCTCCGTAGATCTTTATGCCTCCCTCTCCGCGAGCGGCTGCGAACCTTTCCCTCGCACGCGGCCGTGGCTGGCACGGGTTTCTGCAGACCCAGCTGGAGGAGCAGGCACTCCAGGCTGTCACTGCTGGCAGGCAGGGGACATTCCGCTCCAGGTTTACGCAGGGAAGGCCAGGAGCCAGACCTGGTACTGCCAAAGCATCTCAGGACAGCGGCAATGGTTTTGGCAGGCAAGAGCCCCAGCCCTGAGGGTATAACGTGGCCACTCGAGGCCAGACTGCAGACAACAGCCTTCACCAGCTGCGAGGCTGCCAGGAGCAGGTTCAGATCCTGTGCTGAGCACGCCAAGAGTCTCCTTTTGTTTGTTTGCTTTTTAATCAGCATTTTCTGTGCTACATGTAAAGGAAGTAAAGGGACTGGTGGGTTTGTTGAGTTGGGGTTTTTTTTCGGGATAAATTATGATCTCCATTCCTTTTTAAAATTTTTTTCCTGGTATTCTTTGAATGAGGAATGGGGCCATCCCGCCAGGACAAAGAGACTTGGCCAGCATGCCAAAACTGCAATTACAGCTAAATGAAAAAAGTAAGAATGAAATGTATTTTATTCATTTCAGCTGTTACGTCTTAATGCAAAGAAATCACTTTGCACAGTTTTGTAACTGACACCAATTTCTAATCTCCAATACTATTAACTTCTAAATCTCCGTTAGAAGGAATATTGGCAGAATACCAGAGACTAGTACAGCTAAATAAACTTAGTTGGACCTGGTGTTTTATTTTCTTTTTTTCTGAAATGCTGAAAAAATCATTTAACTATTTTGTTAATTGCTGATAACATTTTTATTAGTTGGATTTCCTCTTTTGGCTGCAATAGATACATTCCTGGAGTATGACATGACTTTGCCTTTGGGACAAACAAAAAAAAAAAAAAGAAAAAGAGACCATTTTTTGAAATGACAAAATGTATTGTTATAGGATTAGAGACAGGATAGCTCCAGGATTATGCTGTATCACTAACTCAATTTAAGAGGCCTACAAATTGAAATTAAATATTGAATAGCTGTAGGGAAAGGGCATTGTTAAGGAGTAATATCTGTGTGAAAACTTGATTGTTTCATCTCAGCTGGATTGAAACAGATTTCTGATAACTCAGAGACCCTCTCACACAAGCCAGAAGACCTTAAAACATTTATTTCTCTCTACCACTTCACTAAAACAACACTGGAAAACCTATCCAAATCTCAGATGTGCAGAAATAAATATTAACTAACAACAACCTTGACAAATGTTTCTACAAGTCAGTAATGGGCTTTGAGCAAGGCTGCTGCCTTGACATCATCATTCCAAGGGAATCTGAAAAAGCTGTCTTCTGCTAACCTTGACTTCAGTGATGTTCTAAACCAGTGCAGCATCACTTCTATGCTACAACATTTAATTGGGAGCTTAAAGAGATAGCATTGAGCTGTGCCAAGTGGGACAGTGGAAGTAATTACCAGATTTAGATATTCTGGCATCATGGACAGAATTTCTTAAGCACAGGAAATGAATTATAGCAGAATATCCTTAGACTCAAAAATTACTGGCAGGGTGGAAGGGAAGAACAATGCAGCCTTGGTTACATGCTGACGAGCTTTGGCTGATTTGCTGTGTTACCATTTTAGTCTGTGTGTGGCTATTTAATTTTTTTTCCTCAAGAGAGCTGAAGTTCTAACACCATCTAAGTCAGAGCTTGGAGAGCTTTTTCCATTTTGTGTCCAAAGAACAGTTGGGTTCATAGAGAACTGAACAAAGGGAGAATATCAAGAAAATATGGGTTGCTCTTCCTGGTGCATACAATCTTCCATGAATAAGAGCTTCTTGTGATATTAAAATGGGTTATAAAATCCCCTTCTTCTGCTTCTGACTTTGCAGCCTGGCCGTACCTGTGTCCCAGTGTCTTTTAACAAATTCAGTGTTCATGTAAAACAACTGACTCTGAAGCCATAGAGACAAAGATCTGGACACACCTCACCTAAATTGACACATTTGCATGAGATCCCTTGGCATGGAGTGTGACACCAAAGGCTCCTCCTGTAATCCCTGCAGACAGACCAGCACAGCCCTTCCTTTCACAGGCTGAGTTGCCATCTAACAGATCGTGCATTTAGCAGGCAAGTCTCCTACCAGGCTTATTACTTAGGTCCCAAAGCCAAGACCTTAAAGTGGCTGCAGAGAACATGAGCCTGGGCCATTGGACAGAGCAGGCAGGCAGAGGAGCATGTGCCAAGGGCCCAATGGCTGAGTGTTTTCACTGTGGCTGTTGTGACTACCTGCAGGGCTAGCAATGCTGGTCAAACACTGCAGACCCGTGACATGCTCGGAAAGGCGATGAGATTGCATCACCTTTACCAGATGTCACAAATGGATCTCAGATGGTAATTTTCTACTGTACATACTGGTATGTTGAGCAAAATATGATCCGAAATAATGGTTCTGTATGCCATTATCAATCCCCTAAGCCTGTTGTCTTACCAGGTGTGACATCATCAGCTGCACATCTGTCTCTAAACCAAAGGTGGTTTTCTATTGTAACTCTTATCCCATGTCCACTCTGAATAAGCTCTGAATAAAAGACACTTGTTAAAGTTCAGCTGCAGCAGGGGTTACATCAAGAGATGGCAGATGCGTAGGCCCAAACCTCTATCACTGAATACAAAGATATATGGCTTATTGTCTCCTTATGGCTCATGTGATACCCTTGATAAGAAGAATGTAAGTGTCTGGCAGCCATACAGAGTGAAATCTATACCCAAGGAATGCACATAAGTCAACTTCTACTTAAGCCTTAAATGATGGGTATATCTATAATAGTAGTCAGTGAAGTAGCACTGAGAAAATGTGAGGTTTTTCCAGACCAGTGGCCTAAACCGATGGGAGAAGAGCAAGTTGGAATTGATCTGAAAAAATATTTGAAGGGAGCTTAAATCAAGAAATATTTTTTCCTCTGGCATTTTAATAAAAATTTAAAATAAGATTCCAAAAAAGATGAAAAGGAGGAAAAGATGGCTCATATGGTGTGTTAGCTCACCAGTGTATTATGAGACCAATAATTATACACTTTCCCCCCGCTAGTTCTAACCAACATAAATTTCATGCCCCTGATTGTAAGGCTAAGAAGTACTGGTGTGTCAACACCTGCATTCAGCCCCATTGAAACTTTGCTAAAAAAAAAAGCCAAATCCCACCAAAAAAAGCCCATATGAGGTTGAGCTGGAAAATATACAGGTCTTTTTTACCTTGAGCTAGATGGCATGACAGCAAACAGACGAAAGAAAAAAATTATCCCTATTGGCACTATATTCATAGGAGGGAAGGTCTCTCTCAGTCAGACACTGCACAGGGCTGGAGCCTTGTGCATCCTCATACTCCCTTTGATAAACATTAGGCAATGAAAGCCAACTCCTGGTACAGCAATGGGCTTTGCTCCTTATAGTGACAAGCCCTTTGAGGGATAATTCAACTGAAGCATAAAAGAAAAGAAGCAGAAGTGACCCTATGTTCCCTAGCAGAGAGAGTTCCAGACATGTCTGGGTAATACCTGCAGACCCACTGGCAGGGTCCCTCAGTACCAAAAGTCAGTGTATTCTCCCATTCATGCATTTGCTTTGCAAGAAACAGCAGGGACCAGGCTGTGAATTGCAAAAACACAGGCTGGCTACTGTTTGTGTGGCCTCATCCCACCCCTGTTCCAGAGCACAAATAAGGAATTTTTGCTCTTTAACAGAGTCAGGAGTACTCTATAATCCGAGCAACTTCATAATGAACAAGCTCTTATTTAGTGTGAGGCCTTATTCATTGCATGCCTTACTTGCAGCATACTGTTAAAACAGCCATGGTGTTGCCCTGACTCTGTTTTGGTTTTGGACTAAATACAGTACAGTAAGTCAAACGTTATTGGTCACAATGGTAATGCAGAGTGTATATAATATGCTTTTATTGCTGCAAGGCATAGTTGAAATATTTACACAGAATACATGAAATAACAGCAAGATTCATGTTCTGTTCCTTATTTGTAAGATATTTTATTAAAAAGAATCTGAATCTGAAGTTCATAAATAAAATAGTAATATCACTTATTTCCAGATACTAGTTCCAGCTTGTTGATTTTAATAGACAAGTATAACACTTCAAATGTGGAAACACAGTGGGTAATATTTATATGAAATCTCCAAGAACTGTGGTATTTTGCTCATGTGGAATATCATGGCATTTTGCCTGGATCAAGTAACCAGCAGATTAGCACATTAACACTTTTAAGAAACATGCATGTAATCCACTCTGAATGTGGTCTTTGACTCCTGGTAGGAATACCTAATGATTTTCAAATTGACACGTTACTTTATAAGCAAGTCAAATAAACAGGAATTGCAGAGCAGCCTTGAATGGGGTGGATGGCATCAGCACACACGTTATCAACAGAGGAGACAGGATCAACTCTACAGCCACGGAAGGATTTGCGGTACCTACAGAGAAGCAGGAGAAACTTGGCTTCCTTTCTTTTTAAAGCTTGATGGCTTTATTGCTCTGTGTGTCAGTGGGTAAGTGGATATAAACTACTCCCTCTCATTCAAAGTCAGTCACCAGTTCAAGGTGACAAGAGTATGACAGACCTCTACAGCTCACCAAATCTAGCCAGTAAAGACTGCAAAAGCCATCACCATTGCCACTCATGAAGGTCTCACTCAAGTTTGCAGGTAGAGGAGGATCTCCACAAGACAGCCAGCCATGTTCAGGGTGCCGCAGGCTCCATCCTAACCAGGATTAAGAAGGAGAAGAGCAAGAGGCACAGGGATCATCAGTCCTCTGTTACTCAGCCAAGGATGCGTGCCTTCCAAGCTGTACTCTAACACATACTCTTCACGTGATTTTGGTCACACTGCCAGTCTCACTTGCACTGCTTTTCCCACTTCCCACCTAGAAAAAAATCCCATCCTTCCCTTCCTGGGAGCTGTTTCGGGCTGCAGTGGTGTGCTCGTGGTGATGAACTGCTCCACATGTGCAAAGTCCTGGTTGGGTGGAATGCACATGCAAGCTCAGTGGTAGGGTAGCTCAGGGCTCTGGCTAATTTCAACAGCCAAACAGAGGGGGAAAAACCTTCTATTTTCAGGGTGCTTTCAGTGTGCTGTAGCAACTGAGTTCAACTTCTGCAGCAGGAGACAGCAGGGAAAACCCAACAGTCCCCCTCCTACGAAAGAAGCAGCAGAGTCCAGGCTGCATGCCAAGGAATCCTATCACTAGGCTTATAAAAAACTCACCAGGGCTACCTCAAAAACAATAGTGAAGTCACGCTTGGCTGCAGTTGGTTATGGTTTGAGGGGGAGACCACGAACAGGTCTCCCAGAACTATTGTGGCTGGCTCAATTTCCTGCTAACTCAATTCATCACACTTGTTCTCTCCTTCCTGGAGACAACTTTTATAACCCCATTAATGTACTCACAGAGTGTCCCTGCTTTCTTTAAGACCAGATATGGCTGCCCCAGCTCATAGCAATTAAGACTGTTCTTTGGAAGTGACTCCACAGAAGTTAATGGTACAAATCAAGAGATTGTTCACAAAGGAAAAGTTTAGGATCTCACCCTTCATCCTGCAGAAGGCTGATGCTCTCCTTGCTTCTACCCTAGAGAATTAGGAATGAGCACAGAATTTCTGGCTAACCAAATGGAAGGTACAATATCCTTGTTAGATCATGCACCCAAGATTTAAAAAATAACCTATGGTTTCAACTTTGGTTAAAACAACCTGGCTAAGAAAGTCCAAACATGGATATTTTCAGAATGAAAGAATTTTAGAAAAGGAAATTCTGGGATTTGAAAAAGAGAGAGACTCGTTGTAATTGAAAGAATCAAATTAAACTATCTTTTAAAGCTAAAAAGCAAATAAAAAACTGCTCCCCCTTCTACTTTAGTTGGCAGTCTGGACACAGAAAGGATTTTCCCTCTGCATTGAAGTCATCTGTTGAAAAAAAATATAGTGGGAAATATTCAAATCTTAGTCATGAAGAGCCTACTTGGAAGGCTCATTTAGAAAGCATCTCAGATGTCAATGAGCAACAATTGCTGTGAACCAAGCACACACTGAGTACACTATTAGCATCTTGTCAAAACTCTTGGGTATACAACACCAGCAAAGGAGAAACAGCTCCGAGTAAAGCTCCAGTGTCAGGACAGGATGAGGTTTGGTAGACTATTAAAAACCCAAACCAACCTCCCCCTACTTAAGCTCACACAAAAGCCCACATTTTTGGAACATCACACTGGAGTCAGCCCTTTCCCTCCCCACTGACAGCCAAAACTATTTTTGAATTTGGGTTAGATTTAGTGACTAGGCTCCAGCCAAAAACTTTAGGGGGGGTGTGGGGAAATCATTGGAAAAAGTCATAAGACTTTGCCTATTTCAGAAACAAAAGGTTTCAATTTTTTGGACTGGGTTCACAAGAGGATTTGGTAGCTGACCACTTTCAGATGTGCATACTGCAGAGAGGTGATTACACGGCTGCAGCTCCCAGCTCTGGCACCCCGGGACTGGGGATCAGAGCAATGCTTGCCATCCCTGTGCTTTTACATCAGCATCCCCCACAGAGGCAGCCAGATCTGTATGAAAGTGTTGGAGTAGGCAATTCAGAGCAGCACGCTGAAACTGGTTATGCTCAAGCCTGGTTTAGAATAGCAGAGCTGCCTTCACATAAGGCCTTTCTCAATTCAGTTAAAAATTGGTTTCTAAACTAAATATAGCCAATCTTTGGAGTAATAAAAGATAGAGGAAGACAAGGATATGCTTTGCTGGAGTGTATGGGGATCCCTGCTTCTGAGGACAGAAAGGACATAGTCTGATGTCTCCAAAAGTCCTTTATTTTTTAGTCCATACTTTTAGAGGAAAACAAGTACTTCTGCAGTGTCCTACAGAGGCTTTCACCTTTTCACTCCCTCCAGAGACTTCTTTTTAAGTTATTTCATTCAGAAAATGTGGACGTTTGGGCTTGCTCAGTCAAAGGGCAGTGAGTGAGGCAGCCACCAGGAGAACCTTCACATAAAGCTGCCTTTTATCCATACACTTAAACAGTCTTCACCACACAGCCACTGAGTCTCTTGCAGTCATTGCTAGATTTCATCCTCACAAGCCCATTTATTAGATAAATATGTTTTCTGCTTTTATCAATGCCAGACAGAAGCAGTAGGTGCAGAGAGTGTCTTGGCAAAGGTCATGGAAGACAATCATAGTCAAAGCATGGGGGAATCTGCGTTTTCCAGGTCTCACCAGCTCCTGGAACACCCCTCCTCAATCAGATAGTCACTGAGGAGGAAACAAGGTCAGCAGCAGTCATGAAGAAAAGATTTGGGCATAGCAAAACCTGGGGCTGAGCCAGGGGAGAATGAAGTAAAAAGCAATGTGTTTATTTGGATGCCAAGCCTGTTTAACAATGCTGCATCTCCAGATGCACTGCTGTTTTCTCACTGCTCTTAAAGGGCAGCTTGACTAAGAAATGTGACTGCAAATTCGGCACTTTCCTCAGAAGGTCCCTGTGTAGAAGTTAGAAGCCCATGCTGATGGTGGTCTGGGCTTCGATGAATGGGCAAAGTGCTGCTCTTCAGTCACAGGACATGGAATAAATCACTGAGGTTGATCAAGGGCTAAAAAGCCCAGTCAGCTTAGGCATCTGGTCTTACCTTCTCACACAGCCCTTTGTGCACAAACCACCCTACCTTTCCCTCCAGCACACATCTCTTCTCTTGATTTCCATCTAACCATGGCCACGAAGCCAACACTTTCTGCTTGGTGGGTCCCTGCCCCTCCTCAGCAGCCCCCACTGCTGTGCTACATGCCACAGCTAACAGTGAGCTGGCAGGCAAGAAAGTCCCCCTTGACTCTGAACACTTTGGGGTGGTTATGGAGCTGGAAGGGCGAGGCCATGAAGCAAGGAGGAACCTTATGTTTCCACAAAACCAGGACAATACATTAAAAAAGATTGATGGAAAGGCATTTTTTTCAATTATGAACTCTGCAAGATAACCTTGAAAAACTATTGAGACACAAGGCGGCTTTGGTCCTACAAAGCCTTAGAAGAGTTGGTTACAAACACAGGAGCCTCTCACACAGGTGACACAAGGCACATGCTTACAACACCCTGGGACCACAGCCCCACGCAGAAGGACAGTGAGCACCTGGTGGCCTTCGTCTGTCATGATTGTATGAAGTATTCGCAAACTGGATTTTTCACTGGGAAGCACAAGGAGTAAAACCGAACAGGGATCCACCAGCTAAGGACAGGTAACTACATGGCATGTGCTCTCCAGGGCTGTTCAGAGGCAGCTTTTCCAGCTTTCTTGAGCTACTTCAACACCTCTGCTCAGCCTCATTTTCCTGCCAAAGTGTTACACTCAAACAAAAGCTCCGCTAAACCCCACAAGCTTAAAATTAGGTCATGCATATGCCAGAAATAATTTTGAAATATCCTCATTACCTTTCTGTTTCTTCCCAGAGTATTTTACTATTTGTTTGGGACAGAAGGAATGGAGCTGCACTAGCTATATTTTTCCCCAATAATGTTTACATAGAAGCTTTAGAGAAGCCATGCATTTTGAAAGCCTAAAGCCTATTCCACTGTCTAAAAAGAATATAAATCTTTCAAACCAATCCTTCTCAGCCCAATAGAGATTCCATGGCTGATTTTTTTATTTCACCCAGCAAAAAGCAGTAGGCACCCTGAAAGTTGCATACATAAAGAAAAGCTGTTTTAATAATGTGTGTGTCTAATGCATGCCTTCCTAGTCAGTCTCCTCTTCTCATGCTTAGCACACTCACTGAGCTGAGCTAACTTTCAGTTTTATGCGTGATTACAGTGTTTCACTGCTTAATTGTAACCACTTCAGATTTGCTGTAAAAAAGAATAAGCAACAATTAACTATTATTTGCAAAAAGATGACAGAGTTAAGGAGCCTTAATTCAATATCCATCTTCAGAGGTTTATAACTGAATCCATACTTGAATTTAAATACCAAATAATCTGCTGATTATTATGCATAGTTTTCAGTCAGTGTAACAAAAACATGATGTTGCAGTCGTGCTGTGAGCTCTGTAGCTAGGTTTCCTTGTTTATATTAACAGCTGTAAACACAGTCTAATGCAGCCTTGATTTAAACATAGATTTCCCATACTTTCAAGAATTCACCACATTGTGAAAGCTGAAATTTCAGAACTTTTCTCATGTGCATATTGATTATGCACAGCAACAGCCTGCAATGCTACACACACACTTGCAATAACCCAGTTTAGAGACTCCACATTAAAAGAGCCAGTTTTCCATCTTCATTAAAAAGTAAAACCAGCTTTGTGAATGTCTGTGTATGAACTTGCCCCTTAATGTCCTGAATGGAGCCTGCAACCTTCTACATAAGGTACTTTCACATTGCTGGGTCAAGGTTCTTCTGCATGTTCATCCCTCCATTTAAAAATACAAGCTGTAAAAACCTCCTAAGGCCACTTAAATCAGTGAAAAATATTTCATTCAGTCAGAAATGGGTTTTAGTGCAAAGTTTTGCATTCCTACTTTTTGATCACAGTGTTGGAAAAGCTGAGCTTTTGAAAAAGTGACACTGCCTACACAAAGAACTCTCGAGCTCCCTTCTTCAAGAGAATGGTGAGAAGAAAGCTCCACTTAAGTGGAAAGTCAGGTGAGGCAAACAAAACCTGCTAGGAACATTTTGTAATACTTCTGCCTTGAGAAAGGCAACAGCATATCCTTCTAATGGGCTCCTCTGACACAGACTAGATCTCCCAGTCTGTGAATGCCGAGCAAAGTCAACCAGCAGTGCAAAGCAATCTGGAAGGCCAGGCAGGTGGGGATCCCTACTGGAGGAAAGCCCCCCAGTCATACAGAGCTGCTATAGCATTTACCATCACAAGGGCTTCCATCCACTGTGTCTTGCATGGAGAGAGGAGGGAGAAGGAGGGGCTCGTGTCTCAGATTGCAGGGTCCATCAACCCTATCAGCAGAGCTTTTGGAATCACATTGCTCTACCATGAGCTACAGATGTTCCTGGGAAAGTTGATGCCATGTCTCCACCAATAGCTTCACCACTGTTGACCAAATTTCACAGTTACACCTCTCCTCCCAGCAATCTGTGCCTGGAAAACCTGATTTAGACCATCACAGACCATCTGCAACTTTGTCATGGTGCGTAAGGTCCAGTGGAATATATCTCTGGACCAGGAGGGGCAAAGTGCTAGACTGATCTCATGACCCCCCTCATCTACGACCAGTGGCTAAGCCTCAAGCTGCGATTCAGATCCTGTACTCACACAGAGGTGAGCACAACACTGATCACTGACATTCCACCAGCTCTGCTCCTCCCAAGCATAAAGAGCAGGCTCAGGGGTCCAAGCTGTAACTAGGTTAGGGCCAAAGATTAGTGCACAACTTAGAATCTAACCACTTTTGTCTGCTCTGAGACCAGTTCTCTGTCAAGATACTCCCCAGAGGCTTACTGCTTTTCTCACTGTCGGTTCCAGGGAGTGAGGGCTGTTCGAGAAGCACACAACAGGACTCACACAGAACTCCGGAACGTCTCATGGAGAACTCTGGATCCACTCTTTTGTAGATTAGCACAGGTTAAGCAACCTCCCCCTTCAGTATTTAGGTCTCATGCTAAATATTGTCTCTTTTACCCCCTCCAATGATTTGAAGTACACTTGGCCAAAACTTCATTTTTCCCCCTTTGAGGTCACATATGAATGATATCTGCCAAGTGCCTAGTCCAGCCATAGTGGTGATACTAAAATATAGCCTGGATTTTGAAAGGATGCAAAAGGAGTTTAGCCAGGCCATTCCACATTATCTTTTGCAAGTTATTTTTACATGTCTGAAATCTCACTCAACTTGCTTGGCTTCTCAGAGGACAATTAAAAACAATACATAGCAGATGGGAGAGGTAAGACAAACAGAGGTTAAATGACTTGCCTGAGGCTGGTAGAGTCTAGCAGAATGGGCGACAGGAGTCTTGGGTATTAATTAGTTAATATTTGTCCAATACTAAGAAAATATATAGCTCTATATAAGTATTATTGTAAGGTGGCCCCTGCAGTTTGGAGAAGCAGAGGGCAACAGTGCACGGGCGAGCGCAAATATCCTTTCTTGTCTTGTGGCATTTCGGTCACCATGGGGTCTGGGAGGAACAGAGCATTCCCAGGACATATGAGAGAGGGAATGAGAACGCCAAGGGAAAGAGATCCCACTCAAGCAATGCTGCTGTGCACCCCCAGGCTGCTCTACCCACACTCATTAAGCCCAGGATCAGCTGTTAGCGCTTTCCATTGAGAGTAGTAAATCTGTGAGGTACAAACAAATTGGGCTACGTGGTCAGCTGCCTTCAGCAGAGTCTTGGAACTGAATTTGAGATATTTGGGGGTGTTTACAGCAGTAGGAGGTGCAAATCTCTCTGAAGTGCCACAGGACCCACATGCCACACTGCTCTGTGCTCTGCTGAAATCCCAGGAGGAAGGTCAGGCCCATCTGTATTAAAGAATGATCTATGGGAAAGGAGGAAAGGGTCACAGTGTCACATTTCTCCTTTTTTTTCCCACCTCTCTGGGGCATTCATCCTGCTCCCATGACTTCAGATCTGATTTCTTCAGATGCCTTTTTCAGCCCAGCTTCCCTTCACACCATCACACATCCCAGCCTTCTGCTCTGAGCCTCTTCCAGATTCCAGTATCAGTCTGAACGAAACATGTATCAGTTTTTTTCTAGGACAGCTCTCACTCTCAGTGTTTTTAACATGATTTTGCTATGCAATTTCAAGAGTTGTGAGAATTTTTGGCCATTTCCCTTTTTTCTCTTGGCTATAATACAAGAATATTACCTAAGCTGTGATGTACTTTCCTCTGCAATTTTTAAATCATGCAGACTTCCCGTGTAATCTACTAAAATTTTCATCCAGTTTTCATCACCTCGTATCTTCATTATCAGGACCGGCCATTTCTTTTCCCATCAGTTTAGCTCAGACTTGACTGAAAGGCAAAATTTCCAGCTGAAAATTCCAATGCTCATTTTCATCCAAAATAGGATAAATGGCTCAAATTTTAAAAGCACCTCCTCAGGAACACTAACATTTGAAGTTCTACATATTTAGGCAAAACTTTTCAGCCTTTCTAGTTGCTAAATTCTAAACATTTAATTTTATCTTATTTACTTGGCAGGCTTTATTTAGAGTAGAATCAATGTCAGGCTGCTGGCACGTTACCTTTCTCTTGCAGATTCTGCTTGCCCTGAATCAAAATTCATAGGAAAATGCACTTCAGGGTCACATGGTCTTTACTGCATGGTACAATGGGAAGAGCATGTAGGGTGCACTGAGAAATATATATTGTATAGCAAGGGACCTCACCCAGAAAGGAACAGAGAGCAGAGTTTCATGGTTGTCCTACAGCTCCCACCAGGCACCAAACGGATCCCAATTTCTCTACCATGCAACCTGGTGTGCTGATGGCTGATTACACAGTGGGAGATACATGCTCCACATCCCATTCTTTTCCCCTAAGTGATACACCATGCTTTTATTGGAACTTTTTTTAAAATGAAATGGTTTTCATTGTTTTAATGAAAAAAAAATAAAATCGAGTCAATCAAGCTAACCCTAAATTAAGCCTTTTCTTTTTGTTACAGAAAATATCCATTGCTGAGAAGCTGTCCCCTCAGCTGTAAAGTCATCCTGATAAAAACATTCCATAGCCTCCAGTAGAGCTGCCAGAATCATTATTTTTGCTACTGCTCTAATCTGAGCAACTCAATGCCTCTTGGAATTCCTCAATTTCTTTCTTTACTGTCAAACCCTCTTCCCCATCAAACCCTCAAACTGTCTCTCTTGTCCCTCATGTCACCCACCACAGCCTTCCTTGTGCCAGACAACCTCCTTGTGATTTCCCAGCCCAAACCAACCTGCAAAGACGTCCAAACCTCTATTCCTGGCTGAAAATCCTGTATGTTATTTAGTTGCAATTAAAGAAAAACAGAAAATTACTGCTTTCAGGAGGGCTGTCAACAGTTTCAGCCAGTATTCTGAAATGGTTGGAGAAAAATAAGTGACAAAACATGAATACATTTTTACTCAATTCTTACCAATATTTAAAATGTTCAACAACATTTTTTGATTGCCAAAAATTGATGGACTGTTCTGCAGGCTGTTTTAAAAGCATTAAGTATGCGGTTGAGCTTGTGGTTTGAAAACTTTTTGAGCTTTTCCTCATCAGAATTGTGATTTCCAATAAGAAATATAAAAATAATATGACATGCAAGCCAGTAAAAATATAAACATAAAAATAAAATCTACAAAATACAGTCCTTTCAGCCAGGTCTGCTTTCCTTTTCCAAATCCCATGTCAAAACTTCAACAGCTACAAGAAATTGGCAAATTAACAAATACCAAGGCAAGTCAGGAAGCAGTGCTTCTACGTGACTCTGAAGTATCACATTCTGACCGTAATTAATGAACATGGCCAAAACCCCATGTTGCAGAGACCCTTCAAGGTCACCCCTACATCCTCTTTTCATTTCCTGCAGTCATACAATGTATTTTTGTCATGTATGTAACCTTGGGTCTTTTGGATTCCAAAAGCTCCTGGTGAAACATCCTCTTTAAGATGGTGCTCTCTAAGTTTGGCAGGTTGTATCTGACCTGCAGTTAGGGACCATCATTCTTTGATTTCAGGAGGCTCAAGGTTGGTGGCTGCAGTTGGGCTTCAATTCTGTGCTGGGCTGCACACACCCAAGGAATGCCAAGTACCCTCAATTCCATTAACTTCAGTGGGATTAGAGAGCTCAGCTGCATTTAATATTCTGCAGGGTCAGGCTCTGAAAACTGTATTAGCATTCTCAGTTCCCAGTAGGATGAAATTCAGCAAAGCATTTGGATTGAGATTTAACTGTAAACATGTGAACACTCCCCCCGATTTCAATATGACTATTCTCATGCTTAAAGTTAAGCATATGCCTAAGTTATGTGCTGATTTTGGGCCAAAAACTACTGTTCTCAAGGGCTACACAAGTTCACAATAGGCGAATTGCTGGTCTGTAATGCCAGTTGCATAATCTAATTTTTCCTTTTTCATAAAGGCTGACACAAGACTGTCTTTTTTAAATGAAGCGGCTCTACTGAAGAAGATGGGGCATTCTGGTGAAACACCGAGTATTTCCCTAAAGTTACTAATCTACTATTATTATTGTTATTATTACTGTTATTCCTATGTGAATGCAGGAAAAGCACCTATCCCAGACTTGGAGCTTTTGCTGTTCCTAAAAGAATATAAGCCATACAGCAAAGAATAACAAACTCTCTCTACATGACAGCAAACACCAGTCAAGTGACAGATAAAAATATCCCACCCTCCCCAGAGACCCTCAGCCTCTTGTACATCTGAACCCTTTAAGCTGCTCTAAAAAACAGAAGCATCTTATGGCGCACTCTGAATGTCCCCACCTTTCACCACTCGAGGGGCCAAGGAAGTCTGTGGGCTTCTGAAGAAGAAGCCTTCTCCCTTTCTGAATTAGGATGGGGTTTCTCCCTTGAAATGGTGCTGGACCTCACGAGACAGCATCTTGTCTAGCTCGCGGCAAGTTACAGATGTGGCTCTGAAGCAAATTCCTTCACCCAGAGATGCATCAGGGGATGTGGAGCCTGCTGGGATGCCTCTTGTCCTCTGGAAGCAAAATGCTCCTTCCTCTGGGAGGACACGGGCTCAGAAGCCAAGGGACAAAGGGGGTTCCCAGGAGATCTGTTAGGGCACAGAAAAAAGACATAACTGTGCGTCACTCTGCATTTTTGGGATCCATTAAGGCTCTCATTGTACCCCACAGAGTGGAAAGATGCAAAACAAACCAAGCCCCCACTCGGAGGCCAGGAGGAAGGGAAGAGCTTTTAGGACTCATTTTTCACCCAGACCCCTTAAGTGTATGCAGCTCACTGCACTGGAGCCATGTGCCGAGAAGCCACGGGAAGCGGCACACAGGAGGAAAAAGCAGAGTACGGTTCTCACTCCTCCACTGCGCAAACTGGGGCCAAGCCAGGACTTGTTGATGTGCCTCCAGGCCAGCTCCAGAGGTTCATGCTGAGGCTGCCGCCCCAGGACTTTCTTCCTCCTTTAGCATCAGGTTCTCACTCTGGCTTGCTGTATCAAACTCTGGCTTCTCCATAACTCCATGACCTACAAGCCCTACAATGCAACTAACTGGCTGCTGCAAAGGCACCATAAAGGCAGAACAAGGACACATTTAAGACGGGAAAACTGCATGTGGGCATAAAACGCAGAACCTGCTATTCTCAATGTGCATCTCCCTTTTTTGACATCATTCACAATGATTTCATCACACAGTTTTTGGCACATGTGCAGCTATTGAACTGAGAAGATAGCTTGTTGTGGTATTTTCTGGTGAGGCTGATTGGAAAATGTCCCCTGCCTCTGCTTCAAGCACTTGCAGAAGAATTATAAAATCAAAGCAACAGCATAGCCAAAATCCATAATCACAAACAAATCTCTCTTGGCACCCTGACAGAGAAATGGCACCCACTGATTAGAGAGGAGCCTTGGGCATGATTTGCAGTACCAGCAAGACACAGGGAGAAGGAATCACCTGGACTGGTGGGCAAGACAGAAGTGCTGACACTTAACATCCTCCTCTTTGGTCCTGGCTGGCTCTGGTGGCAGGAGCTCCCAAACAACGGCACACACTCCTCATGAGCATTCAATTTATCTCACAGAGATGTTTCCTGGGCACCTCCACGCCCCGATTGTGTGTGCATCACACTGCCAGCACGGGCAGTATGGCTGAGAGCGGCCCTACTTGCTGTGCCTGAGAGCCGGCTGTCCCAGCTGCCAGGGACAGTCACAGGGGTGACCAGATTTGCGGCATTCTGCTGTGTTCACGAAAAGGCAGCGCTGGGGAAGGTTCTGGACACTCCCCCCAACTCTGTAGAAATAGGTGCACCACAAACGGAGCCACGACTTCTACACTTTGCAAATACGTGGGGGTGCCTTCATTTTGTTCCAGCATGTCCAGGGGCCTTCCAAAGACTTGCCTTCTCACTGGTGCTCTTGCAGGAGCGCTCGCCACGGGATTTTTCCCCGACAGCTGTCGCCGAGGGCTGCCGGGCTGAGCACGGCCCGCTCCAAACGCGGCGTCACCGCAGCCGCCCCGCACACCCGCTCCGCACACCCACCCCACCCCGCACCGCACACCCGCCCCGCCCCGCACCGCCCCGCACACCCACCCCGCTCCGCACCGCCCCGCACACCCACCCCGCACTGCACACCCACCCCGCCCCGCACCGCACACCCGCACCGCACACCCACCCCGCCCCGTACACCCACCCCGCCCCGCACACCCACCCCGCCCCGTACACCCACCCCGCTCCGCACACCCGCCCCGCCCCGCCCCGCCCCGCACACCCACCCCGCCCCGCTCCGCACACCCACCCCGCCCCGCACCGCACACCCGCACCGCACACCCGCACCGCCCCGCACACCCCACCCCGCCCCGCCCCGCTCCGCACACCCACCCCGCCCCGCCCCGCACACCCATCCCGCCCCGCCCCGCACACCCGCCCCGCCCCACACCGCTCCGCTCCATCCCGGCGCTGCCCCCCAGCGCCGCCCCCTGTGCTGCCACCTCCTGGGCGCCGGGACCGCGCTCCCGCTCCCGTTCCCGCTCCCGCTCCCGCTCCCGGGCCCTCCCGCGCGGCCGTGGGCGACCACTGGTGGGCGTGGGCGGCGGAGCTGCAGGTGCGCGCCCGCCCCGCTCCTCGGCCCGTCCCGTCCCGTCCCGAGCCGCCCCGCTGGCCAGCAGGAGCGAGCTCTGCCGGGGATGCGGTGCTGACATGAAACATCCCAACAGCGTCCTGCTTTCCAGCCAGTGTTTTTTGACGTTAAGGCGTCCTGGAGGGAAGACCCCAAAGCCCATTAATCACTTCAGGATGTCTGAGACGTGGGCAATAACACTGCAGAGAATTCAGGCCCTCTGACACTCCAGTGCAGTATCTGAGCATTTAACAATAACAGTCAACACTGCTGATGCCTGTGAAAATACAGATGTAAGCCAGCTGTCTGTCAGGGTGAAAAATGTGTTTGTCTTTTCGTTTTAACGTGTCATTTCCCTCTTGGACATTTGCTGTGTTACTGCCAGGATATCATGTGCTTCCAGCACAAACTCTATCCCAGGAAGATGAACCACGTTCGCATGGAGGGGGGTGTCACTATCCTGTTTCTGCAAGGTTTTTTATTCATCTGAAGCCGAACAAAACATATCTGACATAATTCCTTAATTTTTATTATTATTGAAGTAATTTCCAATATCTGTTTCTAGCCAAAGGTAATCACAGATTTATGCATAGAAGGATCATAAGAGGGGTGAAAGCAAGTGTGAATGTGCTGGGGGTTGTCAGTATTGAGATTAAAAAGAGGAAATGGAAGTATATATGTCATGATCAAAAATTAATAGGTGTAAAATATGCTTATGGTGAAATAACTGAAAGAGGGCAGATTTGGGTTACATATTAGGAAGAAATGATTTCCTGAGAGGGAGATGAGGCACTGGAACAGGGTGACCAAAAAAGTTGTGGATGCCCCATCCTTGGAAGTCTTGAAGATCATGCTGGATGGGGCTTTGAGCAACCTGGTCTAGCAGGAAGCATCCCAGCCCATGGCAGAGGGTTGAAATGAGATGGTCTTTAAGGTCCCTTCCACCCCAAAACTTTCTAAAATTCTGTGACAACCGACGATTGGCATATTAGTAGAAAAGGATGCGGATGTTCATGAAGGACCAAAAAGGGGACTTCAAGGACATGGATCTCAATAGAGAACAGGCAGGTAACTTCTTATGTAAAGACATAATATGTAAAAAAACAAGTTAAGGAAAACTGGCGGGTTTCTTTTCTTTTCTTTTTTTTTTCTTTTCTTTTCTTTTCTTTTCTTTTCTTTTCTTTTCTTTTCTTTTCTTTTCTTTTCTTTTCTTTTCTTTTCTTTTCTTTTCTTTTCTTTTCTTTTCTTTTCTTTTCTTTTCTTTTCTTTTCTCTTCCCTTCCCTTCCCTTCCCTTCCCTTCCCTTCCCTTCCCTTCCCTTCCCTTCCCTTCCCTTCCCTTCCCTTCCCTTCCCTTCCCTTCCCTTCCCTTCCCTTCCCTTCCCTTCCCTTCCCTTCCCTTCCCTTCCCTTCCCTTCCCTTCCCTTCCCTTCCCTTCCCTTCCCTTCCCTTCCCTTCCCTTCCCTTCCCTTCCCTTCCCTTCCCTTCCCTTCCCTTCCCTTCCCTTCCCTTCCCTTCCCTTCCCTTCCCTTTTTTAAATGAGAAACAAATATTGCAGATAGATGCACAAACTATTCCAAAGCAGGCAAAGAAGAAGCAATGGTAATAAACCAAAGTGCTTACAGCACAAGCTCTTTCTTCTCTTCAAACATTGTGATACATACAAGCAGTGAAACCAAGCAAGACTCCTAAAGCCAAAAATAAGTAGTGTGATGATAAAAGACAAAATCAGGAAGGTGAAGGCACAAAATGAGTATGAGAAGTCACACTTTAAGAGTCACACTTCAAGAAAGTATTGAAGGAAAGTTATTGAAGGGTGATGTCCAGAAGGCCCCAAGCTCTCTTGCTTCAGCCTCCATTGAAAATAATTACTAAATTGGGTGGCTTAAATACAGTACAGCAGACAGAAGTAAGATCTGCTAGAGTATGGGAAGGAAAAGCAAGGGAGCGCTTACGTAAGTTAGAGTCTTTCAGATCAGCCACACCTCTAAAGTATCTGGCTAAACCTCTCTCAAAGTGTTACTGGTTGCAAATACAGTGCAAAAACTTCCAGAATTCGGATGAGGATCAAGAGGAGAGGGAAGGCTAAGAAACATTCCTGTCTCTAATAGAGCAAAGCTGCAATCATAGCTGCCACACACTGGATTGAATTCTCAGAACAGGCCCAGAACAAATAAAAATAATTCATAAGAACTTAAAAGTAACATAACATAAGCTACATAAAGCTATATAAAGCTTTTGGAGCAGGTATCAGGGAGGCAACTTTGCAGTCTGGCTAGCTCTTTTTTATGTTTTAATGTAGTTCTGCTGTCACCCTGATAAGCACTTTTAGCCAAGAGCTTTTCGTACCTAGAGAGCAATTTAATCCATGTAGGAACAAGCAGAGACAGTCTATCAACCGCAGTTGAGATGTTGTCTGGAGACCCACAAGTTAAAAAATAGATTTTGATTTTGTTGTCCAGCAGACTTGATTAACAATGTAAATACATGTAAATATCTTTGACAAGGACAGCTATCTGAGGTCTGTTTCAATTCATTTTAGTTCCTGAAGGAGATAATTCCCCCTGGAATCCAAATTGTACAGATCACTTAGGTTCCATGACAACCTGTATGGAGGAAGTTGTGTTGGGGTAGCTGGCTGCTCTGTTTCATTTTTTAGAAGTCAGAAGAAATTATCTTGACATTCCTGAAAGGAAAAAGTTGCCAGAAATTTCATGAGAGATTTTTCCTTTCAGTGAGAGTGAAATCCTTTTTAAAATGCCACATTGTCACACAAAATGGAAATCTTGAATTTCCAGACATTTCTCCTGGTCAGTTAACTCTTTCTAAAAGCTGCTTGCCTTATTAAATAGAAAAAATAATTTCAAAGATTGTAAGAATTATAACCTCCTCAGGGGTGGAGGCCTGGGATACAGACATTGCATCTCAGAGGTCCAAACTTGCTTGCTTATTCCCTTTAACTTCCACTGACACTTCAGTGCTCTGGTGCTACAATTGCCTTTGGAAATGCTTTTCTGATTTATTTTGTCTTAGGCATACAAGAAAACTACGACAAAGGCAGGTGTGAGAGTCTAATTTTCAGAAACAGTACAAGGAGAATTATTCATTTGTGTTCTTGTCCATCTGCTCTGCAGTATTTGTGGGACCTAAAGTGGTGTTTCCACTCAGTTTCTATGGTTTAATAATCATCAAATTCTCATACAGAGTCTGTGGCCTGAGCCAGGTTTCTCCATTAACCAGCCTGAAACATCTTTGCTCCTGAGATGAAAAAAGATCAGATTCATTAAGTCCAGCACAGCCATAAGGAAAATATATAGATATTTATTTGAAAAGAAAAAAAACCCCTCAAATTCCTTCATCCCAGATTATTTGTTCCTGCTAAATATCACGTATTGCAAATGCCTACAATTCATAATGGTTTTATGCACCAGAGCTTGGGAAGGCTGATTAATGTAAAATAGGCTACGTGGCATGGACCAGGATACAGGAGAATGGTATGACAGGAAACTGTGCTGTTGATTTCAGGTTCTGATGATATTTAGATAAATACTAACATGAAATTCACCTAAAAATCAATAGAATAACACACCTCTTCAAGCACAACTTTTCCCCAGTGACTTACTAGTTAAACACAAAGTGCCTTGGATTTTCAATGGACAAGAATATTTTGAGTTTGACTAAGGCATAAAGTAATAAGACAATAAGTTTCTTGTTTTCCTTTTATCCTTCATGTGTCTTTAACCTTTAATCACAGGATAGATGAGGTGAAAAATGTAATTCAAAATTTTATATTGTATTCTTGCCAATTTTTTTTCCCTGTAATATAGTCAGAGAGGCTGCATTTTGATATTCAGGTCATTTGAAGATTTTCTTTTATCTGTATGGGAAATGGAATAGTCATGCTGTGCTCTGCCTTTTACTCTTTTTTTTTTTTTTTTTTTTTTTTTTTTTTTTTTTTTTAAGTGGTCCTCAGGACAAATATTTTCTATTCCAAATCTGCTAAACTGGAGTTCTCTGCAGTGCCATGGAGCAAAGGTACTTTTTCATCATGGACCTTGTGCTAAGCATTAATCACAAACAGAACCAAAAAGACAGGCTAATTATAAAAAAAAGCTAAAAGAGACAATGTGTCTGATTCTTCTCCAGAAGCACTGATGGAGGACGAAAAGAAATCAGCTATGAATGTTTTAATTGGTTATTTGATAGAAGAAAATTTCCTGAATATGAAGTTATCAACAAACAACAGCTCTTTAATTAATTTAGATGCACAAGGGGAAAATATTTGTGGATGATACTTTATCAGTTTCAACCTGACAAGGAGTTGGGCTAGATCCTTAAGATCAATTTCTTTTTTTTTATTTCCTAAACATATATTTTTTATTTTAACATATTGCTTTGTTATAAATTATTGCAAAGAGTAATTTCTAAAGAAGAAATGCACACATATTGGGCATGGTATGTTTAGTAAAAAGCATTATGGTCAGCTACCAATAAGCTAGGAAGCAATCAACCTAAAGCTATTTTTTTTTAAATTTATTCCTTTTCCTTTGTATCTAAATATAAATATGCATAAAATCATAGATAATTCAAAATTTCAAGACCTCTTTAAGGAATTTTCATGGATGTTGCATTAAAGAGGCATCCTCTCTTACGTGGAAGAGCAGCCCTATGAAGTTGTCCCTGCTGTGAGATGACAGAATTCAGGTGCTCCAAAGCCAACCCACACACTTTCTCCGCAGGCCTGCAAAGCTACTCGGTCCTTCAGTATATAGCTTAGAATGCACTTTAGACTTTTGAATAGAGGAAAAGGACAAGTTAAAAGTGGTGTTGCTTGTTGCTGTTTGGTGGCAACGGCGTGTCCAGAGCTAAAATTATGTCAGAGTTTGGCGGTAGAGTTGCAAAAGTGCAATTGCTTATCATTGTTTGTAGAGAGAGTAATATAGAAGATAAGGGGGCCCCATCTCTCCAGTGTACCTCAGTACTCCCCTTACCACTCCTTAAAGAGAAACAAGTGTGGCAGTAGGGGAAACTGAAATCCAGAGTCATCAACAGCCTTACAAAGCTGGAGCTCTGCATAAGCAAAGACATAAACTCTCTGTTGCACAGACCAACAGCTTTCTGCAGGCTTCATGTTCCAAAGCATTCAGAAGCACTGAGTCAGGGCTGGGCTCAACAGAATGAATAATTACAAAAAATCAGGCCATTTTCAACACTGGCAAAGCTTAGTTAGTGCTTGCTCAAGGAAGATGCTTCTGAAGAGGGGGAAAATGGCCTCCAAGCTGTCCCATTGGCAAGGGAATAAGCATTTATAAGGTCAGTACTTTGCCAGGTACTGCCTCTGACTTTAAGTAAGTCAGCTGAGGCTTGATTTCTTCAGCAGTGCCGACCAGGCTTCATTATATATCCATTAGCAAGAGGTAGAGATGGCCAGTGTGGCTGAAAATTGGGCATTAATCTCCTTGTGCCTCACCTTCCCCTCACTAAAAATAGCACTGATATTTCCCCAAGTATGAATGGCCAAATTCACATGAATGGTGTGAAAAGGGCCATTTGAGTCCAGCATGGAGCTCTGTGCCTTTCCCTAGGGGAGCAGCTGCACAGCAGTTCCTTGCATTAGCTGCAGCCACACAGACCTGCATTATCAGCCCCCAACCCCAGCCTAGCAGCAGCATCCAAAAGCTCAGTATGGAGCAGGTCCAGGTCCTTCAGCAGTTTTACAGCCTGTGCTGCTTTACAGCCCCGTGCTGCCTCAGGCAGGCTGTTAGCCTCACCCAAGCAAGTGAATTTAAAGCTGGCTTAGCGTTTGTGGGTGACAGTACCACCCTGTCTCACTGCTTCAGTATAAACATGACCCTAGAAAAACAATGCCTGCCATCTCCCCCACAGCCCCAGTGACCTGGGGGCACAGGCCCCGCATGGCCGTGCTCTCTCACTGGGATCAGAGCCCACTGTGCTGTGGCAGCAGCACACTGGCAGCAGCAGAGGGTGTCACTGTCAGGCTGCAGTCACCCGCAGCTTTCCGAAGCAGCAGCATCCTCTGATAATGCCAAAGGCTGTAATTTGAACGCTGCAAACTGCAGGGCCTCAGCTAGAAGGGAAGCAGCGAAGCAGGAAGAATGGCCATCTCTGTACAGATTATGAGAGATAGATTACAGTCAACTGGAAAAAAAAATCACAGAGCAACAGAGAGGTGGCTGGAAACCTTGGAAAAAAACCCAATTCAACAGAACATCAGTATTTTGAGAGTCCCAGCCAGGAAGCAGGACACAGATACCATGCAGTAAAATGCTGCCAGACATGTTGGTTATTGATTTTTCTGAAGATCCCAGCTGAACTGAATGTGTGGACTGAATCCCAATGAGAGTCCCAGATGGAGTAGGCAATTGTGGAGGCAATGGACTTATTACTCTTTAGGACTCAAGGGACCAAGATAGGCTTTTACAAGCAGCTAAAACGAAGAAAGAGATCATATGGGAAGGTGCTAGGCTCCTATTGTTTCCGGACACAAGTTCTATAACCCAGGGCAAAAGGGAAGAATTAACTGTGGTTAAAAAAAAAAAAGAAAAAGAAAAAGAAAAATATTTGAGATATAAAATGTGTCTGCATCAGTTTCTCTGGCTTGCCAAAGTGTACTGTTCACACAGTGAGAAAACCAGCATCTTTGGGGAGCAGAGGCATCAGAAGTTGTTGTCAAAATCATTGGAAACAAAGAAACTCTGCAACTGCTCTCTGCAATGAGCCGGGTCCCCACTGCTCCCCACAGCAGGGAGCTGAATACTGGCGCCATGTGGGAGTAGGGGGAAAGCTTATTTCTTTTTCCTTTCTCATTATTTTATGCCTTGTAGCCTGTCCTGCCATGCAACCATCTGAGCAGTTAGAAGTACCTGCAGCTGCTGCCAGGAGTTTAGGGTAAGCACATCCAGTCCATCACAGAACTGCATCTGCTGCTGGTATGTGTAGCGGGTGCAACTGCTACGCAAGCACTACACCTATGGTTATCTCTTTTGGCACTTTCATCCATGTCCTGATTGTGTTTAGTGCACAACAGAACAATGTCAGTAACGTCAGAGCTCCCCAGTATTTGCAGCAGGGATGAGTCTGCCCTGTACAGAGAGTGTCTGCCTGGTACAGCCTAAAAATTGGCCTCAGTGCCCAGAAAGGTTTTGATTTCAGTGTCTGTCCTCCTCCTTGGAAATCTGGGCGTTTTCAAAGGGGAAAAACAAGACTGCTCTCCTTTCCCAGGGTACTGTACCTGTGGAGTAATAACCCCAAGTACCAGTAGAGGTTGTGGGCTGACCTGCTGGAGAGCAGCTCTGCTGAGAAGGACCTGGGAGTCTTGGCAGATGATAAATTAACCATGAGCTGGCAGTGCCCCTGATGCCAGGGGGGCCAGTGGTGTCCTGGGGTGCATCAGGAAGAGTGTGGCCAGTAGGTTGGGGGAGGTGATCCTGCCCCTCTACTTGGCCCTGGTGAGCCACATCTGGAGTGCTGTGTCCAGTTCTGGGCTCCTCAGCGCAAGAAAGACAAGGAGCTACTGGAAGGGGTCCAGTGGAGGCCATAAAAGTGATTAGGGATCTGGAACATCTCTCTCATGAGGAGAGACTGGGCTTGTTTAGTCTGGAGAAGAGAAGACGGAGAGGGGATCTCATCAAAACACAAATATATCAAAAGCAGGTGCCAAGAGGATGGTGCCAGACTCTTTGCAGTGGTGTCCAGTGACAGGATGAGGAGCAGTGGCCATAATCCACAAGAAGTTCCACCTCAACATGAGAAAGAATTTCTTTACATTGAGGTGGCAGGGTACTGGAACAGGCTGCTGAGAGAGACCATGGATCTCCTCTCTGGAGACATTCCAAACCTACCTAGTTATTCGTGCATAACCTGTGACTGCCTAGGCAGGGAGGTTAGACTGGATGATCTCCAGAGGTATCTTCCAAACCTAATGATTCTGTAATTCTGTGATTCCTTCCCTCTGTGAGGGAGCCTGAGGGTCACTGGTAGCTCTTTGGCCCTCAAAAGCATGGCCTGGGCTCCTGGGGGAGATGAAACGCTAAGGAAAAGACCTTTATGAAGCTGAACAGGTGGTAGGTGGAAGGCCACAGAGAAATGGCATGCAAACATCCCATTCTCTGGCAGTATCTCTCCTGGGCAGGGCTGCTGGACACTGTGGGTTGTGGGAGCAGCACAGGGTTTATGCCCCCCAGGTGCTTCTGTAGTGGCTCTGCTGCTGGCTGCATGCAGCATCCCTTGAAGCCACCCTGCCTGAGCTGTTGGCTGGACCCCTGCATCTAAGGAGGACTGCTTCAGCTGCTTTCATTTTATGCTTCTCCATCCCTCTCCCGGCATCTGTCCTTACATGCACAAGCACGGCTTAAAGACTGCCAAGAGGTTTTCCCCTGTAGCTGCGCTTCCGAAAACACCCTAGGAATCACTAACCCTCCCTTCCCCTCTCTCTTGTCCATACATCCTCCTCCTCCTCGTGGCAAGAAACAGGCCGGAAAAATAGACACATTTTTTGATGCTGATGCCGCAAATGTTCCTTCCTGTGGTAGTAGTGCTCCATCATTAGGGGCTGGACTCATGCCCCCAGCTCAAGCCCCAAGCTTCACACTTTCAAATGTGTAGAACCAAAATAGGAAGAGAGCCACTTGCTAATAATATCCATTGAAATGCACTGGCATTTTACTGCCTTCTGCTTAATCCTTTCATTTTGTTCCACAAATGAGATTTGCTGCTCTAGCCCAGATTACAGTGCAGTAATGAGTGAGGAAGGAAGCTCCCACATGCAAAGAGAGACTTAGCCAGAAAATAAACAAACAAATCAAATAAATAAAACGCCATCCCACATTAGATGAAGTTGTACTGCCACCTCAGGTTACCATCTGTTTCTACTTTGATTCCAGTGTTTCTTTCAACCATTTTGTCTACTACTTATGAGTTCAGCTGGCGGCTGTTGTTTCTAAACACAGTGGGGCCCCAGGAGAGCCACAGTGCCCCATTCTTCTGGTCCCAGATCCTGGGATGTGATCTAGGAGAGAGAGAAAGAAGAGAGAAGATAATGAGAGGGTGAAAGTGTGAAAGATGAAAAAGAGATAAAAAGAAAAAGAGAAGAGAGAAGAAAGAAAAAAGAAGAAAGAGGAAAGAAAGAGAGATCCTTCCCACTATCCTACATTCTTCTAATCTCTTTCTTTTTCTTTTAAAAACAGCTCTTCAGTTTGGAGGGATATTAAAAATAGAAGAGTGTTAGATTTGGCAATAAATTAATGTCCAGATGAAGGGAAAACAATTACAAATTGGAAACAGATTTATTCACACTCAGTGTATTAATGAAAACGTAAAAAAAAAAGTTAAACTGGGTATACTGTGTGGAAAAAAATAATGGCCCAGCAGGTCTACTTTTTATTAACAACTCATCAGTAAGCAGGTTGTAATTCATAACAAAGAATTTACCCCAAGGAACACCACAGGACTGTGAGCTTTTTAGTTTCCTAAGAAAATACATATGTTGTTCCACTTGGTTTCCTTTCAATAAAACCCACCAGTTAGCACTTCATTTTCGAGCTGTTCTGACAAATCAGGTGAGTTAGCTTTGTAGAAAAAACAGAAGCCAACTTTTCAGCTGAGAATTTTAGGGAATTTTTTAATAACTTAAATAAATTTCCCAAACGGCAAGGAAGTATGATAAAAGGCTGTGAAATGAATTTGTTTGGAACAGCTTGAAAGAATTTTTCTTTTAATTTGCTTCATTAATTTTTCCTGAGGAAATATTTAGGGATACATCCCTTACTGCTAAGGTATGTGTTTGAGACAAAAGGAATTTTTATGATTTTTGTTGTGTTTTTATAGTGTCTTGAAACCTGATTAAAGATACTGATGAAAACCTGCCCACTGATTTGCAGCTATGAGCAGGGCCTGAAGGAGATTGAGGCGCCAAGAAATCAGTTTTGTGAAGGTCACTCTAATATGATGGATCTCTTACAACATAAAATCCTGTATTGTTTCCTTCAGCTGCCCCTATAACCTACATACAGAAAAGCCCTCTTCTCTTGAAGGAAGAAAATAATCAAGAAGGCAAGTAGGAAACCAGAGTGAATTATATGAAATGAGAGAAAAAGGAACCGCGGTACAAAATTGGTACAGATTTAAATAAATCACTCCAGTTTAAGTTACTCCGGTGCTGGTCATGACATGCACCATGCCCATCCTGGGCCCAGTAACAGACCTGCCACAAGTGCCAGGCCTCCCAGGTGCACCAGTGTCTGTTATACCTGAACAGAATTTTCCATTCAGTCATTTTTTCAGAAGGCAAAGAGCAACTTTCCCAATATTTTGTCAGCCTTTCTGCATGGTTTGGTAGAGCGGAGATCTAGTGCAAGGCTCCAAGTGATCACTGAGAGTGTTCCCATCAACTTAGCGGTTCATATACACTGCTTATCAAACATCACTGAAGGACAAGGAACTACCTGCTCCAGGATTTCCAAGCACTATACCTAACATAATTTGAGATGCAGAGGAGACTGTGTTCCTAGTTATTTATCATGCTTGATTAGAGAGGAACACATAAAAAACAAGGAGTACTAATGAATATAGAACATAAATGGAAAGATTTTTTACAGACAACAACATATTTACACTGACTAAATACAATTGCAAATTAATTTTAAACCTCCTCCAAAAGCAGAAGCAATTGTAATTGAGAGTCAACTGTTTCTCTTGCATCTGCTGTGTCTGTGATGACCATCACTCCCTTGGGTACAAAGGTCTCAGTGGAAGAGATGTGCACAATTACTCATTTCAGAAATAGTGAGATGTGTGTGTGTGTGCTGGTTCACTTGTCACTACCATAACTGTGAATGTTCCAAAAGCACATACAGAAAGTGGTAAAAGTCTCTGTGACACACATGTGGATTATAAATCTTGTATGGATAAACCCAGGGAGGTTCTCAGGCCCAAGTGTAATCTTTTAAAAGGACTGACTCTGCATAGAGCTGTTTAAAGCAGTTTAAAGTGGTAAAGGCTGTGTCTGAAGATAACTAGAGCATTTCTACGGCAGCACCCTTAGGTCTTTACCTCCAGACCCACTTCGCAGGATCCAGCTGCAGAAAAGGACCAGCCCATCTTGTCAAAAGCAACCTATTACTGTGACTGTTGGGCTGGAGTAGGACTTGGACATTGACATTTCCAAAGCACTTCATTTGAGAAATGCTGGTCAGGCAAGTGGTTAATGCTCAGAGACCTCTGCAGTGACATACAAATGGAAACAACCTCCTCCCTCTTCCATTTCAATAGATACAGGCCATGGTATCCTCTGTAATTAGAGAAAGTATAAGTGCTTAAGGATGCAGCTCATAGCTTGGAAAGTGTAGGCAGCTGAAGCATTTAGGCACATGAAATCACTGCAAGATTAAAATACTTATAGTGTTCATCCGCTTTTAGCCAATCTCCAATTTGTAATCTGTCCAGAAAAAAATGAGATCATATATCTGCTACTCAAATTATTTTGCTATCTGCCAAAGAATGCTTCTGGGAAGGGTTATTCTTCCCAGCAGAAATGTAGGAAATAAGTTGGAAAACATTAATTCATATTAATAAAAAAGGCCTGTGAAGACAACAGCTGTTTGATCCTTAGATAAACTGTAGACAGTTTTCACTATTTAAGTCATCATGAGTGATGTACTGTAGGCTTAGAGAGAAAAAAGGAGCCAAGAAAAAGAGGAGAGAAAAGAAAAAAGTCTGGAGAAAATATTTACTTGCATAGTTTTCCTAGGAAAATAGAAATGTAGCTAATGAAACAGACTTGTTTAGATATTTCTTAGCACTCCCCGAGGGATCTGCGGGTGATACTTTCCACCTACTCCCAAGCTCGGTTCAGCAGTCATGGTCAGGGTTCTGAGGGGAGACCCTCGTGGGCAGGGGCTGTGCAGGCATTTGCAGCAAGATGGATTTGGAGCATGGACGGTGCTTTGGGGCTGGAGGATGGCAGTCGCACTGACGTGGCAGCCACTGATCTTTGACAGGGCAGCTGCTCAGCCAGGAGTCCAGCTGTGGGGGGACCCTGCCTGGGGGAGCCAGGAGCTGCAGGGAGCCCGTGGGGATGGGCATCCACATCCAAACATGTGTGGGGGAGTCCAAAGCATGAATCAGTTTCAGCTGTCCTGCCACCTGAGAGGGGCTGTAGGTGTATTTCAAGGTGGGCAGTGCTCTCGGGCAGACCTTCACATCCCTTCCTCTGCTGCAACATCTTTCCCTGTTCCCAGAGGACACTCCTCAGTGGCACAACTCAGATACAGGTGAATTTAAAACTACAACTATACTGAAAAAGAAAACAGAGACTAGCACATGGTTTCTGCTCCAGAGGCAAGCAGACACGTGAGGTGGACATGGCCCCTTGGCAGCTCTGCACTGTGCTTTTTCCAGGGAAGGGATCTCAGCGATGGTGTGGAATATCCAGAAACAAAAGGGAGGAGACTTTCCCCTGGTCACAGCCAGGCAAGAAGGTGGCCCAATGCTGTGGTTTTCTCCAGCCTAAACCCCAGGTGGAATACCTGAGCTTGCTTACTCCCAGTCCTGACCTCTGCTTCTGCTGGTGAAACCAGTCTGGGTAATCTTCTTGTGGTTTTTTGACCTGATTGCTCTGGATTACCACATTAGCTGGATGTCTCATACATCCTAAGTTTATAGCAAATGCAAAAATTTCAGCTTGGGGGTTGTTTTTTCCCCATAATTAATATGTATTCCCTGAGGTCCCCATGCAACTCCCTTTCCTGAGTGCTTGGCAGATGCTGGGGTTGACTGCAGATGCTCACACATGGGTGGACCAGGTGACGTGAGGAAGCCTTTGGGAGGCCTGTTGATAAGTTTTTGTCAGTGGAACAGACACCTCACTGTGGCTCCCATTTACAAGCTTCTTAAACTAGCTTCTAAACTAGCTTTTAACAAAGAAAATGTGTCAAAGTACCAATAAAACCGCTCTAATAAGCCCTCCATAGCAAACTCCTAATTGAAGCTCATAAAGAGAGCTCTAAACAGTATTTAAAGTGCAAAGAAAACATATTGGTCCTCAATGCAAACAACTAGATGTGGTGCTGATGCTTTTTATTTGACCAACATGAAAGCTGCAGAGCACAAAAATGTAGGTGTGGGATGTGTGTGGTTAGAAAGCTGGTTATTGGACTTACAGGCAGGTTTAAAACCTCTCCTTCAACAAACAGGCAGGTCAGCTCCAGCGCGTTCAACTTGCCCAGAAACCTGTACAAATGCCCATTTCACTTGCACCCTTTCCCACACACGTGCATGTACCTGCAACTGCAAGACAGAGCATGCACGCATTTCATTGACTACTTACTGATTTATTTTTGTATTTCAACTACTGCAATTTGTGCTTCTCCTCTCAGTGCTCTTGTGCCTCAGTTTAGGTTCACAATATCAGCACAGAAACTGAAATTACTCTGCATCCCGCTGAGGGCAGGCAGTGACTCTTTGTGGCTCCTGCTGAAAGCATCTGCAGGGCTTCTAACAGCCCACTTTGAGAGCTCCCCCATGAGTGATAATGGTAAGCCTCCTCCAAATCTACAGGTTTCTCTGTGGCCTAAGGCAAAAGAAGCACACACAGATGTTAAAGAGGAGGGAGAGGGAAAGGAAAATACATTTGAGAATAGTGTAGCTTGGGAGAGAACAGAGCAACTCATGGCAACCCATCTCGCCTCACTGCAACTCCTGTCCCATGAAGAAGAAAAATTAAAATACATTTTCCTCCTGGTTGTATATCCAGCTATGAGCTCTACAGAATGATTTTCCCACAAAAAGTAATTTCCTTGCTCCTCCAGTTGCTGCAGTGCTTGTTCCCACTGAAGGCAATAAACTTATGATGGCAGGGTTACCAAATGTCCTGCTGGACAGGACACAGCCCAGGGTGTGTTTAACTCAGGGCGTGCAGGTACCACTCAAGCACATCAGAGAGCTGCAGCCATGCCTACAGTCTGCACAACCCTTGGCTTCCCTCCGTGGTAGAGGCAGGCAGACGGAGCGGCTGGGCAGCCACATGTGGAGGGGAGGGGGGATGGGAACCAGGCTGGTGGGGGCAGGGAGAGTTAAAAATACCATGGGATGAAATTTTGGGATCAAAGGAGAGGAAATCATAGACTTTGAAGATGAGGAAGGAGGGAAAAGGAAGACTTAGAAGATGCCATTAAATTAAAAGTCATTTGAAAAAGCACTCAAACCTCGTACAGAGTGTTTGGGCTGTGAGGCCGATATACCTGGTGGTGGTGTCTCCTGATCTCCACCTTCCTCAAGTGCTTTTCAAGGAAGAGCTGCATTAAAATCCATTGTGCTGCTGATGAAACACTTTGTGGTTTTGCCTCAAGTAGTTCACTGGTTTCCACAAAAACTAAAGGCATTTTTTATAGGCAAAAGCTGTCATTTCACTGTGCTAAGCTGTTTCTGCCATAAAAAAGGTGTGATTTCACTTCCTGCACATGTGTGAAAATTTAGGATGTGTTCCAGTATAAAAGAACATGTTGCCACATGAAAAGCTGTGTTTTTAACAGCATTTGCACAATCTCACCCTTGACCAAATTTGTCAGTTCTCACAGAATCCTAAGACCAGACCATGACCTGTTGTTCTGTGAGTGCACAGAAGTGTTAAAATACGGCAGTAATGGGAAAAACAAAGAAGATGGAATAGAAGAGGAAAAAGAAAAATAAGAGGAAAACAAAAAGAAGAAAGAGGAGAGGGAAGGGAAGGGAAGGTTTGGGAAGGGAAGGTTTGGGAAGGTTTGGGGAGGGGAGGGGAGGGGAGGGGAGGGGAGGGAGGGGAGGGGAGGGGAGGGGAGGGGAGGGGAGGGGAGGGGAGGGGAGGGGAGGGAAGGGAAGGGAAGGGAAGGGAAGGGAAGGGAAGGGAAGGGAAGGGAAGGGAAGGGAAGGGAAGGGAAGGGAAGGGAAGGGAAGGGAAGGGAAGGGAAGGGAAGGGAAGGGAAGGGAAGGGAAGGGAAGGGAAGGGAAGGGAAGGGAAGGGAAGGGAAGGGAAGGGAAGGGAAGGGAAGGGAAGGGAAGGGAAGGGAAGGGAAGGGAAGGAAGGAAAGGAAAGGAAAGGAAAGGAAAGGAAAGGAAAGGAAAGGAAAGGAAAGGAAAGGAAAGGAAAGGAAAGGAAAGGAAAGGAAAGGAAAGGAAAGGAAAGGAAAGGAAAGGAAAGGAAAGGAAAGGAAAGGAAAGGAAAGGAAAGGAAAGGAAAGGAAAGGAAAGGAAAGGAAAGGAAAGGAAAGGAAAGGAAAGGAAAGGAAAGGAAAGGAAAGGAAAGGAAAGGAAAGGAAAGGAAAGGAAAGGAAATACCCCATTTATGCAGGGACTTGACAAGATTGTAAGTGTGGAATTTGCAAAAACTTAAACTGGTATAAAGATCATCTGCCTCAGATGAGGCTATTGTCCTGGAAGATTAAGGCTCTCTTGCCCTTCATTCAGCAGGAAAGGGGAGCCTTGAGACCTTGTGGACTGTGGTATGCTAGAGGAGGAGGGGAGGACTCCTTCCCTGAGGCATACTGCCCACCTAAGGGATGCTGCAGACTTCCTGTTGGGCCCAGAACCTGGATGAGAGAGCAGCAGGTTCAAGTGGATGTTGGCAAGACAAACGAATCTGAAAGTTTCCCTAAAATCAGTTACATACTTCTTGTGAGGTTGGACTCAAAAGTCTCTCCATGTACTGAGAACCCACAGGCTAAATAAGACTGGGATGCATCATGTGGAATAAGGTTAAGAGAAGAAATGGTTGATGAAAGTTCTCAGGCCATCAGTACATCCTATGAAATCATCCTAAGACCGAAATAGTTTCTTGTTTTCAGCTACAAGTCTAGAAATATTAAAATACAAAAGGCTGATAAAATTATTTGACTACTGAAAATTGAATATTTCTGAAGCAGAGAATCTAATGCAGCTGTTTTCTCCACATTGAGTAGAAAAAGAAAAAAGTAAAATGGGAATTTTAGACATTTATTTACTTCAAAGTAGCCTTGTTCTGTGCAGTACCCCTGTTCTACATATGGCCTACAGTATACTCTTCAGTGCCTTGCTAGCACTCAGATGTACCCAATAATGCTTTATAGTGCTTCACTGGGAAGTTTAAGAAATTATTTAAAACACTATCAAAGGTCCAAGGCACTGCAATGAAATTCACCAAAATCAGCAAGAAATGCTCCATTTCAGTTGAAATTGTGAGTCCTAATAAAAACTAAAGTTAATAGAGAGCTCTGGATCAAGCTGTGAATCAGCTCTTCAAAACAGGTGCAGAACAGTGAGTTAGTCTAGGGCTGAAGTCAATTAGGCCCACTCAGGCTTGGTCAATTAGTCATTCTTTTGATCTCTCAATCTATCAGAAAAGAAAAAAAAATGCTTATTTTTACTCAATTCTTTAGCTACAAGGAAGGGGGGGGTCTTCTCTTAGTGTTAAAGGAAAAAAAAACTTCTCTGGACTTCTTTTTCTTTTCTGTCTCACACATGATTAGGCTTTCTGCAAGAGGGCAGGTTTGCAGATGCTCCCATGGAATACTGAGGAATGGGTTCCTGTGGGGCATTGGGGCACAGCTCCAGGATATTAAAGGAGTGTAATCTGTTATTAAACCATCAACAGCATGAAATGGCACTGGGCTGGGCTCAGTGATGAGGCACCTAAACTTTCACACACTGCAGCCAGGGAGCTCACATCCTCAGCAAATACACTTGGAGAATGAGATGGGATGGGTCCAACAGAAAAAAAAATCCACAAAAAAAGTTGCATAAACAGGCTGAGCTTTATAACTGGAAATGACACAGAAAAGAGCATGAAGAAGTGGGTCCAAAGAAAATGTATAGGATTGCCCTGATGAGCCCCTCAGGATTCATGTCTTCAGGTATAGTCAAGAAAACCACCCCAGCTTCCCTCCCCATCGCTCCCTTCCCAAAGCTGCCTGGCATAGCATTTTCTAGCTCCTCGAAGAAACCCTTGCTACCAAAGCAAAAGTAATTAATTCCAACTTTGCAGGTGGAATATTCATTATTTTTAACAAAGTTGTGTTTATCCTACAAGGTAAGTAGTTGTATCCTGTAAGTTATTCTTAACCTATGAGAGAATAAGAGTTATCCTGCTATTGTTAAGTTAATGGAAGTGCCTAAGCAGAACTGCTTTTATAGACTAGCCAATTCTGTATGCTTAGACAAGGTCTAAGACCTTTAATAGATAAAATCAATGTAAATGTGTTTCCCAAAGTAGAGCTAAAGCAGGATTTTTTTATAGTAATAAACATACAATTTTGCTTTCAGACGCAAAGTATAGTCTGCCTCACTGAAACTGTTGGTAGAACTATGGAATAATTTCCTGTACCTTGGCATAGTTGTGTGCACTCAAAACCACACGGATCTGTAACTTCAGACCACAGCTATCCCTGTGGAGAACAAAGCACTGGATGTCTTGAGGATGGTACCAATACAATATTGAAGGCTCAAGCTGCTGGATACAAGCCAAAGAACATAAATTTAGAAACATTTTGCAGTCCAAATATGTTGGAAACTGTATGCAGAACTGACCCTTTTTAGGGTGATTTGAAAAGCACATGGTTTTAGATTATTTTGGTGGATTAGGTATTTCACTGAACTGTCTGCTTTAGCAGGTTCTAATTAAATTTCAAAGAATAAAATTCTACCATGTTTTTAAATACTTTAAATATTTGTGTATCATGGGATAAATAGAGTAGAAATCTTGGCCCTACTGACATTGGTAGGAGTTTTCCTTTTGGAAATTCATGTTTACTTCTAAAATGGCAGGATTTCATCCTTGAGAAAATACTTCTGTATTGAACAGAATTGGTATGACTTTTCTTTCTACTAAAGAACTCTGGAACTAAAAAACATAATATCTTTTTTCCAATAAATATATTTCATACAGGGTCCTTTAGAACAGAGGAGACAGAAACCACATTAACACAATAAGGTTTCCATATTCCTCCCCCATACAATTTGTTGTAGGAAAGCTGTCACACAGTATCTGTTGAACCTGACAGTCTCTTCATTCAGTTTTTATCTCTGTGTGCACCCAGCCCTGACAGATTCAATGTGTAATAGGGCTGACCCTACTAATCTGCAGTTAACATATCAATTTTTGGATAAGCAAGAGCTGGTACAGTTGCAGTGGGCCCGTTGCTAGGGCATCCTTCAAACATGTGTTTGTGTTTCTTCGCTGACAATGGACACCCTGGCCTAAGCCAAACAGAAAGGAGAGGAAGGCACAGGCACAGGAAAGTGGTTAATCCACTTTGTAACAGCAAATTGGCCATGGCCCTAGTGCTACCCCTGCAGCTGTGCAGCTGCAGGGATGCAGCATCCCTGTGGGATGTGGTGGGGTGGGTGAAGGGGTGGCTGGTTGCCAGCTGAAATGGCCCCCTCGTCCTTTCCCCCATCCCACAGCAGTCACAGGGGCCAGCCTTGCACCAGCGAAAGCATGCCACCTTCCCTGCCCAGTCAGCAATGACTTGGGCTCTTGTCACCTGCATTTTACCACTCCAGAAAGAAACTTTACCAGGTCAGTTGTGATTTACCAGCAAATGAGAGGCCAGTGAGATTGTCCAACAGCACTCTGCCCAAATTCATCTGCAGACATATTCCTTTACATTGAAAAAGTCCTGTATCTTCTCACTTGTGTGCCAAAAATGTGACTGACCAGTTATCTCTCTGGGATAACTTCGGAGTACTATCAGGAAAGTACTGAGTCTCCTGTGAGCTGACCTGATGCCACAGTACTTGGCTGCACAATTCTTGTTGGCTTTGGTCAAACCCTTGTGACTCTGCTGAGGTCAGAGGATCCACAGGCACATCTCTAGTGGTCCTAGGAAAGCTGTATTGTTGATTCTGGCACGTTTTATGAGCAAACACACAGAAAGGCCGGATCCACACAATAACTTAAGTACACAGCTTCCCACTATTTGACTCTGGAGGTCTGAGCCCAAAGTTAATTTCCTCTAAACTGCACTTGACTGCCCATCCATCCCCTTGGAGACCATGAAGTCTTTGTATACCAGTATTTCCTGCAGTTAAAACCACTGGGCATCCAAGTGCCTGCTGCTAAAAGCTGTGGTAAGTAAGAACAGTCCCTGCTCTGCTACTAGGGAGCAAACTTCTCCCCGTCCGTAAAAGATTTCTCTCTGTGTTTGGGGATGCAGATGTCCTCCTCTAAACTGTTGTATGAGTGGAAGGCAGGAATGTTTCTCACTGATGTGAGAGCCTGGCAGGCAGACCCGGTAGCCCCCATGCCAGGAGCACTAACTAGCAAAGGGCAGCTAACTGGACTGAGCAGCTGAACCTGTAGCTCCTGAGTCTTCTCACCATGAGGGGCAGAGATGGTCAAGCTTCTCATCTGACAATAGAAAGGTTATCTTTAGCACTGCTCCAGGGAAAATGTAGTGTTGCATATTTCAATATTCAGCTGGAGTTTTCCAGTGCCCCCAGAAAATTGAACTGTGGTATAAAAAAATTACTTAAATGCAGCAACAATTACTCAAAACCTGAGAGAAGGCAGCTCGATTTTTCCCTCTCTTTTTCTTGTACTCACAAACCTGAATTGCTTTTGAGCTTGTAACAGCGTATAATCTGGTTGCAGACACAGCTGTTAGCACTGTCAGGGCAGCTGCCACTTTGCAAATGTCCCCATTTGCAGGAGTTAGTGCAGAAACATCTCCCCACCCCTGATCATACAGATGTCCTGAAAGGTGGAATTGAAATAAGAAAGCAGTCTACGCCATTTGTAAAACAAATGTCTGTCTTTACTGCTGCAAGCTGTACTTCCACTGAGGGTTTTATCAATATACACTTTTCCTAAAAGCTACCATACTGCAGACTGACATTACTGCATCAGCAGAAGTCTCTGCACAGAGTCAGTCTCAGAAGCAGCAGAAGTGGGAACTTGCTTTTGCCAGCCCCTTGGGAGAGAGCCGTTCCATGAATTTTGTACATATAGAAGTTGTTGATAAGCCCTCTTGCAACATCAATGCCTTTCCCATAGGCATTGGAGTAACCACTTCCTTTCTTCTAGTTTGCAGCTGCCTGTTTAACTCAAGACAGAGAGCAGAGATTAAGACCAGCTTAATAGGAGAGAACACCTGGAGCAAAGCCTGTTAGCAGCTCCTGGATCCCCAGGAACAGCTCTGTGAAATGAAAAAGCCATGGCAAGGTCCATTCCTTTGACGGGGAACAGTGACATGATCCTAATTGCAATGGGGAGTGGAGTGACCCTCCTGGTCTGCTCCACAGAGAGCTTGACCACTATAAATTTTTATTCTTGTGGCATTTTTCTTTCCTGTGCATGGAAAGTTCTGCATTTGTTGACTTTGTGTCAGCTGATTAATTGGGTATTAGCAATGCTTTGGGTGAAATCCTGGTCGTGCCAAGCAGGAGGGGAATTATGCCAATGAATAAACTCAAAGCTTTAAATTGAATTTCCAAACTTTTACTTTATATATGACAGCCAGTGTGACAAGATCTCAGGGTAATTCACAAATAGGGATACACTTCCTAATTGTTGCGCCCATCTACGAATATGCTAGATATATTTCAGATATTGAAAAAAAGAGGAATAACTTTCCTTGGACGTGAAGATTATATGACAGTGTGCAATGCAGTGTGGAAAAGTCCTTGGCTACCTTGTGTAGGAAGTATGTGTTATGTTATTTATTTTTCAGGGATGTGAAAATGGAGCCGAGACCAGGGAGAGCCAGGGCTGCCGCCTTTGTTTGGGCTTGAGTCAGACCTGGCGAGCACACTGGCAAGGACTTGCTCTAATTTCAGTAGCCAAGCCGATGCACGATACGCTTCCTTTGGCAGTGAAGTCACATTTTTCCTGCTCCCCTCTACGTGCAGCTGTTCCTTTCTGCATCCTGTTTGCCAGCCCTTACCTGAAGAGGCAAGTATGCATGAGGGGACTATGTGTGTTTTAGACTGAAAACAAAGATGACCTTCTCCCGGAAAAGATGTGTTGGTATTTTTTTAACCTGTGTTATTGTTATTTTGGTTACAGCATGGCTCCCCAAGCCAGACCCACTGCCAAGGCAACAAGTTGCAAATGGGGAGAAGAAGAGAGCAGCCAGGAACTGCTTTTGTGTTCCCTCTTTCTGCCAGAGAAAATGTATCCTGAACTGCCTGCAGGCAAGGAAACACCTCATCACTACTTGCTGCAGAGCAGGGACTGGGGATGAGAAGTTGCACATAGCAAAGGCAGAGATGATGTGGGATAAAACATCCCTAGCTTTCCTGAGTACAAAAAATAGAGTGATCCTTAACACTTCCTACTCATTCAGATATCCTCAAGTGTCACAGCCTGGATTGGAAAAAAGTTAAAGGCATGATGGGTGCAGTCCCACACATCACACCTCGAGGGCAGAGACCCCAAGCTGCTGGCACCCTGGCCACTGCCCCTCTCGCCCATGGAGCGTGAGGAGGGACCCAGCTCTTTCACTCACTGCACCGTGTCCCTGGGCAACAGAGGCAGCCACTGTGCAGAGAACACAGGAGGCTGTGAAGGAGAAGGGCAGCCATTTGGTACCTAGGGTGTGACACGAGCAGCCTGGGCAGTACAGGAAGTACAGGCAGTACAGCCTTGGGCACCAGCAAGTGTTTTCATGGCAAGTTCCCTTTCCAGCCTTAGAAGATGTGTTGGCAATGTTGACCATCCACAGTACTGAATGCTACTCGCTCCAAAACCACCAAACAGGAGTATTTTATATTCCTACACCTCCGATTCTGGCACCCATGGCACAGTGCTTTATCTTGGCAACACCTGGAAAAGTGTTTACACCTTTTTTCCTTTCAGGTGGCTCTTGCTGCACTCTGGCCTGCTGCCAGCAATGCCCATCAGTGATGTTCAGCAGTGGGGCTTGCACTGCACACCCGCAGCTGGTGGGGAGGAGTGGGGCTGGCTCTGCCCTTCATCCAGAAGCAGCAGCGTGGGGCAACTCTATCCCTTCCCTGAAGTCCACTCAGCTTGCCGTTGCTATTAGGCAGAATCCGAGGTACTAGATGTGACATATTAACCCTAAATGTTTTTAGTGCTGGCTATCTCTCCCAGCTAGGTGTGAGTTCTCAGCATTTTTCATAGGGATTACAGCACTAACAGAGAATTTAGCAGAGAGTGAGAGAGCATGAGACAGTGAACAACTGAGTTTCTGTTCAACTAGTTATGCCCATTTTATTCCTAAGAGACCAGTAATCTGTGGCAGAGATGACTGAGAAGCCACTTCAAGGACCAAGAAGAGCACTGATGTTAGCCCGACAGGTTATGAATAAATAATGTCAGTATTCCCAGCAAGGCACTGCCAAGGGAAGCACTGGACCACGCTTGTTTTTTCAGCTTTCCTGACGAGAGCAATAAACCCAGCACCTGCTAATAAGGTTGGTGGGACTTTCTGTGAGAGCAGCACTCCCACTCAGAAAGATGCAGTTGTTCAGGGTGGCATAGAAGGAGTAAAAACAGTCATCAGACAGCCCTTCAGCTCTACTCACTAGTTAAACCCCAGCAATGCAATGTTAAGCACATGCCTAAAGGATAACTTACAGAATAGGGCCCCATAATATTTGCATTCATTTCTTTGAGCCGGATCTTCTATAAATCTTCATCATTCTAAAAATGACTACTCAGCTAGACTCCAGAAATGTACACAGTTTCTTCTAACTGTCTGCCTTCATTGCTTATTAGAAATAATCACATCTACATTTTCAATCAATGACCTGTGATTTTATTTTGACCAGGTTTCTTCTTTCACCCAAGGGTTTCTTTTTGCTGTTGTGTTCCAAGACAGCTTCCCCCTGGAATTGAAAGTTATGGGACTGTTCTTCCAATTACTGTGTGAAATTAGGTTTCTAAAATTCAAAAATGTTTATACTCGATGAGTTTGACAGGCAAGCAAAACCTGGGGCAAAAAGAAAAACATAAAAATAAAAAAAGAAGAAAAAAGAAAAAAGTGAAATAACAGCAAGACAACAGTTTCATAAATTTGGAAAGACGGTTTCTTGCCAGTTTGTTTTTATTAACTGTTATATAGGAAATGAGGCTCAAAGTATTGAAAAGATGGTGGGAGAGCAGGATCAGGTAAACAGATTGCAAAGCCACCTCAGACAAGTTTAAATTGGTCCACTGAAGAATCAGTCTTCACATACCTGGGAATCAATAACCAAGAATCACCAGTGGCTATAAAAGTGCCCACAACTAACCATTAATAACCAGTAATAACCACTTGACTTTTTTTCTTCCCACCATAAAGCACTCAGAAAGAAACAAAGAAATAAATACCTATGAGTTCATGCTGTCAGAAGTCTGTAACAGTTTCTGCCTGTCAGACCAGTGCTTTTTTGGCTTTCCCTTGAAATGCTGGACCTGTTGGCATAGCCAGATTTGAAAATACTCCCAGAGCAACAAGCACAGGAGATATTGAAGGGTACTGCCACTGACAAGTGTGTAAACAACACACCTGAAAGTAAAACAGATCTGAGGTACTTTGGGAGGGAGAAGCCATTGGTGAAATCTGTCTTTCTGTTTGGGTTTTGTTACTATGGTTTTAGGACTAGTTATAGTAGTTGGTCATCTAATATCTTCCACAGAAAATGCCTATTTTCCAGTGAAATTTTCCCTTTGATTTCCTTGTAAACCATCCTCAGCTCTCCCAATCACACCCCGATAATTTTGCATTGTGTGCGCATTAATCCTTCTTTCCGTACTTACTCCACAGTTTTTTCATTTGAAATTAGAAGTGATTATTTTGTTGCTTTAATTTGTAATTTTTCACTTGAAAAAACCTATGTGAATTTTCTATATGCTATAAATAACAAAATATATTCTCAGACTGAATAACAGAGTTATAATTCAACCTTGGAGCTTTTCTGCCATACATAGTTCCTCAAGTTGTACCCTGGTGGTTCCCAGTGTCAGTAGAAGATTGTGATTAAATTCTACCTATGCAGTCAATCAGGGACCACATATTACTCATGGCATTTCAATAAAACAACAAGTTTTGAAAGCCCTGAAATATAAGGCAGTGATAGAGGAAATAGGATGTTAGTCATAATGAAGATGGTTATTTTTATATATATTTAACGAGACTGTGGCATGCCTTGTGGTTTTTCTTTTTTCCTGTTCTTCCTGGGGAATTAAATAATGACCTGCACATACAGAAATCATATCTTGTAGATAAGCAAATGTTTTTCAGTTCACTATCAAGAAAGAAATTGGAAGGGAAAAGAAGGAAGAAAAGAATGAAGAAAGGATGCTGGGAGGAAGGGGAGGGGAGGGGAGGGGAGGGGAGGGGAGGGGAGGGGAGGGGAGGGGAGGGGAGGGGAGGGGAGGGGAGGGGAGGGGAGGGGAGGGGAGGGGAGGGGAGGGGAGGGGAGGGGAGGGGAGGGGAGGGGAGGGGAGGGGAGGGGAGGAAGGAAGGAAGGAAGGAAGGAAGGAAGGAAGGAAGGAAGGAAGGAAGGAAGGAAGGAAGGAAGGAAGGAAGGAAGGAAGGAAGGAAGGAAGGAAGGAAGGAAGGAAGGAAGGAAGGAAGGAAGGAAGGAAGGAAGGAAGGAAGGAAGGAAGGAAGGAAGGAAGGAAGGAAGGAAGGAAGGAAGGAAGGAAGGAAGGAAGGAAGGAAGGAAGGAAGGAAGGAAGGAAGGAAGGAAGGAAGGAAGGAAGGAAGGAAGGAAGGAAAAATTAGCAATTGAAATGTGAACTAAGCTCTAGTCTTCTGTTATAAAAAAATCTCAGAATTACAAACAGGAGGGCCCTGATTTGCCTGTTTGTTGTTCAAGGTGACAAACATTTTTGCACATCTTTCTGATTTTCACTGGTTACTCTTTGTTGCATGCCCCTGTCAGCAGGCAAATTTCAGAGGGGCATTATCTGTAATAGGCTATCATAAGGGGAACTGGTCAAGCATTGTCAGGTATTTCAAAGAATCAGAAGAAATGCTGAGTTGGAAAGGACCCACAAGGATAATTTGAATCCAATTCCTGTTCCTTCACAGCACCATCGCTAAGAGTTACAGCAGGTGCCTGAGAGCATTGTCCAAACACTTCTTGAACTCTGTCAGGCTTGGTGCTGGAGCCCGTTCCAGTGCCCAGCCACCCTCTGGGTGAAAAACCTTTTACAAAAACCCAACCTAAGCCTTCCCTGACACAGCTTCAGGCCATTCCCTTGGGTCCTGTCCCTGGTCACCACAGAGAAGAGATCAGTGCCTGCCCCTCCTCTTCCCTTCTGGAGGAAGCTGGAGACTGCAATGAGATCTCCCCTCAGTCTCTTGAAAGCATGAACAAGCCCTGTGATGCACAGGTGGGTCCATCACTGAAACTTCAAATGTCAGGGCCGTTATAGAAGCACCTCAATGATTCACAAGCCACATGGGGTTTAATTTGAAAGCCCTCCTTTTTTTTATAGTGGCAAAGAAGATTCACAGTTGTGTTGGGGCAGGGCTGTTTTTAAGAGATTCACTGGAAGATTGTCAGATGATTCTTTGAAATATAATCTGGGACATGTTTCTGGGAGCAGAACTATTGCACTCTTAGTACTTAGCAACCTAATTTCAATTTGGTATTGTGATATAAAGACACATTCCTTTGTTTTTGTTAGTTTGGCCAGGAAAAAAATCATATTGTTCTGTGGCCTTCAGAAGTGACCTAGTCCTTTTTCAGGATATAATAAAGGAAATAATTAAAGTCCTGGGAAAGGTTTGTTATGGAATCACTGTTTCTCTAGAGCCAGATCAAGTAATAAAGTATTTTACTAGGATACAAAAGGCCCTGGTAATTTAAGAGAGGAGCAAACTTTTTTCCAATATAGTTTCAGATTATATCATCTCTCAGGAATCCTTTGTGACTGGTCTTCTATTTAAAGAGAAATAGCCCCAAACTAATAGGATACTTGACCCCCAATTATAAATTGTTCTACTGTCATAGTCAGTACTATTTTTTATTACTGCTCATGTTTTTTTAATTTCTTTTTCAAATAAATCTAGTCTTTCCACTGTTTTCACCAAACATGGGCCAAAAGAATCATTTTTTGATTCCAAATTCCAAAAACCTGATGTCTCAGGAGCTGGTTCCACAAACTCTTCCTCTGTGTTATTTTTAATCTTGGGAAAATGGATCTGTGGCAACAGCCAAATCTTCTGTTTCCTGGGGTAAGTATCCTCCCTCAGTAGATCCCTACCCCTGCAGAGAACTTTCAGTTACTTTCCTGTGTTTATGAAAAGGATTGTGGAGGATTTTTTTGCTTATTTCTGAGCGCTTTGTCGAACCTGTAAGATATGGCCTGAGGCATAGCTCTACTATCACATGGATAAGTGCATTTATTTCTCTGACACTGCTGACCATATTTATGAGAGAGGCAAGAAAAACAACATCGCAAGAAGTTTGTGAGAGCTCTTTGCCTGAGGACATCCATCCCCTGTAGCTCCCTCCCAGTCTCCCAGTTATGCTCACTTTCCACATGTCAACACAGATTCAGGCCTTAAAAATAGGCATTTTGGGGGATTGTTGCCTTAAATGTAGTGATTTTTCCTGGCTCTTTGGCCTATTTCTTGCAGCACTAACAGTTTAAATCATCCGTTTGTGAGATTTCTGAGGCAATGGTGGTATGAAAGTTGCAGTGATGATGTGCACCTAAACCTAACACAGCAGCACAGTCTAAATACCAGCCAGAGCAGCTTCAGCTTCTAAACAGGATGAATGCAGCACAGCACAGTGTTCATGTACCAATAATTGCTTCTGGTCCGTGTATTACTCTGTGTAATTCCCTTATTCAGCAGCATAATTATGTGTCCTGCATCAAGGACCAGCTACTTCTGTTTCTGCAATACACATAAAATGTCAAGGAATTTCCAAATGTAGAAGATAGGCATGGACTTTTTTCTCTAATTTTAAAATAAACATATCGATTTAATTTTACCTATGGTTGTTTTCTTCACCACTGAAATAAACAGCTGAAACAAGCCCTGAGCCCAAACATATGGGGAAATGCTCATGTTGGGAAAAACACACATTGGGCCACCTCAAGAAAGATCAAAGTGTAAATCCTGTGTCCTGTAAACCAATTCTGAACCTGGACATCACAAAGTAAAGCAGCTCAGAACATGCTGCCTTTCAAGAGGAAAAAAGGTAGAGCCTCATATTTAGCTGCCTTTCCATTTAAACCCAAATTTAACTGTTTTAACCCCATCTTCCCAATTCAATCCATTTAAGTCACTTTGGAGGCTGCTTTTTAAGGATTAACTCACTAGAGTCTCTGCTATATTACAAAAATACAAGGTGGCATCTCACACTCCCTACAAAGGGAATTGACAGGCCTGTCAAGGATTTTTTTCTTCTGGGCTAAAAAGATTGTGATCTGAGAACCAGTCAGCACTGAGTTTTTATATACCAAGAGTCTGATATTTTATTTTTGAGTTGAATTGGTTTCAGTTGTAGCTAAGGAGAGTCACAGCTATGCAAGGATAGTGCTAAATCTACTTTGCCTATAGAAATTGTATTTTGCTTTGGAAACCCCAGTTGAATTTTGAAAAGACTTTACAAGTTCACAGGCTGCACCTGTCAGTCTAATGTCTGCAGTGCTTTGCAGAGAAGTCTCTCATGTGAGTTTCCTGCAATTACAATCTTGTCTCCTGTAGCACCACTGGAGCACTGGATATTAGCTATAACAAGTAAAGCAGCAGCTACAGCTGCACCTCATCCCCATTGTACTTCATACTGTCTCACTTTACCTAGGAGAACCCTCCAAAGCTTTCACATGAAAAATTTTGGTAAAATGTTTCAAGAAAAAAAGAAAAAAAAAGACTATTTAAAAACAACCTCGTGGTGTTGTACCACGTCCAAAACTGAGAACAGCCATTAACTGGCCTGTCAAACAGACCTTTTTTTGGGCTGGGTTGGTTTGGAGTCTAGAGTGCTCCTCTGATATTTTTGCATGTCAGTACCTTTGATTACACCTCTGACTGTTGTGTCCACAGAAGGTATTTGAGGTGAGGTGGTCAAAACTGCAGTTCAGACTGTCATGTTCAAAGAGCAGTGCAGATATTAAATGAACTTATCAACATCTGTGTCAGCTGGGAAAAGATCCTTGTATTGCCATCAACACTTCAGAGGTGGGAGAGGTGAAGTCAGAGATGCTAAGACCTGTATGTCTAAAACACCTGTAGGATGTTGCAGAACAAGACACACAATCAGAATTTTTAACAACTTTATATGTAAATGGCAAAATATTCAGTTTCGCCATTCTATATCTCCCCTAATTTCAACAAGCATTTGGGTAGTGTCTGTGAGATGAAGGACTGTCTCTGTATCTGGCATTTGTTATAAATAATGAAAATACATTTGCAAGGGGCTATTAGAAATTATCAAGAAAAGCCCCAAATCTATTTCTAAATAAGAAAAATAAAGCCTTAGTATTAAACTTTTTAAAGAAACACAAATGTTTCAATGAAAAAGTTGTCAAGAAAATTTTTATTCTCTCAGTAGAATTACTCCATGGGAAAACCACCTCTGTAAAGCCAAGATCCCTCATTTCACCTTGGATGGGGAGATGTCATGTCAAGTTCCTCATCTGAACCATTGCCCTATCCTACTAGACTACTAGGGTTTTTTTTAAATATGCCTATTGTTTTATTTTCTCCTCTCTCCCTTGAAAAAGAAAGAAAGGAAGAAAGATCTCATATTCTTTCTGCACTGGAATGAAAACAAATTTTGAAACCGCAACATTTTTCACAAAACAGAATTCTTGTTTTCTGGCCAGCCCTATTACTTATTATTATTGACCTTTCAGAGACTCCAGTTTGAAATTTTTAGCTAAGTTTCAGAGGGAATCAGTGCCAGAGCTGCAGTCAGCTCTTCAAAATCCCCAACTGCCCATTCTGCTAGCTCTCTCACACCAAAGATGCCTCCCCTCCCCAAAAACAGCCCAGGAAGAAAAACCACTAATGATCTTCACCCTTGCAAAGAAAACCATCTGAGTTTTGCATTTGGGCAGCAAGAACTTCTTCTGTCCTTTCCCATAATAACCTGCTCAGATATTTTTTAAACAGCTGTAACCAATGCCGTCCTCAATAAAGTAAATGAAAGAGAGGAAAAACATGCGCCGCGGCACATTTGACAGTCAGACACCTAGAAGAGAAGTTGGTTCAGGTCCCAGGGGACACAGCATCAGTGCTCTGTTGCTTGAAACTCCCCCCTCTGACTAGGGTTGGAAAGTGTCATGTTTTTTACACCTTTCTCTCAGAAATGCTCCCCTGAGGCAGATGCTGCTGTGATTAACATTAGGGAAGCTTGGGATGAGCATTACATCATTGTGATGTCATTTCTCCTGTCCCTGGGGTACCTGGGAAACAGAGTTTCCACACGCACTGCAGCACCCACAACCACCTTCTCAGATGCATTTCAAGGCAGTGACGCTTTTAAAGCCTGTCTCTAGTCCCCTCACATCCGCAAGGTTGGCGTGAGCATCCTATCCAGATTTACACTCCCAGTTTTATTAGCACATTGGTCTGGGACATACCCTCTGGCAGAGACATATGGAATGTAAGTGACTGTGTTACTTGGCAAAAGAAAATTTCTCTGAGAAGCTAAAGATCTGAGGGTTTTTACAGAAAGCACTTTTTCCCCCCTGAAGAAAGGTCAGAATTGAAGCTTTTGGAACAGTCTAACATGTTTCCCAGATCTATCTGACATGCAGTCCTGTTCCCATCTTGCTAACCACTAGTCATCCTCCACCTTATCCTTTGTTGGAACCTTAAGAACATCTTGTGCATGTATACACAGCTAAAAAGATGCTGAAGCCTTCAAAATGGTCTGTTGACTTGGAAAGGAACAGGGCAGGCAGTGCTTTTTTTCTTGGATCCTCTCCGTAATGAGCATTTGATTAAAATGTTCTTGGCACCTCCCTTCTATTCCATCCACCAAATAAAGGCTCTTTGAAAAAGTCTTATTTTTCTGTATCAAAACTCAGCATCTTTGAGGGAAACTTTGTTTACTCCAACAAAACAGATTGGGATGATGAAGCATGCTACGGATTTAGTGATCAATGAAATTAGGGGTCGTGCCCATTCCTAATGCAATGCAATTACTTGTACCAACAGTCAGGAGTTGAATTCAAACTCTTAAAACATATAGGACTAGATCACTCTTGGGCAGGAGCCCAGAAGACTTATTCCCTGCCAACTGAAAGCAAAATTGGAGCATGAACTTGTTCTTACTACATATACCTGAGCTTCCAGTGAAAAATAGCTGGGGCCCACTTGAGCTGGGAAGATAGACCCTGGTGGGGTTTATATAACTTTTAAAAGAAGTATTTTGTGAGCAACAACAAACAACAACGACAAACAAACAAATGAACAACAAAAAACAAAAACAAAAACAAAACCAAAAACAAAACCCAAAAAAACAAAACAAAAAAAAAACCTAGAGAAGCTGCCTGCTGATACTCTCAACGAAACTGAATCTTGGACATCCAGAACCAAATGCAGATCCTGTGTACATGACCAGAACTTACCATGGGTCATTTACCATGGGTCTGACTGTGCCTCTGTAGGATCCTTGCATGTAAATGTGGGGCTCAAGGCCTGGACGGTTTTAAGAGATTTGCCACTTCCATAAATGGCATAGTCCAAAAGAGAGATTTCTTCTTTCTAACACAGTGGCTTCCATATCAAAGGACTACTTTTGCTGTGTCATGCTTTTTAGTCAACTCAGAGAAGACACTATATGTCTGGCCTATATTTGGCATGTCCTCCTTGGGAAAGAAAGGTAATTCCCTGTGGCTCACCATAGCTGTTTAGAAAAGACCAAACATTTCAGTGAGCAGTGGTCTGTTAAAGAGACTGGTCCTCTGGAGAATAGCTTTTCCATAAAGAGAAGATGGCCACTGGAGAGGAAAAGTAGGAGGAGAGGTGCTGAGCACTGTCAGATGTTGAAACCACACGCTGGTTATAAATCAGAGAGATATCCTTGGCTGTGATGAGGCTTGGACTCAGAACAATTCCCAACAAGGGGTTCTAGATGCATGCTATTTCAGGATCTTATCTTGATGAATGGATGATGGCACTTCAGTGGATATTGCATTAGCCATTCTGCACTTTTACTGCTAATTGGCTGTAGGGTGAAGACAAATTGTCTCCTTTCCCCTCTGAACAGTGTCAAGATTAAACAGTGAAAGGACATGGAAAGAATAATTGCTTAAGGCTCTGGCGTGATGTTTTCTCCTGTACAAACATACAATTAGGCTGTCTTAACCTCCCAATGTAGCAATAAACACCACTTCACAAACTAATTTACAGGCAAAAGTCAGAGACAGGGCTGGAGCTGTGCTCTGCAAGGCGAGGGCCCTGTCATTCAGCCAAAGGGGCAGTTCCACTAATTTAAGCCAGCAAAAATCCTTGTATGCTTTCCTCCAACTCAAATGAGACTGAAAGAAAGTCTATACATTTGAATCATTGAGCAAACCAGCTAATAAAAACTGCTTTTCTGACTGGTCATAAAAAAAGAATGTAATTGGTCATACTCGAGAAACTACTCAGAACAGGGAAGCAAGGGGAGCAAGGTCTTAATAATATTGACTTTTCTAACACTTTGCCATTTTTCTGCCTCCATCACTATCTGTCAGTCAGTAACACGTATGGACAGGAACTGCCAGCACACATTTCTTCAGCCAGACTGATGGCAGGCCCAGGCTTGCACCAGAGATACTGCTCTTTTCATGCACCTCACGCTGCCCTCCTCTCACTGAGGGGTCACTCGAACCATATTCAGTGCTCTATTTGCTTTTGCCAGCTTTTATTTGCTAAATGCAAACTGTGAAATATGAATGGACAAACCTTGGCATGGGTTCAGAAGGAAAGCTACCCCAGGTCCTCACTGGACAAAATGGAGTCCCACATCCATTCCTACGTCACACTGGGCACCTCTTGCAGCTTTCAGCACTGCCCTGACTGTGTGGCCACCGAGCCACATACAACTCTGTAAAGGACAGAATTCTAAATCTTACACATTTTCTGGACCCTAAAGCTTTCTGCTCCATTTTACCTGACTTAGGCGAAAAGAGCCCCAAAGCCACCACAGCCTGAGCCAGCTGCTCCAGGCTCCTGTATAAACGTGGTGTTAACACACGGGCATTGCCCAAAACCCAAGTCATGTTGTTTTCCCAGTGAAATCAGATCAAAAGAGCAAAGTTGGATTATCTAACCAGAGTTAGGAGTGTACTTTATTCGGCAATGCTAGACCATCTGTGCTAGACCAAATCTGTGCTAGACCAAGAAATCCACAGTTTTAAACTTTGAAAACATAAATAATTCCAGTTGTTACTTCTGAACCCTGTGGCACAGATTTTCTGTGAACCTGACTGGAATCACAGTGTCACTGGCTACACTGGAAGGAATCCAGTGCATCCAGTCCTTTGAATTCTGACTTGAGCGTGCTCTGTTTCAGGTTTTGGTCCCTGTTCCAGGGAGCAGATGGAGCTCTCCTCATACCCACTGCATCTCCATGCTTGGACTCTGCCAAGACCCCAGGTGGAGCCGAGGCTCTTCTCCAATCATGGAGATTGTCACAACAGACTTCCGGGACAGTGTATGGGGGCAGATGAGCATCCCCTTCCCAGAACTGATACTTCTGGCCACTAACATTCATTGCTCTAGGATCCTTCAGCCTAAGGAGGGAAGAACCTAAGGAATTTAGTTTCCTGTGAAGTTGGAAAAGTGGCTAGACTGAACTCTTTAGGTCTTAGGGTCTCAATTTAGGAGAAACAAATCATACACTGTATGAAGAAGCAACACAGAAATATTCCCTTCCTCGAGGGGATTCACTCGCTGGCTTAGGCAATGTGCATCACGTGTTATTCACCACATTCATCACTGATTATTCACTGCAGTATCATCTCTTTTTTCATATACTCAGCCAGCACGATAGGTGTTTTCACTTTCTGTGACAAGTCAAGACAATCGATAGTTTTGCCACTTGCAAAGCCATGAAGTACTGACCTTTGTCAGCTCTCTCTGTGTCAGCTTCACAAAACTATGGGAAGCTTTATTTCTTTCATTTATTTCCTCCCATAAGCTGTCAGTGTGGCCCACTGTCCATTGTCTTTTCTAATGTGTCCCCTAAGGATAAATATGACTCCAGATGAAAATAACATTTTGCTGAGGCTCCTAACTAGCCCTTTCTGGAAGGCTGTGCCTGTTTTTGTCAAAAACAGTATCACTTTCTTCAGTAAAGTATTTTTGAAAAGCAACAGCACCTCTGTGTTTTCAAAGGTGAGCCAGCTCTAGCTATGCCGCTGAAAAACTACAGTCTTTCCATTCTTCCACAGCCTCCAACAGTATAACAAATAATAAGGTTACCAGAGGGTATGCAGCTTAGTGTGTAAAAAAAAACCCTAATCAGATATCTTTATTTCCCATAAACACTTACAGCTGCAGCTTTTCTGCCAAAAATAAAGGGTGGTTTTTCCAATAGGGTTGCTAAATTCAGTATCACACTGGGAAATTTCAATGGAAGGGAGGGCAAAAGAGCATATGATTAATGAAGGCAAAACCCGGGAGGAGTGAAAGACCTATCTCAAAGTAAAAGCTACCTGTGCTGCTCTAAATTGGGGTTTTACCATGGGGTAAACAAGCACTCATCCAGCAACAAAGACATAACCTAATAACAATTTTTTTTCCAAGAATTACAAAACTGATGCAGAGGTCTTTTTCTCAGAAATGTGAGTAAAGGCCATAGGTGATGTCACATTATCAAGTCCAGACTAACTTACTGGTTTTCTCTTTTAAAGACAGCTCACATTTTCTGGGAATTGCTGTTCATCATCAGGTTCCCGGGACTGCAGAGGTTCACTCAAGTCATGCTTATGAGGGGTTTCGAGGTTTCATCTCTACTTGTGATAATTAGACATGTCCTTTCTGTCTGTTCTCATAGCAAAAGCCTCCTGATGGAGTCTGTGTGAAAGGAGTATTTCAGCTCTGCAGGTGAGCTATGCGAGGACACAGGCAGCCAGAGACAGTTGAGAGCTGTAAGACCTCTGGGAGGACAGCCCAGTCACTCTGTCATCCCTGGTGCAGGTGCTGGACATGTGATCTTTCTGATGAACAGAGCAATTGCCAAGGGGAAAGCACAAAGAGACTCAAATCCCTTGTGTGCCTCCTGCATCCATCTCACCCCACCCAAATATCAGTCACCTGGATGAAGCCACAAAGCTGTTGCCTATATAAAATCATTGACCTGGAGGGTCTTCAGATTCTTTGAGGTTCTGTGTTGAGCTGCTGTGGGAGATCCAGTCACTCAGCTTCCTCTGTCCTCCGAGGCTTTGAATTTGGGGGAACTGCATCTTTTTCTGGGAATCTGCTTTGCCTGGAAGCACGTGCCCTCAGTCTCAGCAGGACTAGTGAACTGTTCACAGAACACAGTTTCAAAAGCATATGGGCCAAAAGTCAATGAGACTTTTTTCCTGAGTAATAAGACTTGGTTATCCAACATCAACAAGCAGCTATTTCTGCAAATGTGTGACAACATGCCGCAAACCTACAGAGCAGTCTTCCCAAGAAATGCCACCAATGCATTAGGCTGTCTGCCATGATATTCTGGGCTTATGAGCAGCAGCAAGGCAGCCTGGGATCAACTCAAGAGCTGAAGCAAAAGCTGGGGTTTTCCTGTGAGCAGCATTCTTCTCTAAATTAAAACCTTGATGTTTTATACTATGGAAGTCAGTCTTGGAAAATGGGGGATTCGTCAAGGTAAGGAACAATTTAGTAGTTTAATTATGAGCCCTTTAATGTCTTTTCATAATCAGTTAATAAATACCTTAACAATAAAATTGAATTTAAGCTTTTAATAGGCTGTGTTGGATTGAACCTAAACAAAAGAATTAGCAGCTCCAGGCATTGTGCAATAACTTCTCACTGCTTGGTGCCAGGAGAAACAAAGCATTTCAAGTACATTTTTTTTGTACCTCACTATAATAAACGCTTGTAATATTCCCCAATTTCTGGAGTGTAAGATGCAGATCTTATTTATCACAGTATGTGACACATCTGGCACATGGATCAGGAAACAACTGTTTTACTTCATTTCTGTCATCACCTTCCAACAGATTTCTTTCACATTCCAATTTGGACGAGAGAACTTGGACTTTCTCTCCATAAGTTCTCCATTAACAGTTTCACAGCAACGAGCACTATTGGTTCACTCTCCTTCCACAGCAATTAGTTACACCAAGCTGCATATTTTGACTTTTACTGCAAGCAAACATGTAAAATTGCTGGTATTTACTCCTATCTGCTCCCAGCACCGCCGAGGCAGGCAGAGCAGAGATGTTTGCTGACTGTCATTGCCTCTCTTTAGTGCCTCTTTCAAGTGGCATCGCTGCCTGGGTGCGCATTGCCGTTTTCTGCCGCCTCCTGCCGCTGCTATGAGCATGTGTTTTATTTACAGTGGGGCTTTTGTTATGTCACTGAGTGTGTTTCCCGGCTGAAGGGAGTGCTCTGTCTTCTTGCTGGAGCAGGGGCGGGCGTATCAAACTCGCCGAGATGGGAGCTTTGCAAGCTGCACAAACGACTGTGCACTAATAAAGCTTGAAAAGCTTGAATTACACTGGAACCCACAAAAATTTTCAAATTAAAATTCCATATTTAGAGGCCCCCTGTGGGCCGTGATTTTATTTAGTTTAATCCCCTCTTGAGGCCAATTAGGTAGACACTCTTCTGCACATGCACACACTAGCACAAAAAAATAAATATATAAGACTAGTTAAAAAGGAGAGGGTAGTATATCACACATCCATTCAAAGACTGAAATTCTTTTCCCTTCTGTTGTCCCTGAATATAGCATGGCTGTCAGAAATCAATAAAAGTACATGCAAACAGTACTCATTTTTTATTTCTAGACTGTGCTTTAACTTTCCCTTGCTTCTTTCTGCAACATCTAGTAAATTTTCACTGTCGCATACTGTTTCACCAAATGTATAATAAATGCAAAACCTCCAGTGTTACTGGCAGAGAAGGGCCGGATGCCTTGTTTCTTAGCCTAGGAAGTAAAGAGGTGCTGTGAAAATAAATTCCTCAGGCAACTGATTGAAATTTATCATCGCTGCATAAAGTGCTTGCAGGAGGTGGGAGAAGGATGCACTTCACTTTCCCTAGCTGAATCCCATTAAGTGCAATAGGTTTGTTCCAGCAGGGAGCCCAAAGAATTTCTGACTCTATATGCACAGATTTAATTCCCCCATCTCCACAATTTTTTAGGGGTTTTTGTATAAATCATTGGGAAGGAGCCAGCTTTCTCACTGTCATTCTTTGCATCAGAAGTGCAAACTTTGTCTTCTTTGTACCAAGTGGCAGACACCACATGTCCCATATGAAAAAGGAGTTAATAAAGTCCATGCTGAAAGTATAAAAGAAGGTCAGAGGTGATGTTTAGGTAATGAGGATTTCTCCAATTGGGGAAAACAAAAGAACAAAGTTGTTATAACTATTACAGCTGTCTACAGCGAGGGAAAATAACAACTTGTGCTTTCACTAATGAAGTAGGTTAAGAGTCCAAAATTGTAAGTTCTTTGAACTTTGTCAGATATTTCGCAACAAAAGCACCTTTCCCGGAGGTAACACACTTGTGTTGAAGTGCTTGCAGAAGAAGGTCTCCCCTGCCTGGATGAAACAGCCACCACAGTGTGCTCTGGATTGAGCAGCCTCCCGGCATGGGTGGGGTGCTCAGGGCAGAGGCAGCATGGGGCTTTGCAGAGCATCTCCTGGCATATTTTGGGAACAAACACGAGCAATGGCTAGGAGCTGCTGGCTGCCACCATGCTACAGAGAAAGCAGCCCCTGCTATGGAAAAGGAAAAGCCTGTTTGTGAAATTCAGTGGCTCAACTGAATTTTCAGGATAAGCATCTTTCTGATTATCCAAAGAACTGCACGGGGTCTGTGCTCAGATACAGCGGCTTAAATCTTTGAGAAGAACATAATGAAAACAAGAGTTAAGGAAATGTGCCTGAAATAAATGCAATTTTATGGTACTTGAAAAGAGATTAGGGCAAAAAGTCTATTTTGTTTTACAAGGGCTCTTATCCTGTGCTCACTGCTACAGCATTGGAGCAGCATTTTGCTGCTCCCACATGTTGTTTATTCTCTCATCTGCCACACAGGGGCAATGCATCTGCAACAACTGTCATGTCTGGGGACGCTCCCACTTTGCCTTTTTAGAGAGATTGCACAGAGGCGTGGAGGGGAGCACTTCCGCCTTCATGCTTTTTTTGGGATTTATGTTTGAGAAAGGTGCAAAAGAGACAGCTCGTTTAACAAAAAGAACCCCAAACACTGAGGCAAATTCAACCTTTTTTCTTCCAGACCAAGGGTAAAGCTGCATGGGAGAATCCTCATTCAAGATATACATCAGGTAACAAAAGCTCATCTAAAGGGAGCAATCTAAAAAGAATAAGGTTGTCATAACTTTGCAGATACTTTAAAGCATTCAACATACATACATACAGAAAATGTATATACCCATCGCTGGATCTGATTCAAAGTCTGGGAAAAGATGTCTCTTAGGCTCAAACTGAGATATAGGCCAACTGAAGGAAGAAATTTTGCTGCAAAAAATGGCATTTGGGAACTTAGTCATCATAGAGCAGCACAAGTTTACCCTGGTCTTTCAAGAATCCATCTATGCAGAGTGCAAGAGGGAGGAGGAGAGGGTAGAAAAGGCTAATGTGTACCCCACACACATACACCTCAAACCAGAGAGATAATCATGGACCAAATTGTCAGTCTTCTCCTTTTCCCCCCACAGAGCCAGCATCTGCCTCCCATCAGACACCTTCAAGCACACAGGGGTGGGTCTGGGGCAGTCCCCAAGCTCAGTCCGTGGGCTGAAGAAAGTAGATGCTGCTGTAGTGATTTGAATCAGCAAATGCCACTATAACTCATCTGCACCAGATGAGCAGGTTTCTTTGGATACTTGAGAGAAATTACACATCACCTGTCTTTGTATATTTTCTCTCCATGTACATAAAGCATACATAATATAGGAAGCATTAAACCCATCCGGCATAACTTTGTGTCACCAATGCAATTTTATTTTATTCAAAAACACAGCAGATCTCACACTGCCTATTAGGACTGCAATAACTTGAAGGTTGGAATCTACAGGCAAACACTGTGCTGGTGTGAAGGTCTGCCAGGGTGCCTGGAGGGCTGCGTGGACACACAGCTCCCACCCCTCTTGTGCTAATGGCAAGACTGGAACACTCAGCTTATTTTCCTGATGTTTTGTGAGGGCCACCTAATGAGGACTGCAAAAGCAGTCTGTAGGACAACTAACTGGAAAAGGTGTTCCATCTGTACATTAAGGAGGCAGATATTTATTTTGTTCCATGGAGAATGCAATCCCTAAGTCCCTACCCATCCCCCTCCCATGGAGAAATTAGCAGGAAGCTGCATGCTGAAATTCATTGAGTTTCCTCTACCCTGCATGTGTTATTCCCCTGTAGGGGAGAATGGGGCCCTTTATACCTCCATAGCTCTGGGCTCTTTGAGTAATGAAAGGAACACATTTATTGGTACAAGGTTTGGTGTTTATTGATGCTACCCATTTTTCACCAGGTTTAGCACTCTGTGGGGAAGGCACATGGACTTTCCAAAACACATTTTATAATCAAGCCATTTCAAGGTTTATGCGGTATAATATGTTTAACTGCTAAATTGTAAATAAAAGTCACTGCCCAATACTAAACCTCCTTCAAGACGTTATAGTCAGCGACATCTTTAATTACCTGATTTATAAGCAACTCTGTTGCATGTGTTACATGCACATGTTATTTGTCTGGCAGATGGAGCGTGCAAAATTATCCTTCTAGAAGAGGCTGTGGGCTTAACTCGCCTCACTGTCCTGTACGGGATGTAAGGGTTGTAAGGGCTGTAAGGGCTGTAAGGGCTGTAAGGGATGTAAGGGGTGCCGGGTGTGCCGTGTCCCTGGGCCCTCCCCAGCCGCTGCCCTCCCTCCTGTGGTAGCACAGACCCCAAGGAAGCCCCACAGCCCCGGGGATTTACTCCCGGGGAGCGGCCGGGAACACAACACAGCTCCACACAGACGGAGGAAAGGTGCTTCAGGACTACATACATATGCATGCAAGACTAGGCAGCCCCACCCCACACCAGATATTTCCCAGACTGTATTCCCAATATAAACCAGTGAGGAATCACCTTGCTGTGTGTGAACAATCTTGTGCTGCAGTTTAATGGAGCAGACCCTGCTGCCCGTGGCCCAGCACGGAGCCCCCACACACACCCAGCAGAGCTCCCCGGCTCTGCTTGAGGCCATGTAGAGGGCTCCATCCAATGAGGCATGAGGAATATTGACCATTTCCAAAATCCTGCATCCACTGTTGATTTAACGGCCCGGCACTGGCAAACACTGCTAGCGCAAGGAAGGCTTACAGGAGTTATTGCTCTGTCCTCATCTGCCTTTTGCCTGCCAGCTTAGCACTGCATGTTCAAAGACCAGTCAAGTACTCCATTTGCTTTTCAGTGTGTTATTCTCCACCAAAAAGCAAATCTTCTAACGAAGGAATAATGAATAAAAACATACCATCTCACATTAAGGCTGAGAAACAGGTATCCCTGTTTTTTGCTAGTAAATCAAAAATCCCCAAAGATGATGAAATAGCTCTTTTTTTTCTGACAGCACACCAGATCAAACACTTCTCATGGCAAGACAGAAACCCACAGTGGGAAGCTCTCCTTTGCAGAGATTCATTTGCTATCTGGTATTGATGTGCTAATTAATTTATTGATCCACAGAGGAATGAGAACATGAAGGCAGTACAAACTTCATTCTGCACAGGTTCTCATGAAGAAAAGGGTTTTACCTCCTTTTCTTTCTTGTAACTATTTCTGAAAATGGGCATCCCCGTTGTGTTCTCACAGTATTGTCATGGTGTAAAAAATTCCAGGTCAGTTTAAACCTGACAGCTTGTCAATAGGGCTGTCAATAGGCACAACAGGCCTTACTCACCAGTCCTTTCCTGTTGCTCACTTTGTTGGCACAAAATCTGCAGATGCTCATTTAAATAAATGAATTAAATAACTTGCATGTAAACATGGTCTTTAGTCCTTATTCTTACTTTTAAAATTAAAAAAAAGTCAATGGAAAGGTGTTGAGGGGACAACCCATGTAAACACATAGAGAATGGGTTAATATTTTCCCTTTTTTAAAAAATCATTTTAGTGCCATTCAGAGATTACAAATTCATGCATGTGAAGCTTACAGCACAGTACAGGGGATCCTGTAAAAGAGACATCTGAGGATAAAGGATGGAGATTTCCACTAAGGCTGTGTCCTCCACAACTTTCATAGAGAGTTTAGTTATGCTATGAAAGTCTCAGGCTGTTATTTGGGTTATTATGTTTTCCCTTAACTACCCAGACAGCATTGACATCTTTTCTTATCTGGGAGCAAGGATAGGTGTCGCAATAAGAGTTGTCTCCCTCAAGACTGATTAACCCCTCAGTAAGACGAAAACACAAAATGTGCACGCTCTTTTCCCACTGCAGGGACCAGGTGTCAGTAGGATCAAGGGATACATCCTTTCTCCTACCTTCTTACACTTCAGCCAGGTAAAAGTGACTAGACTTCAGCTTGGCTGAAAAATCGTACCACTGCAGGAGTTTGGCTGTCCCCCGAGCACCGTCTCTTAATTTGCAAGATCACAAGGAACTCACTGTCACAGAGGTTGTGGAGCTTGCAAACACAAAGATCTCTGCATCTTTCATTTTTCCCTGTGCTCAGTGACCATGCAAATGGTGACCATCTGGCCTCAAAACAATGCCACTGTGGAAAGGCAACCTATAAACAGCATATTACATTTCTTGCTACAATTCAACAAACAGAAGATGCAATTCAATACAGAACTCAGCAGCAGATGGCCAACCAAGAACATGGATACTGTAATATAATTCTTTGTATTCTTGACATCATGAAAACATGCATTGATCTTGTACAGTTTGAGACCTTTATATATTCAGTATGTTGATAATCTTGGGAGCTGGGCAGAGGGCACCACTCCTACTCCTGCATGCCTGAAATCTATGGATGGTGAGGACTGAAAGAGCAGGAATCCAAGAAGAAATCTCACAATCATGTGAACTAATGGCTCCCATTTGCCTCTTTTCTGCCAGCAGTGTATTAAACCTCTGAACACAAGCAAAATGTCTAAGATTTTTTTTTTTAATTGTCCACCCTTCTCTTGGTCTCCAATAATCATTATTAATTGAAAGTCCAACATATGTTCACATTAAAGTCTATCAGGAAATGGTAGGGTCTCCACCCACCTTCAGTGGGATTTCAGGACTATTTATTGCCATGATTTTTCTCCCATTTCAGTGAGAGGTAGTTTTTCATTGACTTGAGCAAGAACAATGTTAGCTCTATACTGAGAGTTTTAAGGGAGAAGAAAATTGCTGATTACAACAGGCTCCAGACAATAATAGTATCACTTTCTTATATTCAGAGCAGTAAAGCAAATAGAAAATGAGCAACAAAAAACTGACAAGAAAAACAAGGAGTTCATTCTAAGTTCAGTTCATTAAGAGTTACGGTTTGATACTGTTGATTTCCCCTGAGTTCAATAAAGACAAACTCACAAGAAAAGAACATAGCTATCCTTTTCCAAAAGACATTAATGGAGAAAGGTAATAATGATATCTGACTTTATCTAATAAGTGAATAGCCCCAGCAATACAACTTCATCTCCTGAAGTCATCAAGCTGCTGACAATTGTAATGGTACATGTAAAACTTCATAACACTGTGGTGATAAAAACCCACCTTTAAATTAACAGGTTATCAAGGGCAAAAGATTATCTTCACACACACACTTAGCACACTGAGGAGTGGTTACTGTCTGAGATCAAAACTCGTACATGGAAATTCCTCCATGCAAGAAGAGGCTCAGAGTTCCTGCTGTACTCCATGGAAATCCTAGCACAACTGGAGACTCCTCAGCAGTGGTTCACCTTATCCCTACTTGGCAGTGAAAGGTCAGTCCCATTGCCTAACACAGCTGTCTACTGTCACTTGCGACACTCCATGGTACCCAAGACATCCCTGTCGGGCTGGCAGATGGGACATGGGACCCTGGGGATAACCATGTCTGTCTTCAGCAGAATCTGAAAGCTGACAGTATACCTGCTGGTAATTAAAATACCACTAAGTGCCTAAATTTAACCAACAGACCCCCTCTACTGATCCCCATGAGGTCATCTAACTCTAAATGATCAAGTTAAGGTGCCTTATTCTTAAACTTCCACCAAAGTCAAATGCAAGTGCCAGAGGTCAAACAGTAAATAAATAACCCTAGCAATACCCCATTTCTGAATGCATAATAGTTTGGTCCTTCCCTTCATCAGGCTATAGGTAAACAAGTAAAACAATCCAGATGGCATAGTATTTGCACCCACCTTGGCAAGTATCTTGTCCCTATCACAAAAAAAGCCTCGACAGACCCAGCTCTACACAATCGGCACAAAATACTTATTATTTGGGGAGTGAAAAGTAAATTGATATAACAGGGAAAAATTTGATATAGCCCAAAAAATAAGAACTCCAGTTTCAGCAAAATCTTTGAAACTCTTCATTTCTATTAGCAATCTGGGCCCCCCTCATGCCTCTGACCACACATTCTTAATGCCTTAGTGAAAAGAGTAGAATATCTCAGTTCAGTTTCCAAAAGATTAATATAAATATAATCTATGGGCATTTTTGGTGGCAGATGCCAAATACTATTTGGGTTTGGGAAATTACTCTTGCTTCTATCATCACTGTTCCCTTCAAACCAAATTGGAAGTATATTGCCGAGATACTTCTGCCATTCCTGGTCCACAAACAAATGAAGGGCTACAACTTCTCATCATAGCAGAACAGTGAAGACTATGTTGAATTTAAGGATAAAAGCTGTGGGTATTCATTGGGTTTGAAAGATACCATTGCAAATAATGTTGCAAATAGTCAACAGAAACCTTTGGCATACCAAGCCCTTGAGTGGGAAAGTGGTTGGAACTAGGATGTGTTTCTGAGAGGTGTCACACAGGCTTCACTTGATATGCTCAACTCCAGGTAGCTGCTTTTGGCCTTGCTCAAAGCCTTTGGGATGGTTTTTGGATTTTATATTCATGTACACAGGCAAGAACCTGACATAATTCTGAGACATGAATGAAACTATAAGGCTATCACAAGGAATCAAGTAAGGATTACTAGACCAAAGTTGCCAATATGTTTGAAAAACAGAGACACACTCTTGGAGAAAATGCATGTCATAATGTCATACATTACATAAATACATGATAGAAAATACATGTCATACATGACATAAATACTTAATCTAAAATATACCACGAATCAGTACTCGTGGACAATTAATAAAACATGCAAGATTTCTTTCCTAGAAATGGAAAATGGTCTTAAAAGAATATCAACATGCATGAGAAACATTTTGAAAACCTGATAAGCATATATTGCATTGCAGAAGACAAAGACTATCTGCAAAGTAAACCTATTCATCTTTAAATTTAACCACTAGCCTAAGGAATCTATACCAAACCAGACATAAATTTAGTGGTGGTATGGATGGCATGAGTGAAATATGTTCACAAGTGACATCTTGGAAATACTCTTACATGAACTAAAATTTCATATAATATGGAGAATAAAATCTTTCACACTTTAACAGCCTGATCCAAGCCCTGAAGACAAAAGCAATATTCCCATTTACTTGTGTGAATGCTGGACCTGATTGATACAGAGAAAATAACAGACCATGTGTTTCTGATTCCACTGGTCTTTTGGTGGTGAAGAACAGACACTTCTTTGACTAAGGAAGTACTAGGACTCTCAAAGAGAGCAATCCTTGATTTACTCCATTCTGGGAGGAGAGTGTGACCTGCCCTTGAGTGCATGCCTTCTTAACTCCTTAACACGTGGCAGAAAGTAATTCCTGCAGAAAAGCTGCTGAACTTGCACATGCAGTAACTTCTAAAGTAAACTCCATGGCTGCCAAAAAGTGTATGAGAAGTCAGAAATAACTTACAATATGGCAGGTGTTACAGTGCAGTAAGGGCATATCTTAGGTACATTATAAAACACAGACTGAAATGGTTCCAGGATCTAAGAGTTATAACAATACAGACTGTGAGGTAGCTATTTAGATTTAATTCCTCCTACCATGTCTTCAAAACAATTTTTTTCCCTTTATTTGCTCCGTTCACCACATTTAGGTGCCACCATCTTGGATTTCCTTCTCAGGAAAGGAAATCCCCACTTCTCAGCACAAAACCTGAAAAGCTTTCAGTCTTAGAAGGAGCTGCTGAGCCTACATCCTACAGCCAGGTAACCTAAGCCATGTGGAAATACAAACTGTTCACAACCTTCAGGACCTTCACAGTGTGCCAAGCTCAGAACCTAAGCCAGCACCATTAATACCTCAAGCAGCAGACAGCACCAGTTAGTGGGAAAGTAGGAAGTCAAGAAAGTGGGGAGCGCTGCCAAAGCACCAAAGAATATGTGTGCATTAAAGCACCACTCTCGGAAAATGCTTGCATTAGTTCTGCCCATGCCGGTACACCCCCACAATGTTGATCCAGGAGACGCTGACTTTTGTCCTGCAAGCAGGATGCTGCATCCCAGTTAAAACCAGACCTGTGTCCAGTGGGATGCTGACTAATGAGCCTTGTTTCTCAGCCCACTGCAGCATCACTCCTGCACAGCAACACGAACTCCACCAAGATGGTACACCCTCGGTGCTTGTGAAAAGCACATCTCTAGGTAGGGCATATGCTCTGCAATCCCAGAAATCCAGGTTTTGGGGGAACTATTGAGTCAATTTAGAGGGACTTCACAGCTTTAAGAATCCGACTTTTTGGCCCTTTTGAAAAATCTCACACTAAATCTTACAAAACTGGCAGTATTCACAAGAGTATAAATTAGGACTTCAAAAAGAATTCCTCCAAGAAATAAACCCCAGCCTTTCATCAAGCCAAGGCTCCATCCTGCAATAGCAAAAACCAGAAGTCAGGACCACATTGCCTCATCTCTAATGTAAAACAAGAAGAGCTTTGGAAAGAGCTGCAGGCAGGATTTTGCTTCACAGGAGGAAACCCAAGATGGTGGCTGCAAAGTGACAAATTCCTGCTTGTGCTGTTTAATTTCTGCTGAACCCAGTGAGGTTGTTTAACAAGCCTGGCATTAGCATAAAGTGGTCTCTTGCACCCACATGGCCTCATGTTTTTTGGATCAGTAGTACAGATATCATGAGAAACACTCTTCTGTTTCTCTAGAAGGTAGTAAGAATATGAAGTGATAAAGCAAAAGTTTTCTTCCTAAACATGGAGCTGGTCTCCAGTTTATGCACAAATCTTTTTTTCTTTTTTTTTTTTTCACTTGTTGATAGTAAAGCTGTAGACCTTATTCAGATCGGCAGGTTTGTTGGTTTGGTTTGTTTTCTTTCTCAAGTAAGCAAAACTGTCTCCCCTCCCACCACAGCCCCAAATGAGTGCAAAGTGGTTTCTCCATGGGGCTTGTTGGGCTCCAAGGCTGCTTGTTTTTTGAAGCCATCAAGGTGGTCACTCCTTCTATGGTGCTAACCCCTCCTCCTTGCTGGAGATTATTCCTCATTGGCACCTTTCTCCTGTCAGAGACCTGCTCTGTTTGGTCTCTCCTCACACTTTCTTCATGTTGCCATGCAGCACATCACATAAAAGCTGAACCACAGAGCAGAGACACAACTAGCACTGGAGGGTGGCTTCCTTCTCATCCAACATTTCAGCTTCATTTGGCTTGTGATCAGTAGCCGTTGACCCTCTGACACAGAGATGGACTCTCCTATCCTCCTTCTGCCCTAATCCGCTCTTTCAAATCCTCCACTCTGCCAAAAAAAATTACTTTGAACGATATTTGGCTTTTTGATTTCAACATTTTTAAAGGTGTCAGGCTGGGACTTTCCCCAAAAATAGCAATAGTTAAGTTAGCTAGCTATCATGTTTTAAATGTTTGTTATATTTTTAAAGAGGTTTTTTCCTCTCTTCTGAAATGTGCCAGAAACATGGGGTTTCTGTTCCATGCAGTGGTTCCCCTCACTTTTATTGTCCTGATTTTAGTGGAAACCATGGTTTAGGAAGACAGGAAAGAGGCAGAGCAAATAGTAAGCACAAATCAGGGAGAATTTCCTTGTGATTCCCTTTAAAAAAAAGTCTCATTTATCTCAGGCTTTCTGTAATGAATGGAAAAAAGCATCCTAAGTCCCATTCCAGCTGGGCAGCAGATATATCTCAAAGTGTGACAACCTGTTCAACTTAGTGGCACTTTATCTACTACACTTCTACTTAGACAGTAGAAGACAAGTGTTTGCCCTGTGCCTTCAAGCAGCTGCATACAGATGGTGATGCACTGAACTCACCCAGGAGAGTTTGAACTGAAAAGTGTACAGTAAATCCATTTGGGAGTATAAACACTCTTCTTTTTTTTAAAATTCCTTCTAATTTTCACTCATCCTGGGAAATTTTTGCTCTTCATGAGCTTCACAAGTCAAATCAGGCAAACAGGACAGTGCTTATTTTTCAACTCCAAGTGACGAAGGGTGGAGAAAGGATTTGTCATCGCACTAAGTTCTGGGAAGGGCTTTGGGTCCCAAACATTGTAGTCTGTGGAGAGAGATGGCAACTCCCAGCTCAAATTGCAGGTATGTGAAAGCACTCTGTGGAAAAGCTCTTTTCTCTCTCCATGACTTTGGAAAGAGCCCAGGTGATGAAGACAGATATAGATAGACAACAGCTGTAGGAAAGAAAAAGGCCTCTTTTTTTGGTTTTGTTTTTTTACCAGTCATTGCTGTACAGAGGAAAAAGCTCACACACACATATATACACAGACATGCAGAGTTCCCACTGGAAAGAGAACAAGAATTACATCCCGTGAAATGCAAAAGACCTCGGTGAGACCTGGAGTCAGAGCAGGATTTAAATGTGCTACAAGTGCACATATATTTATACGTTTTACACAGCAAAACAGTTATGTTTTTTACCTTCATCAGGTACATAACTCAGCTTTGTGTTTGTGCTACCACGGTGTTTTTAGAACAAACCTGTGTCCTTACACACCAGCCATTTGCATGTCAGGAAAACTGTGACTTAGTTTAATTTGGTGCAATTTACACTGAACACGTGTTTAGGGAATTACTGTAGGAGGAAGAGAGCCTTATATTCCAGGCTAAGGCTGGGATTATGTGTCATCTGACTTGGCAGGTCTGGGGCACTAATTGACATTGCATATCAGGTTAGGTTAATAATCTGCCACTTGTTTCTGCTTGAGCAGATCTGTGTGCCTAAACTAGGGATCAGTTGACAAACCTGGAGTCTCGGAGGAAAGGATTAGTTGCTCTGTGATCAGCAGGATGGCACTTGCACCACGAGATGTTCAGACCTAATATGTGGATCTGCCGTGAATCAGAAGCTACATCTGGAAAGCAACAATACAAATCCAGCTCTCCAGGGATGCCCATGGCAATGAAAGCAGGCTTGGATGGCAAAATGACAGACACCGGCAACTTGGATGAGATATTACCAGAATGGGAGAAAAACTTGAAGGATATAAAAATACCTGCTTTTTTTAACAAGATGCCCCAAGAGACTGGGAAGACTTTCCCTCACTCCAAAAAAGTTGGGAATTACCTGGTAGGCAAAATGATCAACAAGGGCTCCTTTGCCAAGGTGATGGAGGGACTGCACATCCCCACAGGGGAGAAGGTAAGTTCACAAGAACAAGCATTAGGAGTCATAGGTAACCTCACGCTAATTTACAGCAGAAAATTTCAGACCATTTAATCTGAAAACCACAATCTACTCAGCGAATTATCCTCTGAACCTTATCCTCATAAATTAACCTCATAAATTTAGTTTATTGCTCAGGTATAATCAATCACATGTGTGAATACATACTGAGTGCAACTATTTTCACAATTATAAAATATAGACAAAAACTATATCCTCCTGCTGAAAGAGGCAAGGATGCTGGCAATAAAGACAATTTCAAATCTGTTTTGCCTAATAATCCTCACTGAGCAATTAGTGCCGTGCATCTGATCTTTAAAGTTACGGACAACTCTTAGTGAAAAGCCAGCCATTCCAACAGCTAATATTTATATGGCAGGACACAGATAGCATCTGTTAGCTCTTGCTCAGTTGGGCTAAAATAACATACCACTAGACACAAGTGTGGAAAGGTAGGTTACTTTCGAATGACATTTTGAATTTTACTTTTCTTGTGGCTTTAGTAGCTTTGCTGTCTGACTCGCTCGCCAAACTGCAGAGTCCAATCCCAGCCCATAATAGCTAGTATCTGGAATGGCTTTCAGACTAAGCCAGAAGGGAGTGTCTTAGAAAAAAAATGTGGTACGTTTCAGATGTGGTTACCAGTCAAGCATGTAAGGATTTTTGCATTTCAGAATATTTCTTATATACATCTTTATTAATGCAATGAGAGGGACAGATACGACAGACTTCAGCCTTCTTGTTTTGTCCTTCAAGAGAAATAAAAACCATATTCTTCCATCAGAAATGTCTCCCTCTGTGATACTGATTATCAACACCATGTCAAAAAAAGCCTCACCCCCATGGCAGCTTACTCCATAACCTTCTGAAAACTAATCCTGGTTGCAAAACTTTTTGCTAATTTGCAAATATCCTGCCATTTAGGTAGCCATAAAAGTCATTGACAAGAGGAAAGCCAAGCAGGATTACTATGTTTTAAAAAACATGAAGCGTGAGCCACGGATACACCAGATGATTAAGCACCCCAACATTGTTCAGCTATATGAAACCTTGGAGACTGACAGCTCCTATTACATGGTGATGGAGCTGTGCCTTGGTGGGGACCTCCTGGACAGAATTTGTGACAAAAAGAGGTTGGTGGAACAGGAAGTAAGGAGATACACCAGGCAAATTCTGTCTGCAGTAGAGCACCTGCATTGCCAGGGGATTGTTCACAGGTAAGATGTTTCTCCTCTTTCAGACAGTAAGAAAAGAAAGTATGCAAGAACACAGGGTGCTCTTCTTCACCAAGACCATTTCTTTATTTTTCCCAAATAAAAACAGGGTTTGCAAAGAAGGCTATGTTCTCTCAGCTCATGCTAATAAAGCATTTTATTCTCAGTAGTGGTTACTTCTGTTATAAGCTACTGTGAACTCCTTGGGCAGTAAAGCAACAAAGATACTTATCCCAGGGATAAGAGCTGATGAGAACAACAAACCAATACTTTGCCACAATTATCTCAGAATAAGTTCACAACAAATAGTATCTACTTCAAATATTTCAGTGCGGCAATGCATGTGAATATTGATGTCCTTTGGTTAGCCATTACATATTGAAATAACCAAATCATTACTTCAGCCACTGCAAAAGGAATCTCAGCAGCCCATGCAAGGAGAGCTGATCTTCCCCACTACCAGGGATCTGGCACATATGCCAAGAGCAGCAGAGTAAGACTTCTATTTTAGCTGGAAGAATAGGCAAGAAGCCGTTTTTCCCACCATTTTTCTGTTTTACTTAATGATTCACAGTCAATCAGATTCTTAATTTTAATGGCAAATGCACTCACCAAGAGAGCCCACAGGACCTAACAAGTAATCCAGTTGACTCCATCGTTACAGCAACCATGAAACAAATAAGCTGTAAATGTGATGTCTCAGCATTTACAAGTGCTTTGTGACTTGAAATGCTTGCAATCCAGCACTTCATTATATTGGATTTGTTAATAAGGAATGTACAAGAAAGAAATAGTCAGTATCTGACCTAGAGAATTTGAATAAACAACAAAAAAAACCCACCAGAAGATAAACCCAAGGGGCTTCACCCATTTAGTCCAGGCTGACATCCCTGCTTTCGCTGGTTCCCTAACTAATCTATTTTACAGCATTTCTTCAGTGCTCGTGATCATAACATTTATGTTCTTCCCATGACGACATTTGCCATTATTTTCTCAAGTCCTCTTCCCATTTTTTGTTTGGAATAATTCTTCACAGTGAGCTGGAGAGTAGCCTAACTTCTTGCCCTACTTCTTCTTCTGTTGTTCATGCTTTGCTGGAAAAGCTTTGTGAGAGAAAAGAATTTTGCTACACACCCTGAGACTAGCCAGGTACAAAGTGGCGTGCGCTCCTCTGGTGACTTGATTTACTATCAAACTGCCCTAACCAAAGGAAAATTCATTCCTGGCTCTCAAGCACTTTGTCATAGGGTTTATGAAGTTGCATGATCTGGGAGGAGTCCAGTCACAGGTGTAGGTTCAGTCAGCAATTCTTCAACTTGTGACCTGCTGCTAGCTTTGAGATTCAGAGCTGTGGCCTTGACCTCTTACCAGAAGCGTATTGGGAAGGATCTGGAAGGGTTTCCCTGCTCAGCTCCAGCTGCAGTGATTTATTACAACTCTCCGCAGAGGTTAAACCAGTGAGGATAATTGTGGGTGTATCCTCTTCTGAAAAGAAGGCATCAATGTTTCCAGAAAGATGAGCAAGGAAGTAGGAAAGTTACCTCACAAATCCAGTCTGGTTTTCCCATCTAAGCACTGAGCAAAGCTCGACTCCTTGCATTGTTTTAACACAAGGAAAAGGAGGGTTCCCAAGCTGCCTTGGGGACAGCTTCTGATCCATGGGGAGGGTCCTGGTAGAATGACACCAGGTATGAGTTCATGAGATGGATAATCGTGTGCCAGTGCCTGGGTCTATGCCTGGGTCCCCTTTATTTTACAAGAATGGAGGTGTCTGGTGATTGCAAGCTCATCCCGAAGCTCATCACTTAGGTATGGGCTAATTTAATTTACTTTTCTCAAAAATGTCTTTTGGACATTCCTGATTTTTAATGCCACATATATCTCAGAAAAACAATATTTTCTACTGTCTTAATATTATATTTGATTAAAAACTGGACAAATTTGTAACTGTTTTTAGTCCAAATTGATATATCTCAATAGAAATTCGGCACTATGTTCAGACAGCTATTTGGTGTCTTGAGTTTTACTTCTCCAATTCATCACTAAAATCAGTGCTGATCCAACAAGTCCTTACAGGCTAAATTAAGTGTGAGTCTACATTTCACAGTAAAGGTAGTAACCCTTCTTGTCCATGCAAGATCATGGTTGGTCTTTTGCCACCGTTGCCAAAATGACCCAGAAGACAGAGCATTGACTCACTTGTTCTCCCAGCATTTTACTGTGCCAGAGACAAGGCTCAGACACAAGATCTGGCTCAACAGCTCCACAATCTAACACTCATCAGCTGAGTTCTGCTTACTATCCCTGTGCCTGCTCTGGACACGGCCAAACAGTGAGGTAATGCATCTGAGTTTAGAAACTTCAAATAAAGAAGTGTAAGCTGAATCCCATTGCCTTGCAACTGGATTGGGATTGGGATAGCATATGCACAGAGTCAGCTACCAACCCCTACAGCTGGCACTTGCTAGGTGACAGCAACTTACTTGTATGTACAATTCCTAATTTTTCCTGGCTGTTTTTCCTGGATATTTTCCATTCTCTCGTATAAAAATGTCATATATCCCTTTGAGTCCCTACTGGACCAAAGTCCTGGAGAAACATCAGAAGCTGCCCTCTAGGCTCTCTCTCTGAAGTACCCATGGGAATGAGGGGGAAGAAAAATCACGGTGTTGCTTAAATTTACAACATTCCTTGGAAAGTTTCCTTTGGGAAAAAAAAGAACAAGAAGTATCTTTGACGTAAGAGAACTTCTGACATTATGTAAGCTTTCATAGTAGCCATTCAGGTTTTTCAGGCAAGAAAGTCTACATTTTTATTAACTCTGTGAGCAGTCAGCTCAGCCTATAGAACAGCAGTTGTAGCAATCCAATATCACATGATTTAATGGCAGGGAATAAAAGTCATCAGAGTGCACTGTGGGGTGCAAAATCTGATAGAAATGTCAGATTTGCAGTAGCCTGAAACACAAATAGTTTTAAACCACAGCATTTCAGTGCACAGGGTTATGACACAGGCAGGCTATGAACAAACTTACCTTAAATCTACCTCCCAGCTTTTGGGCACTGGCTGATTTGCCACTCCAGAAAACACACTATTCAAATTAAAACTTATTAAAGAGATATCATTAAAACCATCCCCATTTCCATTCTCAGCCTGGGGCAGCAGAGGGTTTTGAATGCAATACTGTCCCATTCAGAGCCACAGAGTTAAAAGGATGCTCCCCTAAACCCACCCATCATGACCACCTCCAGACTTCAGCCCCTGCAGCAATGCAGTGCTGTTTGTGCAGCACCAGTCCATCCAGTTCCCATCACTACTTCTGGTTTGTCCTCCTGTGCTCTTCAAGGTCCCTCCAAGGGCTGACAAAAGCACTTCACAACTTCAGTGCAGGTGGGAGGGAAATTCACATTCCTGGAGCTGTTTCTGAAAGGGGAAAGACAGGGGGACTTGTTCCGTCCCCTCCATGGCCTCTGCAGAAGCGAGGGAAGCCCCCATCAGAAAGCTTTGATGGTACTTAGCAAGGCATCGAAGGCCCTTGGACTGGCTCCCAACTCTGAAATTACCCTGGCTGAGGACTCTTCCATGATGAAAAAAATTTCCGTTGCCACTTCAGGCACTCCCCACAGCGGGGCATTATTTTGGCTTTTGCTTTTAATTTGGAAATATGTAAATGTTCATACAAGTACGTGAGCCCACACTTTTCTTGCAGCTCAGATTACATCCTCCTAGCAGGGAGCGGCTGATACCAGCTGGCCCTGTTTACATAAACATCACTGAAGATGTCTCCACTTTCAGAGTATCTGTTTCCAGCGCATCTTTGGTACATGTCCCCTCTTCTGCAAGCAAGGCAAATCTCACTTTCCATTTCCCTTCTCATCCTTCACATCACCCAGGTACAATTTACTCACAAAGAAATCAGAAATGCTCAGCTGTGTTCAGTACTTCAAAAAAGCCAAAAGAACTCTGGTCCAATATGTGCAACTTTTTTCTAGAAGAAATAAATGCAATTAATTTTTTTAAAAGTCTAAGTCAGTAGAACAGATGATTCCTAAAATTAATAGTATTTAAAATGTATATTCATAAAATACTCCCTGAAATATAGAAAGTTTCCATTTTCCTGACTGAAAACTTCAGGAAGGAATAAGGCTCCTGTTACAATTGTAGGTAGAGCTTTGCAGAACTATTTTTACAGTTTGAATTAAATTGTGCCAAAAAATATCTGCAAATGGTTAGCTGGGACATCAGGCATCCTAAAGTCTGCTTTCTGTCTTAATTTCAGGGACCTAAAAATTGAAAATTTTCTTCTCGATGAGAACAACAACATTAAAATCATTGGTAGGTGCACTGCTATCTGTGAAGCTTGTTTTCTGCTTTTTTTGTGTGTGTGCAGCTTTCAGTGACAGCTCAGCTACTATTCAAACACCATACTTTATGAGTGAACTTATGCTTATTCAATAAACATATTTGAGCTTTTAGAATAAATAAAAGTTATGAAGTATAACTTAACAGCTTGTTTATTTGAACTTTAACTGAAACATATTTTTAAGAGAAAAAGGAAAACAATTTTGCCTATTGTTTTCCCTTGTGTATTGCTGGGAAAGCAAGAAACAATTACAGCTTTTACATGTAGAAAGCTGTTCCTATCAGAAGTGATTTGTAGACAAAGAAATAAATCTTCTGGTGTGAAACACAGGTATGGGCACATTAGTTTCTGTTGAGTCATTAGTTCAACTAGAGACCTCATCATTTGGTATGTGTTAATAAAAATAGACTGTTTTGGTCACTAACAGAAATCTTGCTAGGGCTGTGAAGCAAACATTTATAAAAATGAGAGAATTTGCACCAGGCAGTTAACACAGCTCAGAGAAACATTAATTTTATTCTAGGGAAACCTCACAGAAAAATCCCCACAAGGGATGCTAAATCTTAGAGAAGCCACATGTTTAACTCAGTGTTTCCCAAACTTTTAAAAGCTTAACACCTCTGAGAAAAAAAGGTACCAACTCTTCACCCCTGTTTTATAGCCAGCCAGTCCTTTACAATCACACCTTTCTCTTTACTCCCCCTTGCACACATGCACATATACAGAGAAAAAGGTTTAAGTTAGCACTTTTCCCCCCACATTTACCATGGGCTAAAGCACACAGAGCTGAGCCCAATGTCAAGGCTCATTAAGCCATGCTAATGGGGCTATGTTGCTAGGCTCTTGCAGTCAACAGAGGCAAACCAAAACACTCAAACCAAAATCAACCAGACCAGGTCCACGGCTGGGTAACTTCACTGTAACTCCTCTGCGAAGTCATGGCATGTTTATTCAAGCCCAAGCTGGCATCCACAGCTGAGACATCAGTAGATGCTACAACTGTAGCTGCTGGTTTTGTCTTTCTCCTATTTTCAGACAATTGGTAATTTGAGAAGAGACTAAAACTTCCTTGCCTTTGGTTTTGTGACCATCAGATTTTGGACTGAGCAATACTGCAAGGTTCAACGGTCTCTCCCAGGAGCTGTTACATACCCAGTGTGGAAGTCCAGCTTATGCTGCCCCAGAACTCCTTGCTCATAAGAAATATGGCCCAAAGGTAGATGTCTGGTCCATGTAAGTAGATGGAAATATGCACTTACTGAAACACTCTCCACACTGAATGGTTTAGATAAGACTCTGACATAAATGGGCTGGTGGCATTCAGCTTTGAGGCATTAAAGGCAAAAGCAGAGATATATCAGGAAAGGGTTGACAGAAAAAAAATGTAGTATCCTGAAATGTGCCTCCGTTGCAAAACACTGGAAAAAACCCCTGAATTATCAATTCACATGCTGTTCTGGAGAAACACTGTGTCAAGAGAAGCCAGCAGAAGGTAGGGCATCTGTATATAGGAGCCTGGGCTGAAAAGTCAGAGAAAGAACTTGTACAAATCAACCCCCTCAAATGAACCCCTTACCTTCCTGTCCTTCTGGCAGGCAGTTTCAAATGATAGCTGAGTAACTTCTGCCAAAATCCTTAAAAGCCCTGGACTGACAAATGGGCATTTTTTGTCTGAGGCATATTTTGCCAAAAGAAGAAATCTGTACAGAAAAATTGAGTCTCAGGGACACACAGGCCAAAGATGTGACTATAACAGAGCTATGAGACCTTCACCCATACCTAGGCCCTTTATACTAAATTATGATAAAAATGTGGAGTTATTTTCTGTTGTAGGTGGCACAAACATTCATGGACTACATTTTCCTTTTTTGTTACATCTCTTGTAATAAGCAAGAATGCAGAAGGTGCCAAGAGAAGAGCAGTTATTCACATGAAGTATCTCAGATTTTCAAATGCATTTGCAATTGGTAGTTCTAGCAGCCAAGTCATGGGGTTTTTTACTTTTTTTTTCCAGGCAGAGATGGGAAAATGATAATATATTAAGTCAATTTTTGTATTCTTTAATCTTCATGGATCTGGACAGGAGAGCAGCTTTCCATGTCCGTTATTTGGCCAAAGGCACTTCATGTTTATTTTTATATATGTGTGTATATATATATATACATATATATGTATGAATGTATATAATATATATATATATGCCAGGGTATCAGCTTCTCAGCTTTTTGATAGAAAACAGATGTCTGGGTCTCTACCTAGGTGACATTTTTTAAGCCAATTTCTAGCAGGTATGATTCAGGGCATGGAAAATAAGCATGAGTAATATAGACTAAACCAAATCATTGCTGAGAACATTAAGATTAAACAAAACCAGTGGCTGGTCAAATGCACCTTTATCCAGACTCCTCCCACTTATTTACAATTATAAACATAATTCCTTGCAGTATCCTGACTAACAAGTGTTAGAATAAAAATCCAGTTATTGAAACCAATGATAAAAAACCATGGATTACAAATAACTCAGGCTTTTAAGAGTAATAGCACTTTTTGGTTTAGAAGTGCCACCTTGCATCCCACCCCACAAGCATATTGATTTAAAGGATGTTAATGTTATGCTTCTGGAACAGGTTGCCTAAAGAAGTCGTGGATGCCCCATCCCTGGAAGTGTTCAAGGCCAGGCTAGACAGGGCCTTGGGCAACCTGATCTAGTGGAAGGTGTCCTTGCCCATGGGAGGGGGTTGGAACCAGAGGATGTTTAAGCTCACTTCTGACCCAAACCACTCTATGACTGTGTTCAACACACAGTGCTGCATTTGGTCTAAACCATTTTGTTCAGGACACCTGCACAAAGGAAAGGAAGGCCTGGATGTACACAGCTGCTTTGAACAGGGACATCGCACTTGCCTGTCCATCTGCAAGAATACAGAGCATCCTTGAGGAGTTGAGCAGTTCTTGGCAGTCTTTACTAAACTGTGTGTTCACAAAGAACAAAATGTTTTAGTTTGCTCCACAGGGTTGCTGGTACCTAAACGCAGGCAGCTGAACCAGATGCTTAGTTTTCCTAAATGCTCAAAAAATAACAATTTATATATATATTATTAATATATATTAATATTAATATTATAAATATACATAATATATTCTATATCATGTATAATATGTTATTATATATAATGTTATTGTATATTATTATATCATATTATATAGTCTTAATATATAATATTATCTATTATATATTATTATATATTAATTATATATTAGTACACATTGTATATTATTATTATGCACCTCTCAAGACCTGCTCTGGCAGACATATTATATATTTGGGCTTTTATCTAACCATGATTTCTATACCTCAGCTTCTTCAAAATTTACGGGGTATGAATAGTACACAAAGTTAAGGATGAAGGGACACGTGCTATCAAACTACTTGAGTACATGTCTGGTTTTCTAAAGTGTTACTCTGAATTTATGTAAACATAGCACAGATTAATCAGGTCTAGAGGATGTTGTCAGCATTAAATAAGATAATACTGATTTCACATTTCACCTATCTGAATGAGGGCAAAAGCAGTAACCTTAGAACCATTTACTGATCTCACTCTGTTAATAAACAGCAAATAAAAGGTCAAGGTCTATATAAAACTTATATACAGCCCTCGATATTTAACACAGACAGATTCTGCACCTCAGGCATAAAGCATATTTAAAATTTAAACCAGAATTGTTCACTTTATCATAGTGGGAAATGGAATTCTGATGGGTTAAAATACTAGCTAAAAAGATAAGTTACTACAATTGTCACAAAATAAATAGAGGACTACAGATCAACTGGGCTCTAGAACCAAAAGATTCCAGAGTAGTGCAGAAAGACTGACTTTTTGCAGCTGGACCGACAAGGAGTCATTACAACAGGAACCAGAAAGCCAGTCAGACAAAAGCACACTCAGACCCAACCAGATTCAAGTGCAATACAGCCAAGGCTCCTGGGAGGCAACAGAGAACTGCAGTGCCTGTTTGCCTAATGATTACTTTTGTGCAGAAGATTTTAAAGGCTCTTTGGAGGACTGCAAAGTGATTGGCTTTCATGCATCAGCCAAATTGAGGAAACAGCTGTTGTATTCAAACAAATCCAGATAGTTCAGTAGGACAGAGGAGAAGCCGTTTGTTATAGCTAATAAACTTTCAAGCTTAACATAACATCAGATTCCATCTGATGCTACAATGAACTACCAAGTGTGTTACTCTTTACTAGCTATAATTATGCATGACTTTGAAAGAGATTTTAGACGGCAGCTCCATCTCATGGTTTTTCAATTGTTTGAACACATAATGAAATCATAGTTGAGCACCTCACAGATTTGTTTCACAGGTATCATCAGCACTAGTGTACCAAACAAGATCAATTAAATTGGAACTGCCTGACTTCCTAAAATTATTATCTCTGCTGAGCTCAGTAGAGAAATGGTAAAAGATGGTTGGAGGGAGCTCTGAGCAACCTGGTCTAGTGAAAAGTGTCATGCCCACAGCAGAGGGATTGGAATTACATGATCTTTAAGATTCCTTCTAACTCAGGCCACTCTACGATTCTATGATCCATTCTATGGCAAAAAACAGTGCTGCTGTGGAGGTGCAGTTCAGCTGGAAGGAGCAAAGAAGTACCATGGAGAGTGTTCAAGGAAATCTCCCTGTTCACAAACTCAGGTCAGCTAAGCAAGTTTTCCAAATGTTGGTACTTCTCCAAACTGAATGGCAAACCTTCTCAAAGTTTGCGGATCGCTGCTAGCAGACTATTAGTCTTTCGCAAGAGTTAAAGTTTTAAGTCTTTAGCCAACAGCAAGCTGTTACCAAACGAAAGCCTTCTAGGCATAAGTCACACCTAATTTAGCAATCTGAGCAAAGCAAGAAGAACTGAATTACTATCTGGAACAAGATCAATTACATCAGTCCCAGTTCTGTGTTGTCACTCAGCCTCCAAACCAAAATGCTTTATTCTGATGGGCTGGGTACATTACACTGTCACTCCAATTAGCTTATTTTTAAAATAAACAGCAGGTTTCCACTTTCAACACTGCAGGCTTTCCAGTCACTCACTGTACACTCTATTTTATACACACTTCCCACAACATTCTTTTCTGGCTATAATGGCATTTGCACAAAGAAAAAAGGTGTAAGATGTGTATTCAGTGCAAATTTCTGCTTAGCAGTAATTTGTAACCTTGTTCTTCATGCTGAAGGCAACTCTGAAAACTGACTCATAGCTTTGTGGTATTTTTAAGTGCATACTTATTAGCATTATATGGAGCTCTGATGTTTGTCTTTTCCTTTGACAGAGGTGTAAGCATGTTTGCTATGTTAACTGGCACGTTACCCTTCACGGTGGAACCTTTTAATATCAAGCAATTACATCAAAAGATGTTAATTGGAGAAATCAGCCCTATTCCATCAGATATCTCCCCTGGTAAAGTACTTCAATTTTTATAAAGAATACCGATGTAAAAAAGTCCCCATGTAATAAAGTGAGTTTAATAATAATGCAATCTTCTGGAAAACAAGAGCTACATTTTCTAGTTGCTTTGTTTGCACTTATAAATTACTTTTTTGAGGCCATGGTAATATCTCTTTATCTCAGGCTACAAGAAAAGTAGCACTGTTGTCTCTTCAAAAGACCATTATTCTTGGCTCTTACTTACAGGGTGAATAAAATGTACAGTGCTTTTACATAAGTGGAGAAGCTCTGCAATAAATGAGAACACTTTCATGTTTAGTGTGTCCCATGGTGTGTGTCACAGACAGGCATTCTTTCCTGTTTTTCCCACAAATAAGTTATCTAAACCTTAGATTTTTTTTTTCCTGAAGACCTTACCTTTTGGCTACTGACAGAGCCCACAACATTGAGATTATTAAAGAAACAGGAGGGCTATTTTTGTGAAGAGTCTCTTCATATTTTTCATGAGAAAGAACTGAAATGTAACATTTTTCAATGAATTTTACTGACAATCTTTAATGAGGTACAGCCAATGAAGTCTTTTAGGACAACTGGGACAGACAGTTCTCAAAAATTCTAGCCTAAATTACAATCCATGGCTCTAAACCCCAGAATTCACATTGGTGTATATATGCTCCCAGTTAGCAGTCCAGGGTTTACTTCCTCAAAGTTAAAAATTCTGCTGGTTTACCATGATTCCTATACACCTCTGGCTTTAATCCCTATTTTCTCTCCACTTGGAGTAGCATCTTCTCTGTTGACTGTCACAGGCTTAGGCCCCTTCTCGCAGCTGTTACAGTACAGCTTCACTGACCAAGTCAGAAAGCAGACCAGAATGAGATGTTTTCCCCGGCTATCTACCAGCAAGAGCTCAGATCCCCCCATGGTTTTGAGCAGTGTGGCTGTGATGTTAGGCAAGAATGATCCTAGGAACCAGAATTAGCTGCAGTGGCTGCCTGCAGCCAAGCACTGGGAAGCAGCAGACAGTTCCAGACTAAGCTGGCTGGATCTAGTCTGGAGTTACAGTATTAAGATAATGTGACGATTCAATTCCTTTCTCTCCCCTAGTAAATGGAGTAAGGATATCTACCATAGCTGTCAAGAATGTCTGTACTTTAGTCTCTCACTTCTATTCCTTTGGAGACCAGTTGCCAGATAGCAGCTTCATTTTTGTAGAATACCTCCTTAACTGCAATTATTATATTTCTAATTTTTCTTATTTATGTTATTGTTATAGCTTCTACTAATAAATGCATTATCTCTGCTTTTCTGCAAAGCCCACACAGTTAGTGGAAGATTGTGGATAACTCCATTGTTCTCCTGCCCACTGGGAATTCAGTGAGAGAGCAGTAATAAACTAGCTTTGCATACTTTAGATCTAAATTCTTCTGAAGGAGATTACAAGTGAAAGGAGCAGTATGTTCCCAGTCTAATGCTCACTTGCCATTTTGTTCCTTTCAAAACTTCCCCAAGGAATATGGAAGAATTCAGTAAAGTTTTCCCAAGAAGAAGGAAAAAAAAAAAAAGGAAGAAAAAAAAAAAAAAAAGAGGGAATTTATGCAGTTTTGGAGCTGAGTGATTGACATATAGGAATGTTTGAGATTTCTCTGTCCAACTCTAGGGAACCAAAGCACAACACATTATGGGAGCACAGGAATCCATCTCCATCCCTCATAGCAGAGAGTTTTATCGATGCAGCTGGCTTCTTTGGGGGAGGAACATAACTCCTGGGTAGTCAGCTGGCACAGAAGTGCCCCTTCTCAGAGGCCTGATCAAATGCTGGGCGAGCACAATGCTGAGATTACTGCTGATGCCACAGGCTGCATTTACTAGGGTAAATCAAGCATATTAGGAACTGAGTTTCAGTACCGTATCTACAGCAGCATCCAAAGGTCCCTAGCAGGCATCCCAGCATGGTTTGGCCACTGCCGCCCACCCTGTCCTTGGGGGAAGAGGGTCACCCCAGGAGACCACAGCAGACTCAGAGAAAAGCCCTAGAGACTGAATTTTAGCTGAGCTTACAAAGTGGAGAAGCAGGGCAAGTGCCACATTTCTGAAACAGGAAAAATATGCAGTGGTCAGATAGTGAAGTATTACTAGCAAACAAGCCATTTTATTGGAATACTGCACAGGAGCTGTACACTTCATGCAGTCTTTACTTGAGCCTGACCCTGCTAAGAGGCCTGGAGTCAAAGAAGCAATAAAAGACAAATGGTTGAATGAAGGTTTCACCAGGAAAATACTGAGCACTGCTGCCTATGAGTACAGGTAACAGTTTTGAGATCCATCTTCTACCTTGAGATTTCAGGACTGGGGATTTGGGAGGGAAGTATTTTTAGGATTTTGTTTGTTTTAGAAGATTTTTGTTATCTACTATGGGCTGTTCCAAAATGACAGTTTTACTTCAGAAAACACCACATCAGTACGTCAAACTGTGAATGAATTTTATTTAAGAGGAAACATCCTTATAGAACTATTTATATCCATTGTATCAATAATTTTGTTCTTAACATGCCTCACAGCTGCCACTAATTTCAGTGTGCTTCTAATCCTTTCATACAAAACTAGGTCTCACATGCCCACCTGAGGAAATATTTTTACATTACACTGAAGTTCTTGTTATTCTAATAATTTTTATTCTCATCCATCTTTGTAACTGGTTTTAACTAGTCTCCATTTTTTCTTAGGCACTTTATGGTTTAAGATTATTATAAAAGTTTCAAATAGATAAGTGCAATATGACACTTCACATAAACTTGGCCAACTTTCAAGATCTTATTCATCTTTCGTATTGGGAGGCTGGAAAGCATAATTTTCATGTCTTTAAATGCCTAAATTCAGTGATGGACTTTTTACAGCATATTCACTGCTGAAAGTAGTTAGTAATCTGTCACATATTTTATTCCCAAATTGTTCTGTAAAAGTCAGTATTTCACACTAATTGAAAAAGATAATAATTTGGCCTATATAATCTGCACCATCTGCATTGGTGTCTAGAGGACTCTTAGCAGGTTTTCCTACCGTGGTGATCTGCTAGTCATGGCCAGAACTGTTAGAAATCTATATGCAATTTCTCTGAGAACTGCCCAGTTCTCCTACCTTTGCTTTGTTTCCTTCCCTCGGATATGTCTGTGCTCATTTGTACTGAAGTTTGAAATAATGTCTTAGGAGTCTCATAATCCAAGGCTGATGTATTTCTACAATGCCTTTTCTAGACTCTACTACTCACAGAAGCCCGTGAGTAAAACAATTATCATTATAACAAGATACGTTTTATTTCGCAATCTGATTTATATAAAAATTAGAATCCTATTGCAGTTGCTTTAGTTCTTTTTTGTCCTCCAAGATATTCCTGCCTTTGCCACTTTTCTGTCTTTTTACATCCATGCACACACACCATCTCCCTGTTAATCCATTTGAGGCAACTGTACTGAGAACAGAAATACATACACTTGATTAAAATGAGAAAATGCTTTCCATAATTTAATTTTTAAGCTTAATCCTGGTGGGTGTCCTTTCACAGTAATCAATTATATCAACAATAGGATGTTTAATGATGCAGTAACAGAGCCTCAGCCCAGCAGTGAAGTTAGCGTAGCCAGACAAGAGGATTATTGCACAACTGTGTATCATAATTTGCCTGTAAAATCAACTTAGCCTACTGCAGCTGCATCACAAGAATTGTATTGTCTGCTTGCTCTAAATTCTGACATTGAACCTGGTCGTATGATTGTGTTAAAATACTTTTCCCTAATATTTCAGATTTTGCCCCAGTGAATTGAATCCCATTGTTTTAAACTACATGACGGAAATTATGGAGTTCAGTCATTCAGACGTTATCAAAGTTTTAATAAATAACAGACCCTGTGCTGCCATGGCTTCTTATTGCTTATTGCTGAAGAAACTGCTCAGGTATGAGAAAGACCGCAAAAGAGCTCAGGTAAGATATTATGATCATGAGAGGCAAAAAGAGCCCCTTGGATTTTTATAAGGAACAATGCAAGCAGTTACACAGAACACATGAAAAAGGTGGTTGTCCATGGAATACGGTAAAATTCACCAAAAATAGTAATGAAATTGCAGATCCAAGTGTAGTCTCAAGAAACCTACCTTCTGGCATTCTCAGAGGTGATTAATTTATGAGATTTTTTTTATTCCCAGAGATAAATATACCTTTTTATGACTAATGAATTTTAAAAATGAGCTGCTGGTTATAATGGGATTGAGAAGTATTTTGTTTTACATATAAGATTACTTTTCCACTGGGAAAAGGAGCATTAGCATCTCAGTGACCTCGCCATCCCTTTCCTTTCTGACTGGTCTATGAAAGTTTAATCCAAAGTCTGGGGAGGTGAGTGGGAAGCTGTGAAAGTTGTAAAATCTTTTCCCAGCATCTTTTTTCTCATAGTTTTACCACTGTATCTTATGCTCACACTCCAGCTCCAGCTCACTCAGGGACATGGAGTAAGATCAGAGGGGAAAAATATTTTTAAAATAAATTCAAAAAATTATGGTAATCATTGGTAAGGCCACAATTAGTCAAAAAGGCTGTAAGCTTTTCTTTTACAACCGTCTGCTTTAAGGGGTTCACAGCTCAGCCATAAAAATTTTGCTTCAGGCAGAAACTAGGCAGACAGGAAGCCAAATTCCAGCTTCTAACACAAGTGCAATGGGAAAACTTTCAGCTACAAAAACACACACACTAGCGATTAGCCTCCCATTCAAAGCCTTCACCCTGGAGAAGCTGTATTTTGAGAAGGTCCAGTTGACTCCTCTAGAAATTATTCAGATGAGCTTGAGCAGATCCAGATCTCCACCCCAGCACACAGCCCCAAAGTCGCAACAGTCTGTGCAGTGTCTGCAGACAGAGCCATAACTCAAAAATATGAGTTGGGGAGTGTGTGTGTGCATGCTTAGGGAGAGGAGGCTTTTCTTCACATATGTGAATATTTTCATATTATGATTTTAAGTAGGATCTGCTAAATCATAAGTCACTCAAAAAGACGTATATTGTGAAGGCTATCGACCAGCTTTCTAGTACCTCTGGATATCAAGCTGATTTACAGCCAGCAGAGATCTAGCCTTCCAGGCAAGAGGCAGTGTTTCACGTCCTGTATGACCTCTTTCAGCATCCTACCCGGGTGGAAGAGGGACGTGATCATGTGCATAAAGTTGCAAGCTGATTAAGGGTCTGTGACACTTCCTGCCCCTCCTGGCATCCAAAATGCACTCTTAAGGCAGAGAGTCAAGCTGAATTCAAGCACAGACCCTTAAAACAGCTCTGATTTAAGTTAATAATGCTAAAAGTTATGTTTTGAAGTCCTAGTAAATATATTTCCCAGGCAGACTAAAACTTTCGGTAGAGCAAGGAGGAAAAGAGGGGAACTTTAATGAAGGAGTGAGTGACATTTTCTTTCTCCATGTTGATATTTTTCCAGTGAAAGGTTTAAACCCAAACCAGTACTCACCCAAAAAAATCTGATCAGCTTCCAGCTCACAACAGTGATGACTTTCACAAAATCACAGCATCACAGACTGGCTGAGGCTGGCAGGGATCTGTGGAAGCCATCTGATCTAACCCCCCACTCAAGCAGGGCCACCTAGATAATCATTCTGCATAATTTGTTTCTAATTTTTATCCCTCTGTTCCCTCTTACATTCTTCTCTATTATGAAAATTAATATTTCTCCCTTGCTAGTAGTTAGGCTTTGCAACTTTTTTGCAGTTAATAAAGATCTCTTGATTGTTTCTTATTCAAGCCTTTTGCACAATTAACCTCTGAATCACTCCTCCCCAGGAGCTCTTTTAAATCATGACTGTCACTGCTACCACCTTATACCAGTTTCTTCAACATTCAATATTTGTATTTTCCAGTAAGGCTGGAATTCAGGCAAAAACAGGGGAGAGATGAAGGCTGACTAAGAAATCAAGCTGGGCATTCTTACTCAATCAATGCTCTTATTTTTCTAGTATCCTCTGGCCTGTTCTTCAGCTAAAGCTACTTTATGCACATACTTGCACAATGGCAAAACTTAGCCCTAAGCATATGCGAAGTATATAGGGAAAAGAAAAGAATGCATCTCTTGGATCCCAAGGCGGAGCCCCACACGGGTGGTATGACGTTTTTGGGCAGAGGCAGAGCCAAGAGCAGCCCCCAGCTTCCCTGGAGACTGGCCCATGCTGCGCTGGCACGGCTCTCGAAGGAGGCAGCTGGCAGGGGATTATCTTGCGGGGAGGATTCTCTGCTTTGGTCTAAAGGAGGCCAAATTCAACCACCTCTTTGGCAGGCTGTAATGCACTTCTTCGACCACCCAGCCACAGAGAGCTGAAACTGAGGAAGAAGAGTAAGGATTGTTAACTGAATGCAAGGGGGAAATTTCCCACTTTTTATTCATCTTCTTGTTGAGATCCTGATGTTACTAGAGCTTAATTACAACAGCATGAGTATTTGATTTTTGTGTTATAAATTATGCCAAGGATATTTCAAAATGCATAGATAGATGTTCTCTCTATTCTGTATAAAGCCTACTATTTGCTATTTATTACTAGCAGCGTGTGATCCATCTTTAAATCACATAATTTCCTTTCAGCTCTCCAGATCTTGCAAATGTATACATCTGCTTTAACTTTAAGGATATAGATAGTTTCACTGAGCTCGACAAGACAACTTGTGCGTATAAAATTAGAGCACAAAAATTAGAAATTGCATATAAATGAGTGCAAATTTAAATCTAAATTATGGAAACCGATAACTAACAACTAACAGTCACAGGTAAAATGCAGCAACCTGAAAATAATTGCCATTGATTAACATTGTTTCTGTCTAGGACCATAAAGATTATTGCATATTTCTATCTGCCTATGGAAAGAGATATTTACAGGGAGGTAATATTTATAAAGGAGCAAATTTATAGTAAAAAAAATACTCCTATATATTTGAGCAAATTAGAAACCTCCTTTCCTCTCAGTGACTTATAGAGAAAATTGGCATCTGGCTCTTCTGAATATTCTGCCCAAAAAGAACGAAACATATCAAATATCAACACAAACAGAAAAGTAATTGCGTTCATAACAATGCCTATGAATAACAAGCAATAAAACATTCTACCAACACAATCAGCCCAAAACATTGTTTGGAATTCAAACACATATTCACAAAACACTGCATTCAACCCATTCCAGACAGCAGAGTATACTATGATTTTTCACATAATACCAAGAAACATACAATTTCCTGGGGAAATTTTTTCAGCAGAAATTCTAATCTAAAAACTGAAAAAAAAAAAGTCTGTGGAAATTACTTTTCATGTACAAACACCCTGCATTTGAAAAACCAGTGTGAGCAATTTTATTTGCACCATCTCCTTGTATACAGAAGTTAACATTTGTACATACAAATAATAGTTTTGTTGTATGCAAACAGATGTGATTCTCATTTTTCTGGCTGCAATTAGAAAAGTCTGTTGAAAGCTTTACCCTTAAAAAAGCATAAGATCCTTTCCATGTTCAAATTTGAGCCATAAGTCATTGGATAAACTTAAAACACAGCTTGTCCTTTTATGCATCGTAGTTTCTCCAAGCAATGTATTTACATTTTATGTGTTCTGCTGTAGAGGAGGGAGCTTTAATGATCACAATTTGCCATCCAGAACTTTATAGCTAGTCCTTGCAGAAAATAGTGTTTCTGCCAAAAAGCTTCCTGCCCAGGTGCTTAACCAATTAGCTCTTAAGAGGTCTGGCAGTAAAACCAGTCATGGCAAGTTTTCCGATATACTGTATATAAGGTGACAGCTTGCAAAATGTAAGATGAAAATTTGTTTTCTTAACTAGCAGTGTGTAAAATCCTGGGAGACTATTTGATTGCATAGCCTAAAATACTTATGACATCTCAAATTCCCAATTGATCTAGTGTGGTTTCAGCAATATGTTGTCAACTTAAACATATTGTGTTTCTTTCTATAAATACTTTCAAAAAATTTCCCTAATTGTGATTGGGTACTACAAATATGTAGGAAGGATGGGGTGACCCAACAAGTTTGAGGTTTGGGGCCCTTCAAATTTTTCCAAACATTTTTGCTAACTCACAAAATACATTCAAACTATCGAAGTGCCTTTTCTCCACAAATTACACCCACTTTTTAAAATGGCATGTTAGATTAAAAACATATTTTTCACAAGGGGAGTACTTTGCAATGCAAAGATTAGAAGAAAACCATGAAAAAGATAAATACACTGTAGTAAAACAAATTACCTCTCTGATTCTGGAAGCAAGAAGTTTGTGTTATGTGGGGATGGCAGTAAAAAGATCAAAACTCACTACAGATAATCCTTGAAATGGTAGCCATGTAATGACAAATTGCATCTGTCAAAGATGATATGGAAAGCAGCAAAATAAAGCTTGGTATTGGACTGGAATATCCATGTGGGTAGTTGTCTTGGTTTCAGAAACTACATTTCAGAAATTTCTTTTTCAGGACTGCAATACCTGAAAGGAGACGTTCTGTGACAGAAGCAGCACACAGAGCAGGCAGCTCATGACAGGACTTAGTTCTGTAGGAAGGGATTTATTTCTTCTATTCTTTGCTTTGCAAAGTGCTCCTCTTGTGAAAAACGTTTTAAATCTAATATTTTATTTCACAGCCCTTGCATTTTCACAAGGTTTCGATAACTGAAACTCAGTGTGTATGAGGCTGACACACTGAGGACTCTGAAAACTTGGTTCATAGGATAGACAAGTGACCTACACATCCCTTGTGCATGGAATATTTTTGTAGGAGTGAGGGAAACAGCACTGCAACAAGGAGTGAGTCCTGAAGCCCATGTTCCTGTTGGGACGGACGGTCCTGTTACCACAGCTCCATGAAGGTCTTCCTGCTTCAATTCCACTGCAAAACCTCCCCAGATCTGTTGTAGTCTTGTGCTGACTACTTGCCCTCACAGCAAACAGCCACAGCCCTGTGACAATCTTCCTTCTGGATTAGGAGGTGGCTCACAGCATTCTGTAATGTTTCTGCTTTGCAGAGTGAGTTCTGTGGCACCTTGACTTTCCTTACACATCTTAGGAGACTTTGCGAGCCGTAAAGCCTCAAAGGAAGTGCTATGGGCTCTGCAAAGATGGCATTCTAGTGTCCAGTGGATTTTCATGCAAGCTTTCTCCCTCCAGTCTGTGTTGTAAAGGGAAGGGTCTGCCAGCCCATGGACAGTTGGGTTTCAGGAAGAACCTCTGGCATAGGGTCTGTTCAGATGAAATGTTCATGTGTGTAACTAAGACTTGTGTGAAAGCAAGATTTCCCATTATGCATTGAAGTGTGATTTCTTTTAAAGTTTAATGTGCTTTTTTCTTCCCTACAAATCAAATGCTGTCTGTTCATTTTACAGAGGGAATATGAAGCAGAAAAACACAGTATCAAGCCAGATAAACAGTTGAATAAGGAGTCAGAAAATAAAATTTCCCAGAAGGCTGAAATGGACACTCTGGAAAACCTCAGAAATTATGGCAATAGGGCATTTCCTGCTGTACTAACCCTGGCAATGCCAAATGCTATTCAAGACGATGAAATCACAATTGCATTGGAAAACCAAGAAAACTTGTCAAAAGGTATTGTTCTGAAATAAGTCTCATCATGTTAGTTCAAAAGGGTAAAGGGGTATCTGTCCAAGGAAGAAAAGGGAACAGGATTCCTGAAAATGCTATAGAAATATCTCTGCATTTTGTTTTGAAATTATGAGTATTTTGAGCAACTGTTTCCCAGGCCCAAATCTGGTAATAGATTTAATTTTGATTAATATTAATTAATTTTGAGCAGATGAACACCAGATCCAGCAGAGCTTACTCTGCAGATACTGATCACAAATAACTGTTCCATGTCTATGCCTAGGTTAGATCCTCTATGAGCCACCCTGGGACAGTACTAGTACCTCTAAGGCACTTCCAAGAATAGACATTTATGAGTAAAAAAAGGGAATTTATTTACATTCCCGGGATGAATGTGAGCATGGTGCAAGTGTCACAACTTCACTATACTCAATGAGGGGTTGTACTCATATTCATGACATCATTTTGTCCATTCTCAAAAATATAGAAGACACGCAGTACTGGATAATCAAACTCCAGATCTGAATTTATTTCTGCTCCAGTTTTTGCACCCCCACAGCTATTCACATATGTGCCATGTTTAAAATGATGGGATAAATGTCACCAGAAGCACAAATGGGTAGGTTGGCCAGAGAAGCTGTGTGTGCCCCACCCCTGGAAGTATTTAAGGCCAGGTAGGATGGGATTCTGAGTAACCTGCTCTAGAGGTCCCAGCGCAGAGCAGGGGGATTGGAATGAGAAGGTCTTTAAGGTTCCTTCCCATCCAAACTATCTATGATTTTTGATTCTATAGTACCCACTGAAATTAAGCCAGACCACTTTATGCTGAGAGGCTCATTTAACACTGTTCACCCGACCAAAAAACTGACAAATGCCTACATGCAGATCACCATTTGCCTGAAAAGATTAGTGCAAAATTTCATTCTGTGTCAAGATCTACTTTTATTTGTGCCTTTACAAATACTGATTTTATTACGGTATGAAGTTGATTTGATATTAACATGTTATTTTCTTGAAAATACCATTCCAGCAGAAGCTGCTCTGATTTATTCTATATTCTATTTAGTTTCCAAGTTTGCAGGCAGAGAGTTGGTCCACTGTGGGCCTCCTAAGTCATCAAGCAAAAGTACGCCATGTGAACCCATTTATCAGCCACTTTTGGACTCTCAGAACAATCAGAATGATTTTGAAGACTTGACAGGTGCCAGAAAACCACGTCTTCGTGAGAAATCCCCATCAACACCAGTAAATAAGCAATCTCCCTTTTCAAACATCCAAGTAATGACAAGTACAAGCAAAGTGCCTCCACGGTCCCTGATGGAAAACAGAATTATTACCAGAAGTCCTTTGTCTCATCAGGACATGAGGTTTAAAGACCTTCCAGAGGCAGTAGATGACAATATTTCCATCCCAACACAGAGTCAACTTGATAAAGATGGCGCTGACCTCCTCATGATTGACTCTCCCCAGCTGTCACCCTTCCCCAGGCTGCAACAAGCTACCCTGAGAGAAACCATGCCTAGAAAGATTTCCTTGCTGGGGGCAACACAGGAACAAACAGATATCTGCCCTCTGATTACAGTCAGGGGTTCAAAAACACCAGCCTTCCCCATGCCCCAACAGCAAAAGCTTACCATAAGAAGTATGAGGCAGTTTAAAGAAAACCCAACTCATTTCTTCAATAAGAAAACTAAGAAAAACTTTATTCAACTCAGACACATACCTACAACTACAAATGTAAATCTTCCAGTTTTATGCCCACCATACCAAACCAGGTCAAGGGAAAAAACAGAGATTCTAAGGTTGAATTTTGCATAAATAAAACACCCACAGAGCATCAGAAGAAAAAAGGGTGAAGGAGCAGGTATGAAACAAAGGTGGACAGAAAGAGAAAGCAAGAAATGGAAGGCAGGAGAGATGAATCCAAACTTAAAACGAGAATCCTCCAAACAGAAAAGAATTATATGATTAAAGCTGTGTATCCTCTAATATCAACCAAACAACATGCTACAAATTTTGTGGAGCACACCAAAGACACAGAAAAACAGATGTCACTGTAACAGAACAACATCACGCATATTTAGGCACAAAAGTGGACAGTGAGGGCCGAAGATGTGCTTTTAAATATTTTGTATCAATATATATATTGTCCTAAACTTGTATTACTTGTACTTATGCATTTCATTTGGGAAATAAACCTGGGCAACCAATTTTCATTAAGCTGTGAATGATGCAGAAGGTAAAAAACTAGAAACAATGAGGGAATAAACAATTTTGGGGGGATTGCCATGACACACAAAATAGTCATGGCATTGATAAATTATTTGTTTGTTTCTTTGCTTGTTTATTAGTTTCAACCATGTGTATTCCAATTAATGGAGATCACACAACCTAACTCCCCTGAAAAACAGTTAGTTGCATTTTCTTTGTAAATTTAACAGTTAGTGTTGCCTATTCATAACTATTTGTCTTTGCAATGTTTGTGCCTTACTATTGAAAACATGCATTTGCTTTCAGTTTCAATGTATTATGGTTCTCAGTTAGTTTGTCATAGTACTAAACTTTAAGGCTGTTTCTGTCCTCAAACAAGTTTTATATCAGTTTAAATCCCTTAAATTCAAGAGATTTGAACCTGACTGGCACCAGCAGAGGTGAGAATACAATGGGAACCTTCATCTTTGCTGCTCTGTAAGCTCCCACATTAAAGGTGTGCAAAGGGTTTTTCTCGGAAAATCTGATTTCCTCATAATTTAGGAAGTGTTTATGCCTCTAATATGTTTTAAGCTTTGAATCGCCCTTAAAAAACACTTTTTCTTTGAATATACATTTTGAAACAAATGGATTCCGCTGTAACTTTACATTTTAGTTCACTGTTTCCTTGCACAATACTAAAATGCTTCATTCTGGATATAAATCATAGAATCATAAAATCATAGAGTCATTTATCTTGCAAAAGACCCTTAAGATTATCAAGCCCACCAATAAACCATGTCCCAAAGAGCCATACCTACACATCTTTTAAATACCATCAGGGATGGTGATTCAACTACTTCTGTGGGCAATCTGTTCCAATATTTGACAAGTCTTTCAGCAAAGACATTTTTCGTAATATCCATCCTAAACCTTGCAGATGACGGACACAGGACAGCACCTGTTCCCCACTAAAGCAAAGCCCAGAGAGATCAGCATTAAGTGGCTGTGCACCATGACCTGAGTGCAGAAGCAGTAGTTCTTCCTGGAAAAACTCTGAATTGTGATACCTCTCGTAGCCTCATCTGTCTCAAGTCCAATCTCTTCTCTGTCTGTGACAGAGAGCAGGGGCTTCCAAGAGGTGAGATACTTACCAGTGGTCAGAGAAAACTTCAGGTCCTGCCATGTGCTTATTCTTTCCAGCTTCAAACTAGTACAATTTTCTAGTGGATGACCCTAGATGCCAGGTGTCCACTCTACCATTTCCACTCCTCAGCTGAACAGGGCAGAGAAAATATAATGATAGGCTCATGGGTTGAGATAAGGGCACGGAGAGATCAGTCACCATTTACCATTGTGGGCAAAACAGACTCAGCTAGGGGGAATTAGTTTAATTTATTAGCAATCAAATCAGAGTAGGGAAATGAGAAATAAAACTACATTTAAAACACCTTCTCCCTACCTCTCCCTTCTTCCTGGGCTCAATTTCACACCCAATTTTTTCTACCTCCTCCCCCGTAGTGCTGCAGGGGGACAAGGACTGAGGGTTGTGGTCAGTTCATCACACGTTATGTCTGCTGTTCCCTCCTACTCAGGGGGAGAATTCCTCATACTCTTCCACTGCTCCAGTGTGGGGTCCTTCCCATGAGAGATATCCCTCCACAATCTTCTCCAACATCAGTCCTTCCAATGGGCTACAGTTCTTCATTAACTGCCCCTGCACGGCTACCTTCCACAAGGTGCAGTCCTTCAGGAACAGGCTGCTCCAGTGTGTGTCCCCCATGGAGTCACAAGCCCTTCCAGCAAAGCTGCTCCAGTTCCAGTGGGGTCCTCTCTCCACAGGTCCTGCCAGGACCCTGCTCCAGTGCAGACCTCCCATGGAGTCACAATCTCCTTTGGGTGTCCACCAGCTCTGGTGTGGGATCCTCCACAGGCTGCAGGTGGATTTCTGCTCACCCATGGCCCTCCATGGGTTGCAGTGGAAGATCTACCTCACTATGCCCTTCCCTACAGGTTGCAGGAGAATCTCTGATACAACACCTGGAATGCCTCGTCCCCTCCTTCTCCACTGACCCTGGTGCCTGCAGGGCTGTTCCTCCCACAGACCCTCATTCCTCCTTCCCAGATTGTTGAACAGGTTTTGTCTCCCTTCCTAAATCTGTTATCCCAGAGGCACTACTACCATCGCTGATGGGCTTGGCCATGACCAGATGTTGGATCCATCCTGGAGCCACCTGGCATTGGCTGTGTGAAACATGGAGGAAGCTTCTGGCAATTTCTCATGGAAGCCACCCCTGCAGCCTCCTGCTACCAGACCTTGCTGTGCACACTGAATAGAGGTTTCTTTTTTCTAGGACTGTTTTACTAAAAAGCAAGGAAATATGCCTCCTTCTGCCCTGTCTGGCCCTTTAAAGGTAACAACAGGTTCCCAAAGAGACAGTTTCTGAAGGAGCATTTAGCTATTTCATTACATCAATAGCAATTCCTTGTACAAAATAATTTCACATAGGGTTGCTGCTGGGATGACACTGGATCTGTCTTTATGTCCTTGAAGTCAGTCTCTATAAGTGGATCCTGCTATTTTCACAGTCTGTCAATGCAATCACAAGAGATTCCCAGATCTCAGTTTCATAGGTTTTCCATTTACACATAGGAAATGGCACCTTTTACTTCTATCCTGTTTCTGAGTCATATTAATAAGTTGAACTGCTTTATGTATTACCAGTTTAAACGCTGTTCTGTTTTTCAAATCACAACCGTTTTCATGTCAGCAAAAGAATTTCAAACCACAGGAAATTCTGAGGATGAGGTACAAATATACACTTAGATAGAGCTATCAGGAAGCAGAATCAAACCTACAGTTGGAAAAATATGAAAAGAATGTCACTGCTTTCATACTCCACTTTTAATTTCGTCATTCTTTAAAGATATAAATGAACAAGATTAATAATTCAGACAGTAAAGGAAAGCCTTTGAAAACCCTGAATAATTCAGAAGTTCTGACATTATATAGCCTATGTCATACTGATCCACCTACTCTGGGTAAGACACTGAAGAGAGAATGAAGTGAGTGACCCATTCTCTCACAATCCTCTCATGTTACAGTTTATGAATAACAAAACTCTACAAATCAGAAGGTCAGAAAAAAAAATAAAAAGCAGCTCATGTTCACCAGAGGTCTGTACCAGGAAGATGATGAGAAAGGGCAAATAGGAGCATTATAAAAATGGTGTTAAAAGTACACCTGACCTGCAGCCCAAGGAAACCCACTCCTTTATCTTACCCAGTCATAAGGTATGTGAAAGGTTTAAGAAATTCTGAAAATATTCATCATACAAAAATCACTTTAAAAGGAATCAGGATTTGCCAAACTGAGAGTAAGCCTGAGAAATATATAAACACGTATTTCTTTCTATAAAGCAGTACTTAGAATTTTTATGTGTATATGTATATATGTGTGTAACATGCATTTGCCTCATTCATCTAACTAAAATTAAAACCTTTCAGTATCATAAGGATAATGAACTATATATATCTTCCTCTCACTGCTTTTTCAGTTCTGGTCACTATTTTGGGTCAAAGGTTATACTACAGAATACTGGATACTACAGAAAAATGTAATGTAGTGAACTTAAGAAACCTTGTCTTCCCAAAAATAAATAGTTGAGACTTCTGCTAGGACTCCTGGCATAAAACATTCCAAAATGAGAATCATGTGCCATTCACCTGGCTGTAGTATTTGGGGTCCAATCCCTTTTACACATATATTTTGTGGCAAATCCTTTAGAGAGAAAGCCAGAGAAGGCTTTCAGAAAAGAATAATTTCCAGCTAGGAAGGCACTGTCATAGAGTTTAAGACATCTACCAGCGCTCAGGAGTGTGGGCAGAGGGGCAAAGGGAACAAACAGAACTAAACACCATGAGGCATACTCAGGCTGAGATTTTGAGGAGCAAAGAGATCCTGCAGTGGGACTTTGCTTACCCAGCATTAAACAGAGGAGACAACTCTGACTAAGGTGGTTGTCCAGACTGCCTTGTAGTCACTTGAGATTATGAACATTTGAAAAACATGGAAAGTAAATTCAATTTGGAGGTCCTTGAACTGACTCTTCCAAGGTTGTTCAGTGGCACTGCTGTAAGGATGTCTTGATCCAATATTTGAGGCTTTGAGTTTCCACAGACTGAGGAATAAGAACTGAGCATTCATGTCACCTCACAAACATTTTAGATGGCAGGACTCTTTCCTGACCTCTGCAGAAGCACAACAGTGCAGTTTTAAGTCTTTATCTGCAGCATATATCAAAGGCTCAGAAAGGTAGAAAGGAGGATCAAATAGGTCCTTAAACCTAATCAGCTACTGCTAGGCAGGCAGATATTTTACTTAGGGCACCTGTATTTAGTAATGGTAACGTGCTTCTGAAGCCAGAAATACTGAAAACCACTTTTTGCAAATCCTTTCTTAGAAAGTAAGTCCTCTGTAAAGCAGAAAGAAAGTGTTCCTCTAGACAAAAGAAGGATTTGAATATCAAGCTCATTCATTGTAACAGCTCAAAAAGGCAATGAAAAGCATAAGGGACTCTGTTACACAAGTCTTTTCTATGCTAATAAATACTTAGCTCACATCAGCAGTTTCTACACTTTGATGGGACCGCAATGGAAAGCAAGTGTTCCCCCAGCAAAGAAGGAGCTCTTTGATTCATACCTTCAGAGTGTCTTTTCAGTGAAGTTCTGCATACAAACCCTTGTGGGTATGGCAGTATTTCAAATTACTGAGAAGTTTCTTTCACAGAACACAGTATATACATCTGCCAGACATCCACTCTTGGCCAGCCTACACCCTTTTCCTAGCAGGACTGTGATTCCCATGTCATGAAGATGCTGCTCTTTCTAGGCATTTCTACTTGCTGCTTCCCATATGCTTTAATAGCTCACCATTTCTTCTGCAACTTAACCAAAAAATATCTGCCCAAGATGATTGGCATCTAATAATTTACATACATTTACAGGCCTTAAGACACAGGGTGGCATGGAGAGGTGAGGATATGCTGTTACATGACAGATGTGAAAGATCAAATGACACACTGCCTTTGCCCCTAATGCCTCCCTTTTACTGCTGCAAGACCATCCCTTTCCTCAGACATGAAGTGAGACAGACAAGTCATAGAGATGATGATACAGTCTTGTTATTACAACCTTCTAAAGAAAGAAAACCATGTTCCAGTCACTTCACTATTTTCATCAGGAGTCAATGACCCAATCCTGCAGCTGAGAAGAAAATTTATGTTTTAGAAAACCCACCACAAAACTGTTGGAAACACTCTAAGTTTACCCTGCTCCAATGTGCCTGGTTTTCTTCCAGTAAGTTAATTATCTTCCTTCCACAAAAAAAGCAAGCAAGCAACTCTTGAGTTCCCAAAGGCAATCCTTTGAGAACAATGGACATTTGATAGAGTTCTGTGCTCATTAAATATATAGTAAAGTTGGAAAAATTTCCCATAAATCCTGAAAAATACTTAGCAGTGGCTGAAATTCAGTAAAATCATGACTGTCATTTAGTTATTATGTTACCCTGATAGCTCTCAGTATGTGAAGCTATCAGTTATAAAACATCTGAGCTCAAAAGCAGAGCCTCCAACTACAGATCATATGTTATACATCTCTATGCAAGACCAGAAAGAATTCATACTCTGCCGTTGCTGCTTTCTCTGCAGGAATCTCTCTGCTTCTATGTCTAATTTTGCTTTTGCCCTGTGAATATGACACAAGAAATGCCAAGATTTCAATGCATAAACATATAATTGTGGTGTGGTAAGAGAAGTACCTCATAATAGCCCATTTTGGAAGTATTGACCAAAAACTTGCTTACTGATAACTAAGGTCTGAGACCTTCTACAAAAGCAAGGAGTGCAAACCATGGCTTTAGGCTTAACCAGTTGCATCGAGCTTAGCACCACTCCAGTGACTGAGCACATTAGTTATACTTCATGCCCTCACAGCCTGTGCTCTCTACAGATTTTTTCACTTTGATTCACCTCGTGAAAATAAACGCCTGCCCGCCGCATCCTCATTTTTGCTTTACTGTGTCTATTGCTGACCCAGAATTTGCATGTTGGAAAAATCAAGCTCAGGTCAGTGCCTGAAATGGAAATAAAACCTTCCATCAAATGGCACAAAGTTGCTTAAAAATGTTAATCTCCCTTATTTTTATGACGTGTTTAATATTAAATGTTCCCATATGGGTACAACACGGCAAACTATGCCTTTCCATTAAAATAGCCTGTTTACTTTAAAATCTGAAACTAGCTACAAATTTAAACCTTTTTTGGTTTTGTCCACCTGGAAAAAATTATTAATTCTTAAGTGTGCATTGTAATAGGAGCAAACACAGAAGAGTGTGAATTCTTAGGTTTCAGTATCTATTTTTAATTTGTTTTGCATGTAAGCTTTTAATTTAGATTTAATAAGATTCTAATTACATTTTTTCAAAAATACCAGTTGATTATTGAAGACATATTTCTGTAGGATTAACTTACACAGTTTAGACTTTTAAAATATTGTTTTAAATAATAATTTAGTATTTTATGATTTATGCTACTAAATTTAAATATATTTAGTGTAAAATAATTGCAGAATGATTGCAAGAAATAAACTTATTGAAGATTAATCATTTTATGAGAGACGCACATCTCCCATGTAATTATTCATTGTCAATAAGTGTCTTCAGAAAGCTGTGGGCAATTAATATATGAAGGGTGCTTAGTTATAATTTGACATATTGTGAAATTAAAGTCAATCAAAATTTTTGCCATTTTCCATATAGCTCAGAAATAGGAAGAAAATGTATTAGCATGTTAAACTAAATGAGCTGTGCAGTTTCAATTCTCAGGTCTGTCTCAGCTGCTTTTTGCCACTTCAGCAGCGCAAAAGAGCCAGAGACCCAGCAGTCTCGCTCTCCTGATGGTCTTTCCTCAGGGGAAATACTGGGTAATTCAAAGCAGGAATAGTGGCTGCATGCCACCTTCTCTTCTTCAGCTGGAGGGTGTAGTATCAATACCACATTCCTCTCTTGCTGCCAGATGTACTCTTCAGGCTCACAAGTAGCCAAGATTAATTTATAATGGCTTTACAGCAGCCTAAAGATCTATAAAGTAATTTTTGCCTTGCTAATCTGGCACTGCCTGCTATGGAGGATCTGGGCCTTTAAGCAAGGGAAGGTCTTAATTAACTGTTGTCTTGGGCTAACTGTAGGCTTTAGACCTGGATTGAAAAGGCATTAAAGTCACCTGGAATCCGTTCCTCATCCTCACTGGAACTTGTGCAGACCCTCAGCATGTTGTGTGCTCCATGGAAACACCACTCTTTTGGCAGGCAAGCATCTCCTGGAATAGTTATTACAACAGATATTATGGAAGGACTGCACTAGCAGAGAGATAACCTCTTTCTTTTTTTTCACCAATTTATTTTTACATTCTCATAAATAATACTTCTCATTCACTCATTATTGTCCTGACACCCCTCACTGTACCCCCCCCAAATATTATTTAGAACATTCTCTTTAGGAATTTGAAGGTAGAAACTGCCTTTTGCTCTGTTCAGATTAAGTCACATCTTTTGATTTTTGCCATTACCTTTATGTCTAAAACATGAGCTAAATCCGGCATCCAAAAACACAGCCCAACATTCAAGAGGCACTGAGCATTGGAAGAACCAATGAAGATAACATTTGCCTTTACTCCTGTGAGTAAAACTGTCCCAAGAAGAGCGGCATGGCAGAAAAGCAGCAGCAGAATTACTTCTCTTCCCTTTAGTGCTTCTAAATATGTTAGAGGCACCTTCTGTACCACCTTCCTTTAGTGCTAGTTCATAAGAGAAATGTAATAATTGACATTATTTGACTTAATACCACTTCATGTCAAAAGTTAAACTTACAAAACTGCTGTATGTGACAAGTAAGCCAAGCACATGTCCTTCTGCACACCATCAGGAACCTCCAAATAGCTGGAAGACTTCTGGTGATCCACATCATCACAGGCTTGGTAACTGCTTGAAACCGCACTGATGATGGAACTGTGTTCCCCTGCCATGAATCACTCTTCAAGTAATTAAAACCATTATTCAAGTCAGAACACAACAAAGAATAAAAGCCTGGAACCCCTGATTTTGATGCCTGATCAAAGCCCTTGCTTCTTGTGCAATGTGGTGGCACTAGCCTGCCGGGCTGCTGAAGGCAGCTATCAACCACTGTAAAAACGCCAACAGCCCAGTTCAGGTTGGTAATGGCAACAATCATTCACAAAACAAAGGTTTATTTGGAGCTGAAATAGGATTGAAGTTATTGTTTTCTAGGCTTTTGAAAATCAATGAAGACTAAGCTAATCAGCCTGCTCTGTCTTTATGTTTACGGGAGAGAAATATGTCCAGCGGGGAGAAGATTAATGTGAATGTGGGCATGTTGCTCAGTGGAGTCAGGGACTGAGTGACAACAGGCATGAAAAAGGCAGAGGTACTCCATCTCTTTTTTTCTCCTCATTTTTCACTAGGCAGATGTCCCAGGCATTGCAGTGCCTGAAGGCTCCCAGCAGAGTCTGTGGGAATGACATGGAATCTGCAGTTAAGGAAGGCAGGGTCAGGGACAACTTAAGCAAACTGAGCACATACAACCATGGGAGCAGATCAGCTGCATCTAAGGGTACTGAGGGAGCTGTCTGACATCATTCCAAAAAGAGCCGTCATCTTTGAAATGTCACTGCACTCAGGAAATGTTCCTGATGACAGAAAAAAGGTCAGCATCACAACCATCTTCAGAAGGGGCAGGCAGGGTGACTCAAGTCAAATAGCCTCACCTCAACCCCTGGGCACATTATGGAGCAAATCTTCTGGGAAGCTCTTGCTGATCACATGAAAAGCAAGAAGGGGCTCTAGCAAGGGCAAATCATGCCCAACCAATCCCACTGATTTCCATGATGAACTGACCAGCTCCATGGACAATGGAAGAACAAAATGGGTTGTACAGCTTGACCTCAGCAAGGCTGATACTGTTCAGTCTTTACCAATGATGGGAGACATTCAGCCTCTCCACAGGTGATACCAAGACAATATGCTGGAGCACAGGCTGCTGTTCAGAGGGACCTGGACAAGCTGCAGAAATGGGCTGATAGGAGTATCAGGAGGGCTAAAGCAAATACAAAGTCCTGCATATGGGAATAGCTCCATGCAGCAGTAAGGGCTGGGGCTCAAGCATCTGGAAAAGCTTGGCAGAAAAGGACTGGGGAATCCTGATAGACAATATGCTGAATGCAAGTTGGCAGTGTCCCTTTGCAGCAAAGGCCAACTGAACTGCACTAGCAAGAATTAATGCTGTTTCTGCAAGTCAAAATGTTTGCCTCTATTTGGCCCTTGTGAGTCTGTACTTGGAGGAGTGGACCCAGCAGCTACTCAGTACCACAAAGACATGGACATGCCAGGGTGAGCCCAGTGGAGGGCCAGAAGGATGGATAGGACACCAACGTCCAGCATGTACAAGAAGAGGCTGCATGAACTGGGTTTGTTCAGTTTGCAGAACAGAAGGCTCAGGGGGACCTTACTGTCACCTGTAACTAGCTCATGAAAGGGAATATGAAAGACAGAGAGAGCACCTCCTCAGAAGTGCACAGGCACAAAATAAGATATAAGAGAAGACAGTTGGAGTTCAGTTGTATCAGAAATTCTGATCACATATAAGGAGAAAACTTTTTACCACAAGGCTATCAAACACTGGAATAGGTTTCCCAGGAGATTTTCAAAAGCCAGGCTGGACAAGCCCAGAGCAACTGGCCTGTCTCTGAGCCAGGAACTGGAATAAATGAACTCTAGAGTTTGCTTTTAACCTGCACCACTCCGTGGTTCTGTTTTAGGAAAAGACAGGCACAGACGCATTTGCTTCCTGGGGATGCCCGTTTTTCCACTGAATATAAATGGAAATGAAGTTGACTAGCTTAGGGGTGCACTATCCACATTTAGATGGGCTCAGTTACAAGAGAGAAATACCATTTTTAGAACAGAAAACTTCAGTAAAATGGAGACACTGTAAGCATGGTGTTGCACATTAAACACTAGTAGAGCATTAGTATTTAGTAAAGTACCTACTGCTAGATACAGTTTTCTTGGAAAAGTTCCTAGTTTATTAAAAGGAGATGCTTTAACTCTTAGTTTCTTTCCTATCTCCTATGTTCTACTCAAGATAGGAGAATCCAATGGTGGCTTGGGCTTACAAAACCAGAAATATATTTGAAAAATACAATAGATTATCATATACTATAAATGTACATATACAATTCACAACATACTGAAACAGACATCCTTCATTGTGGGCTTCAAACAATTTGAGTAGTATAAAACAATCTTCTATACAGTCCTAGGATTCATTTTTGAAAACCAGGAATTCCATCACTAACAAGACTGAATCCAAATTTAAGTAAGAAAGGATTTGGATATTAGATACAGGACACTTTAAGTAAGAAAATCTTGATTCTGAAGTTTTCTTTCCTCACTTTGTTCCCCGGAGTCTAATTTTGCTTCTTTTTAGGTCTGTTGTACATCAGTATCCCTTTCTCCAAAATATCCCTCAGTGAAGCTGACTGGGAAAGGGCTGTGGGAGAGTTTCAGTCTCTGTGATTAAAGCAGACTGCTAAGGTGTGCATTTTAATTTAGTTGTTAATTGCATTATGTTTTCTAATTGAAATATATATTGAGGTTTGATTTGGGGAAGGAAGCAGAATTTTTGTCTACCAACACACCGTTTAGACTTGAAGATCTATATTGCCTTCTGCTGGTGTCCATCACTTTCCACTGACTGTAGATAACTTCCTGAAGAACTTTTCTCATTATTTAGGCATTTCAGTTGGGTGCTTAAAGTGATGTAGCCTAAACCAAGCTCTACAAGGCTAGCTGGAAGTGTATTGTGATTTTCTGTTACAGAGTTGTGTGATGGTGCCATTTTATTTGATCTCCTTTGTTGTTATTTTTAAAAGAAACATCAGGGAGGATGTTGGCTCACATTCCTGACATATTTGATGACCTTATTCCTACTTGATAGGGACAAATTCCAAAGAACATCTCTTACCTATAGCACCCTTCTCTGAGGCATGAAGTATTTCTTGTATGTTTTCTGGGTATATAATCTGGAAAAAAATTCCCAGGCTCATCCACACAGAGTATATTAATATAGTTCATTTATGAGCAGCAAAGGACAAGGAGACACGGCATGTAATTATCTGAACATCTGATTTCTACAATAACCACACCTCAAAACTGAGAAATTGAGCACCTACTTTTAAAACTGTGTTTACTTATTCATCAGATGAGTCTGTGTTTGGATAAGAATGACATGTGTATGTCTGTACTACCTTTCCTGTAAATGGTATACTTACATGGAAATTGGAATATTTCTGAGACTTTCAAAAGATGTGTTATATTTTGCTTTGAATATCTAATTTTGCCTATTTCCCAGACCACTAAGCACTTTCTAGACTTGGGTAGCATTTTCTCCATGATGTCTCCCTGCATTTCTTGACACTCACTAGATTATGGAATTGAAGTATCAATAAAGTTACAAATCACTTGCAACGTACTTACCCCCCTTCCCCTCAAATAATTTAGTATTCTAAATATAACTTAAATAGAAAGACCTTCTTACATTACTTCTGGGGCAGTTTTGCAGGCTTTGCATCTTGCCCTGCTATTTTTATCTGTAAGGACAGTGTTTAATTGATAGTATTTTACAAGTGTAGTTTAGTTAGTTCAGAGGAAACTTTGGGTACACATGTAAGGAGCTGATGCAAAAATTATGCCACAGTTCTGTATTTTTCAAACAAACTCAGTCTACATAAATCATAGACCTTCAGATGCTGCAAATGAGAACAACACTATTGCAATCTGCTTTATCAGCCGCTGGGTCTCTGGCATGGATAAAGCCTTTCTTGTTGAATTAATAGTACTTCTTCTTGTCAGTGTCTCCCTCCCAGACAGTCATTCTCAAGAGCATTGATTATGGCTGCTCAAATATTTTGTGTCTAGAGAAGTACATTAATAATGACAAGCCACACAGTAACGAGTAATGATATTTGTTTCATGTCCTATTTTTTGTTGCAAGGAACAGGTGGATCCAGGCCCCAGCCTCATATTTCATCGATTTTGTCATTTCAAGTAGCAAAAAGGCAACTTTTGATCAAACATCAGTATTATGCAGATTGGAAAATACAAACTCATCAGGAGCAACAGACCTATACTGCATCCTACCTCTAGGCAGGATAATAGACAAGGTGATGTCTTAGATTCTTCCAGAAATATTTTTTTGAATCATTAATACTATCAATTATCCTTCAGTGTATGTGAATACTACATCTCTTTCCTATGTGCCATGTCAAAACTTTTGTTCCATTTAGATCTCCTTCTCTGACATTGCAGTATCACATTTAGTCCTTATTTGCAGCTGGTTGTTGTGCAAATCTGTGATCATTAATTTACAGCAACTCTTCTAAAATTTCTGAACACCATAAATGTATTAATTCAGGCTTTCAAACAGTCTGGAATGTTGTTCGCATTTAATCAGAATTAAAGACATGCTACAAAGCACCAAATTATCAAATGCAAGCGAGCAACCCAAACTGAAGTTCATAGCTAGCTGTGTATGTGGTCACAGATCCTGTACCAATGAATGGCGAATGATTCAGCCTCCCTCTGGGGGGATTATATGGAAGAATCTCTGCACAATTCTGGATACTTAAATACCAGAAAAAGGCAACAGAATAATGGGTATGTGGAGGGAAAAAATCCATAAAAATAATTGAACAGCTGGAGGGCTTGATTTATGAAGAGACATTAAAGAAATGATGTTTGATTGTCTGCACAACGTCCAAAAGCCATATGTTAAACACTTCAAGTATCTGAAGAGTGTAAACACCAAGAAAGAGAATAAATAACCAGGCTGGTACAAGAAGGTGTAACTAAAAATACAGAAAATAGATATATTCGGGGAAATTCTTAACAATGGGCTTTGTTAATTAGAGATATGTATCTGATGAAAAGCAACAAGAATCTTATTGTTCCTAGTAACTTTGAGAGTAAATTGGACAAATCACTGAAAAAAAAATCAAATATCTATCTGGGGTTTGCTGTCAAGAGAGCTTGACAACTTTTACTGTTTGATAATATCTTGCTTTATGTTATTTATAAATCAAAATGCAAAAGAAAATGCTCACTCATTGAATTGAAATAGCCATTTACCTCAATTAACCCTACTCGTCTAAAAAAACAAAATACTACCCTTATGCAAACTTTACTCATAAACACTTCCTGAAAGTATTTTTTGTCAGATATTTTTCAAAATAATAAAACCAATAACACTGCACATTTAAAACAAACCAACAAACAAAGTTGTTCCTAAGCAATTGTTTAAGACACAAAGTTGGAACTACCAACAGAAAAACAGTATCTTCTGCATTTGTAATACAGAATTCAGGGACTCTTGTTTTCCTCTGCAGCTTCTGAAAATGTTCTCTTGTACTTCTCCTTTGCTACTCAGCCTTGCTGTTATAACAAGAAAAGTTTGTTCCTTGTCAAAAAGCTGGAATTGCCATTTAATTGCAAAAGAGGAACTTGATATTCCCACTACTCTTAAACAAAGCCATATCATTATTTACTAATTCCCTCTTAGTCTTGCTTCTGTGTTTTAGAGATGGATTAGAAGGTGCAAAATATAAAAATGTACTCTAGGTGAACTCCAGGGAAAATTCCCCTGCAAAAAAAATCTGCTTTGGAAATAATTAGACTCAAGCTCTGCCAAACAAAGGACATAGGAAACATAGAATCACAGAACAGTTTGGGTTGGAAGGGACTCTTGAAGGTCATAGGGTTCCAACCACTCTGCAATAAGCAGGGACATCTTTCACTAGACCAGGTTGCTCAGAGCCATCTGGCCTGGCCTTGAATATTTTCAGGGATAGGGCATCTACCACCTCTTTGGACAACCTGTTCCAGTGCATCACCACTCTCACTATAAGTAATATCATCCTTACATCTTGTCTAAATTGACCCTCGTTCAGTTTAGATAAATCACCCTTGTGCTGTTACCACAGGTCCTTATAAAATGTCCTTTAGGAACTGGAAGGGGCTATAAGGTCTCCCTAGAGACTTCTCTCATCTAGCCTAAACAACCCAAACTCACTCAGCCTGTCTTCGTAGGAGAGCTACTCCAGCATTCTGACTGTCTTTGAGACTCTCCTCTGGAGTCACTCCAGCAGGTTCTTTCTTTGTTAGGAGCCCCAGAGCTGGATTCAGTGAGTTCCCACAAGAGCAGAGCAGAGAAGGAGAATCAGCTCCCTTGACCTGCTCGTCACACTTCTTTCAATGCAGCCCAGGATAAAACTGGTCTTCTGGACTGCAAGTGCACAATGCCAGCTCATGTCCAGGCTCTCATCCACCAGCAACCCCAGCCACTCAGTTTGGTGTCACCTGAAAACTTGCTGAGGGTGCACCAAATCCAGCTGTCTATATCATTGATGAAGATACAAAACAGTACTGGTCCCAGTACAGACCCCTATTGGACACCGTTTTTCACTGATTTTCACCCGGGCATTGAGCTGTTGACCACTACCCTCTGGATGTGTCCATCCAACCAATTCCTCATCCAACAGTCCACCAACCAAATCCATATATCTCAAATTTAGAGAGAAAGATGTTGTGGGGGGCTGTGCCAAAGGTCTTACAGAAGTCCTTGGGGGATTGGCTTCCATGCTAGTTAACTGGCAACTCAACAATGCAGAAAAGGAAATTATATCAAGAGCGGTCTCATTTGAGAAAATAAAAGCCCAGTAGTAAACAAGAGCCTCTACACCTAGGAACCAGGGTCCACAGCCAAAAGAGGGTACAAGCCAAAGGAGCTTTGCTGACATGCTGATATGGCCTAGAGCACATGCTCACAGATTCAGCTGAGGGGTGCAGACACCAAAGGGCAAAATGCTTATAAGAGTATGTAACATAGAAAGGGAAACCCCTGTTTCCAAAAAACAGTTTGAACATAGGTTGAGAATTGTTTCCTCGATCCACTTACCAAGATTACAGCTACCGACAAGGTTGAGAATTGTTTCCTCAATCCATTTACCAAGATTACAGCTACCGACATTCTCCATTCAAAGCATTTCTAAAATGCAGAGACCACTTTTTCAAATTGAAGTATTTTGAGTATTCACAAAGTTCTTATATTTTAGCTTTTTTTTTTTTTTCTTACTTTTCAGGCCATCCCTGAAGGAATGACTCTAGAAAGGAAAAGTGAGAAGGAGGAAGAAAGATGTGAGAGAGAAAGAAAGAATTGATCATGGAAAATATATTTCAAAATATCAGAAAAAGCTCAAAAAAATGTAGAGAACTCTCATCAGGATCCAATGAGGGTCTTTCTGTTTACCGTCTCATCTACTGATGAAACTACTCACAGAAACCTACCAAAACTTCAGCAGAGAAATTAGCCAACAAATGAGTAAACAGGTGGAAATCCAGGACTGTGAGAGAGAACCCATCCTGCCAAGCTGGCATCACCATCACGAGCTGCTAGCTCTGGCTGTCTGCAAAGTTTAATGCCCACGTCCTTAAAAGCCATTAGTGCGCTTAATAGGAGTCAGTGGAAATGAAGCACCTACATAATGATTAGTCACCTATATACCTTTGCAGATCCAGGTCTGAGTTAAGCAAAGGGCACAACAGGGCACTATTTGTCATGGAAATTAATTCCATTCCAGTAATGACACGAATTGTTAAAGGTCCCAAGCCAAGCAGCTTTATTTGGAAATGACCACGTCTACAGCAGCAGCCACTTTTGTGAGCGAATGTGCACATTTACACTTGGTTCCCAGGGAAACAATTACAAGAACACTGAAATATGGAAAGATTTTTGCTGTATCATGTGTTTTCATAATAGAAAGTTCGTCCATAAACACAGTCCTCAAAAAAGAAAAAAAAAAAAGGAAAAAAAAGAAAATAAAAAAGAACGGAAGTGTGACTTAAGGAAAACAGGATCCAGGGCAGAACAGAAAGTAAACTGACAGCCCTGTGAACCCAAAACAGCCCCCGAAGAAGATGTGTCTGCCAGCAGAGCCAGCCGAGGCGTCAGCCAAAGAAGCCAGCCACAAAGCCAGACACGGCTGCTGGAAAAACACATTCCAGGTCCTACGCACTGCTGCCAAGTCCACCCCATGATTATAGCCACGGACTTTGGAGAACTCAGAGGATGAAGGTGAAAAGGAATAGGATCAACACTGCCTACAGGGAGAAGAGGCAGTGCCAAGGCAACACAAAAATTACTGGTTAGTCCCATTTTACTTTGTTATTGCCCTATTTTAATGGAGAGTCTAGCTACAGTCTTTCAAAGTTTAAAGGAGACTTTGTCATTTTTGGCAGCAAATCTAGCTTTCTTAGCAAACATGATAATGGCCTTACATTACTTGGACTTACGGCCCAAAGGATTCCAAAGCATTTTACAAACTTGAGCTGATATGTGGCCAATGCATACATGGACCTCCGCATCCACCACTGAAATGTGCTCAGCCTCTGAGACAACCTGTCATAAATGCTTAGCAAAGCACAGAAGCTCTTCGCAGCATTTTAGGCCAGGATGTGGTGAATGCTTTGCGCTACTGAATCTGAACAAGAAGGTGGAACATTATAATGTGAGCAGACATTCTCTTGCACACACTTACACTCCTTCTGCTATACACCTGCTCTTAAACTCTTACTACATTGCCTTTTAGTGTTACAATTTGATGACCTTTATTTCCAAAGTCTCTTTGGGTAATGCCCTCAGCTACACAGTTGGATTCTCCTTCCCTTCTGATTGGTAAATCTACTGGACTCACACCAGTGGTTCCCCTCCACATATGTGTCCCACCACAGTTTCCCAAACAGATTCAACTTCTTCTGGGACAGAAATATATAAAGGCCAACAAAATTCTGGGTGAAGTCTTACAAATCTCTTCCTCTTTGGTTATTTACTGAACAGTCATAATTTACCACATATGATGCTTTCTTCCATAAGCACTGATATATTTGAACTCTCTCCTCCACAAGAAAAAAAACCAAACCAAACAAAAAAACCTCAAAAAACCAAAAAAACCAACCAAACAATAAAAAAACCCAACACCACACCAAACAAACAAACAAACAAAAAAAACCCCAAAAAACCCCCAAAACCCCCCCCCAAAAAAACAAACAAAAAAACCTAAACCAACCCAAACCACCATTTCACAAGCAGTACAAAGTTTCAGGCCCAATATCTACCTGTCAACATGAACATTCATCTTAGTCACAATTTGATTCCTTTCCCTAATTTTATAACAAAATTATCATTTTTACTCTAAGACCTCTATTAAACATTTACATCTTACGGCCTTTCCAATGTCAAGAGAACATCAAATGATTCAATCCTCAAAAAAAGCTTTGTATAGTTAAGTAGATTTGCACAACATCTAGAAAGTTTGAGGGATTTTGAGGTGCAACAAAAGAACTAATAAGGATTTTCAGTCACAGCAACAGCAGAATCCCAGATATTCTGAGCAAAATAAAATCAAACACACTTTTAAACTTCACCTCCAAGACAGGGATATAGACATATATTTCTCTTCAAGAGATGTTAAGGAAAAAATATTTCTAATTCCAGTTGTTTTCAACTTTGTTTTTCCTATCTCTCTAAGCATTTTGTCTGGTAACAAGGCTGATTTTTACAGGTATCACTCACACTGCATCCAATTCTGACCCATCCAGTGCCACCATGGACTCATGTCAGGATAATCATTGTAAGAATGTCATACTCTGATTTTTTTATTTTTAGTTTTTGAAAACAGATGGTATTTTCTAACGGTACAGTATTTCCAGTCGTGTAAGAAACATTAACTGTCAGTGTGACTGAAAATTTCATCCTAATACTCACCAGATGGTCCCACCCCTTTCAGGTCACCTGAATGTGTCACACAGTCCTACTTCGTGCATCCAAGAACAGATTCAGGCCTTCTTCATATGGTAGGTGTATAATCACTTTACAAGGACCAGGTAGGAAATCTGTTAAAGTCTAGAATAGGTGATAAACATATTACAAAATTGACTGTATTTGCCTCAGGAAATTTCTACAAATCAGGTTCATGCTAGACTTGGGACACTGCTTTCAGAAGCTTATACACCTTAGAAGACTTGAAATAAAACCACTTACTATTCCTCTTAACTATGTCATCACACATCTAGTTAAAGCAAGCAGATGTAAAAGTAAAGCCTGTCAATCTCAAGCTGCGATGTATCTAAACAATCTCATTTTCCTTAAAAAGCTTCTCATACTCTAAAAGTGAGGAGAATGTGCTAGATCTAGATCACATGGTCTGGCTTCACAGGTCTTTAAATCACACACAGTTACTCCTGTGCTGTGCTCAGCAGGTTGAGTTTGGCTGACTCCTGTGAGTGCAGCACACAGATCTGGCACTGGGGCACTGGTTTGCTTTGAAGATGTCTAGAGATGGAGACACATTCCCCACAGTGGTATTTTCCAAAGGCTAGTCTTTTCACTGTTAAAAACTTGCGTCTTATTTCCAATACGTCCTTGTCTGGCTTCAGTTTCAGACCATTGGTTTTCATTATTCCTTGGACAACTAAACCTGTTCATAATCATACACATAGATATATAACCCTGACTCTCCTATCCTGTTTTCTCTGCAGCTCCCAGAGACCTGAATAGATGGCAAAGGCAGACTAGCTCATGTGCTAAAAAGGTAAAGCCCAGCTAATGAAAATATTAATTGCCATTAAGAAAGTTTTGTTGGTTTCTTTTTTTTTTTTTTTAAGAAGACAACAGCACCCACAAAGACATGCAGCATTTGGAGACTACAGTTTTTTGTTAAACTTCTCACCATCAGCTCCTTTCTGGAGTGCTGTCTCCACAGAATCCCTCCTCACAGCAGCTAGTGGTGAAAATACTTTTACTGTTCCAATTTTTCTTGACGGGGGATCCAAATTTATTCCTCAGTTTGCCACATTTCAAAGGGAATTCTACAGTGCCAATCTCTTCCAGTGCTTCTTTGCTGGACTGCTACTCTTAGCTGAGGTGGCTGCAGAAAATCACACCAGCATTTTAATGAGGAATTCAGAGAAGTTAAAAGACCTTTCCATTGGTGTTTAAATCTCACACAAACACCAGGCTGCAGCTGTAGACTTTGCTGCTTATGGATAAATGTATTATTTTAGAACATGGCCAAGACCTCCTTCTAGGAGGTCCTGCAGGAGTGGAGCCAACAAGTGATTATGAAAGGCAGCCTAAAGAACATTTGACACTGTTTTCTGCCTACGCTTAACAAGCACCTCGTAGTTCGGGCTGCAGTTTGCACGATTTTGGCTTTTAGAAAATATGAAACACCTTAGTAGATGGATTTTACGTCTAGGAGATTCCATCTGAGGCACTGAACCCACCCAGTTTTATTACTTTCAAAAGGTTGGGAAAAGCTTCAAAGTCGCATCTGATGAATTCATGAACTTATTCTAAAAAAATATCTGGAACTTTGGCATCCATGCACTTTTTTAAAAAATAAACACATACCAAAAAAAATCTACACTTCAAATAAATCTCACTAGACTTATTTTCTTAAGCTAAAATCAATGAATTTGTTCATTATTATGTATTTCATTTCCTTTGAATAAATAAGCCTTTATTTACTACCTTTTGAGATACTACTCAGTATGTCACTTGCAGCCCTAGTCTGCCTTGTGATCCAGACACTGGGATGAGAGAACCAGCTGGCAACTGAGAACATTTGCGTAAAACAAAAGCAAAGAGCAGAAGTTGCAGACTGGGCAGAGCTACAAAGGTGAAGAGAAGGGCATCATCCATTTCAGGAGAGAAGCTGGGACCACTGTCAGGAACAAACTTCTTTCTGAGTCCTGCAGATGGATTGCCTCCCTGTCCACGTTTTTCTCATTATTTTAACAAGACACTCAGGACTTGACCCACAAAGGGACTCAGGTAAATGATGACTATCTTATACACTGCATGGCCATTAGTATCAATTCCACAGCACTGAACAGCCACTGGTGCTCTCTACGCTCGGCACAGGGCTATAAGGCAGGTGAAGATTAGATTGATAACTGGAACCATACTGGAAAGCCAGCAGAAAATGCTACAGAAAAGTATCTTACACCCTACCCATTCATGAATTTAATTTTGGGTAAAATAGTGTAGAGGCCTGAAAGACTTGATTAGAGCTCATCTCTGGTCTCCCTCAAGTAACGCTCACTTACACTGATTCAGAGACACCAATCAAGGTCCATGAAATTTGCATTTATTTCCACAGAGCAGTCCAGCTTCAAAAGGAAGAGTGGAAACCGCCTCTCATTATGTTAAGTTGATGAATGCCCTTCTCCTTCAGTATTCTTCTGAGCAGAGAACTGACCTAAGTTTCCCATTCCCTAGCAGAGAATAACAGCATATTTGTGAAGTGGTGCTGACTGCTGATTTTTTGTCCTGATCATACTAGTACTGGTTTGTGCTGGAGGTGTCCATCAGAGGAGCACCACAAAATCTGGGGATGTCCAAGTGATCGAGGTGGCATACCCCGATAAGAAAGGTAGGAAAGGTTTCACTTACAAATTTTGACCACTGCACTGTATGAACTCTGCTGATGTGCTGTCTTATTTACTGCTTTTAACTATATTGTAGTTTGCAAAGGTGTTTTCTGCAGCATTGCTTGCTGCACACAACTTTAGCCCAGAGGGACTGAATCAGAGGAATAGGAAGGAAACAAAAGCCTTTTGCAACATCCAAACTCAGCATCTCAGAAAAGCAGGTGCTCATCCACAGGATGAGATCAATAGGAGTATGAGGGCAAGAAACAAATGAGAAAGAGCAAGCAGAGGAAGGCAGTACAAAGCAGGAAGAAAGGGGGAAAAGTGAACAAATGACAAAAGGATCATGAAATATTTCCACACAAGCCTGAAGTCACAAATGAGAAAAGAAGAAATTAGAAGCTCCAAATGAGAAAAGAAGAAATCAGAAGCTCCCTTTGAGACCATTAAGGAAGAGAGAGTCTGGACAAGCAATCTAATATACGAGAGGTAAGGCTGGACTTGTGCAGGCCTTCAGTATTTAATTAGGAATGGAGCAGGCTGACTGTATCCAAGAAGGAGCTCAGAGGCTAAAAAAAAGAATGGAGGACAACATATACCAAAGAGTCGTGTAGGGTTACTAGCCCTCCATTCAGAGATTTGAGGCCGGCAGCAGATATCCAGTGACTGAAACACTTCAAAGACATGCACAAGAGAGCAAGACCACTGGAAGGCCAGTTAATAAGCAGAACTCCAGACTGAGAAAAGTCAGCAAGCCAGATGATGATGTGAGGAAAGAGCTCAACCTCACCCACACAACCAAGAAACCCAGATTTTACTGGACAGTCAGCTTCCCAGCATTCCTGTCCTCTGGCATCTGGTATCAGATAATATGACTAATTCAAGAATTTCAGGTAGAGAACAATTGCAGTTGGCACTGCTGTGTTTCTAAAAATATTCATTGCTAAACTAAAAGTGAACAAATTCTCAACAAAGTCGCTATGCTACTCTACCTTCAAAATTAATTGTTATAAAACTACCTGCAGGAACCAGGTAGTGATTCCCACCATCATACTCCGAAGTCAGAAGTTTTCTGGGCCTAGCTTATTCAAGTCAGTCTAGGAACAGGTTAGCTCTAGACTGCTTTAAATCCTCATTCTTGAATTCAGACACAAGATTCAGCAATTTGTGACCAAGTTGCTTGAGCTTTCACCCTTCTACTCTGCCACCCTTGGATGTGTAACTAAACATATTACAGTTGAAAATAAACAAAAATGAGTGGTAGACTGTGGCTCTGAAATTAGAAGCAACTGAGCATAACTTGCAACATAAGATGAATAATACATGAAGCAAGTTAGGACAAGTATGGTTGAGGATTCCCAGTTGGGGTACTAAGAGATATTTATTTATTACACTGTTCGCAACTAGATTCTAGCTTACCTTGTTCTCTCTTCTTTATTTACTTCTTCCATTTGATGTGGAATTACAGGATAGGTAGTGGTTTCAGGTTTGGAGAGGAGGATGAAAGTGTTATTTCCTTAAAATGCTCTGTCCTTTTTGTTCATGTACATAATGCCTAAAGCAGGACTGTAATGGAAATTATGGTTAAAATATTTTCTAGAGGAAAAGGTCAGCCTAAGCAAGAAAGAAGGATGATCTCATCTTTCTGACAGCTCAGATACAAGCAAATCTTAGCACCAATAAGTTGTGTCATCTGTTGAATTCGCATACGCTGAATTTCTCTGTACATTTTGCACTGTTATGACAAGGCTGTGCATAACAGGGGTAAATATTCCATATGAAATAGCTATCTATACAGGGGTACTTGTATCTATTATTATCTTGAAATAAATCAACTGAGAATTAAAGCCAGCCTGGTTTTCTGTTCTTCCTTCAGAGATCTAAGCTATGCCACGTTAAAAAACATAGCAAGCATAAATTTATATTTGGCCAGAATAACAACAAAAGCCATACTTTAGTATCTTACTCACTGAGATACTGTCCATCCTGACCTTGGCTTTAGCTTCGTATTTTACACACTATTACTGTCACAGTAACAGACAGAGCCAACAGTAATTTGCTCATACAATTTACAATACATTGTCTCCCAGCCACACTGAGGTCCCTTTAACCATCAGCAGATGTGTTGCTTGTATTAGCTATATTTAAACAAAGCAGAATCTGTTCAGCCCTGAAGTCTCTATGGCTAGTTCATTGTGTGTTGAGTTTAGTGCATAGCTAATTTGGGGTTCATACCACTGTAACTAATTACAGCACACCTGAGGAGGTCCAAAAGTTTTAGCCCACAACCCGCTCACTAAATTTCATGCGTTTCTCCTCTTCCTGGCATCTGAGTTTTAGGAGTCCACACTCAGAGAGGTTAATCAGCAATTAATACTGTAGATGTTCTGTGATGTCCAGTTCTTTAAGTTCTTTCTATGTGAATAATATCCAAAATTTCTTTCACCACAACCCTAAAATCATTAAATGTCACTTATGAAATTCTCAGTATTCATGCTTCATAACTGAGCCATTAAATCTCTTACAAAAATCTATATACTCATGTTAATATTCCTGAAAAGTTAACAAATGTAAAGAAGAAAAAACACCATCACTGTTGTCCTGCATGAAAGACAGAAGGGCTGTGGTGTTCATTTATGTGTAGGTACAGACCTACTTCTGGAAGCAAAGGTGCTAAAGAAGGAAAAAAGTGGACCCTCCCAAAAAAGGCAACTCTTTAATTCTAGGTTTAGGTTCTTGATACAGCAATACAAATGTATCCAGCACCGTGCAATAAAGAATGTAGCTATAATTAATTTTTTTCTGGGTATACAGTCATCCTGACCTGGTGAAAACACTTAGTTAGGATCAGCAAATAACTTAAACCAGTAATCCCTGAACTCAAATTCATTTGGGCAGAAAAGCTGTGTGGCTTCAAGGATCAGTAGGCTGAGAGCTGTAACTACAATTTTTAACGGGTGAAGTAGAAAAAGAATTGCCTTCCCAGAAGGTTCCTCAGAAAACTTTTGCTTCCCATTAAGAGAATATGAAGGAAAGAGAAACAGCTCAGAAAGCTGAAATATATTTTACCTTTTTTTTGCTAATCTTTGCTCTTTTACTTTTCAAAATAAGAAGACAAGGAACAAGACAAGTCTGAAATAGATGGAGATGACTTAGGCTGTCTGTATGTCCCTCTGTCTACTTAGCCCTTCTTCTATCAGTACTTCCTTGCACATTTTACCCAGTGTACAGCCTTGTCTTTTTAATACCTTCATCACATTGTTTATTTCCCTTCCTGGTATCCATAATATCCATCTTTGACATCTGGTTATTAAACTTACCATTACAGCACAATGTAAAACATGGAGTATATAAAGCTTGTTGCTTATTGTGATGGTGCTGCTCCACAGCCCAAAGATTTTTCTTTTAAGCCTGACAGCTGTAGAGATGCTCTTATGCTTGCTAGAATATGAGAAATTTAGGTTCAGAATTTCCCCTTCTTCTTGCTGCCTCCACAGGAGATAGTATTTCTCTAACCTGATCCCCAGCTGCTTTATTGGCCCCTTGAGTCTATTGCCAGATAATACATAACCCCAAACAGCCTTAAGTTTGCTGGAAGTTCCTGAAGGGTCTGGATGCAGGAACACTTCAACTCAGAAAAAGGCAGCTTTATACTTCCTCCCCTGGGTGTCCTTTTTGCTCTTTGGACATAGTAGAGCATCCGGACTTCATATTTCACTTCGTTCTCTCTGCTTCCCTTTCTGGAATGCCGATGCATGTCAGGACTCACGTCTAAAAAACCTAGGTGAATATGCTATAAAGTTAGATGTTGGTCTAATTACTGCAGATTGGGTGTTTAATCATTCTGCTGAACTGTCAAGCGCTGGCAATGTTTCTCTAGGACCTTTTGTTCTTATATAATAATATTCATCTTAGTTCAGATGATTATGAAATGAAAGACCTTATTCCTCTTCCTAAGATGGTTTTGCTTACTTCCAATATGTCTCCAAATTTTCTGAACTTCAGGGTAGTAATTGTCATCAAAATAGATAATTTTGTTCTTATACAGCTCTTCATTGTTCTTCCCAGCTGCCTGTAAAAAATTATTGCTGAGTTTGATAATTCTGGAAACAGAAAACAACGTATCTGGAGGGGTTTTGTGCTTCTGCCCTATAAGATCTTTACATAAGACTATCAAAATGCAAGGATTGTGTAAGTGACAGAGACAACATTCCCACATTTTAGTTATTTTCTGTGTTTTTAGGAATGCCATAAATCCTGTCATTGCTTCTCCTTTGAGTGGTTTTCTAAATCACCACATTTTATTCTTCGGAGCCTGTTCTGTTTTACCAGGAAAAATGAGATGTGTGTTCCCTGCACAAGGTTAATCGATAAAATCTTTACAGTCTCTTCTCATCTGGCCAACCTCGTTTTAATTTCAGTAACAGTGCTGTCAACTCACTCAGAGAGGCAGTTTAAGTTTTCTGAAGCCTTTGTACTTCATTTCCCCATTCTTTTACTCTTTATTGCTAACCCCTTTGAATATATCATCCAAGTTTCTGATAGCCAGTGGTTTTCACAAAACCCAAGCTCTTCAAGTCATGTTACCTGGTGAAAATCTCTGTTTTTAAGAGTATCTGCTAACCCTCAAGGGTGCAGAAGAATACTTGGAAATTATGTTGCAATGTACATGACATACTGAAAAACTAGGGTACAAAATATCTTCAAATGTATATTGTTTCTAAAAGTTCTTCTTCTTAATCTTGTGATTTCTGAGGGCTGTTTCATGATTTTCAAATGCTTGAGACTGGCATTGATATTTGTTCTCAAAAGTATAATAAATTTTCTTTTTAGCCAGCTGAGTACCTCAGGACAGTTCTGGACAAGAGTCACTCTATATCTCCCCAATTGAGCCATTTTCCCCAGCAGTGCTTTACACCATACTTCACCTTCCTTTCTGATGGAAAAGACTCTTACCCACTGTTCCAAGTCCTTTTATATCTATTTTTTTCACCATCTAAATGTTGAAATGGATAAAGTGTGGCAGGCAACATTTATTTTAAGGACATATTTTCCAATATCAGTCACATTTACACATGCATCTCTGCAGCTTATACACAGAGACATGTCAGAAAACTGAGTGATCAGACACAAGCACAGCAATGATCAGCGAAACACGCAGGGAGAGTCAGGATTTGTTTCTGCCAGACTGTTTGGTGCTTGTGCCAAATACCTCACCACTGCCTGAGATTTGATGAAGTCAAATGTTTTAGAGAATATTGTGGAAAGCTGCCAACATCACCCTTAAAATTAAAGAAGGATGAAACATTATTTTTAATTTTATGATTCTGAGAAAAGTAAGCTATTTTATTCAGGATAAGCTTTGTGACCGAAATAGATTTTTTTAATTGGCAATTCCACTGTACTTTATTTTTTCAGATCCATCTGTCTGAAAAAATAAAGGGAACAGGAACTGAAATAGTGCACAGAACTGCCGCCAGGTACTAGAGTTGTTTAAAATTTGTAATATTAATGTACTAAAAATATATACTCTTTTTTCGGTCCTGTCATTGTAGTATTTGGGAACCTGAGATTTTATACTCATAGCATTGTATTTTCAAATTGAGGAAATTAAAATTAAATTATGAACATAAAAGCATTAAAAACAAGGAAACAAAAATAGTGAAAAACAGTTAATCAAACATAATTCAAAGTGAATCTTCCTTCTATCATGACCTAAATATTACTGCATAGGCAACAAACTCAAGGTAATCCAAATAAAAAAGACTCTAGACAGACCTGACAGCAAAGCTGGGAGCTGGGATGTTAAACACTGAAAGTAGTGCAAACATAAAAGCATGAAAAGGCCTCTTGGACAAGTCTGTAAAAAATATTTTTAAATACAACCTGAGGAGAACTGGGAATCACTGCAGAAAATTAAAAGGTAAGTTAGGCTGGTTTATACTGAAAATTTAGGTGGCTCTACAGTTCTGGATAATATGAAGAAGGGTTCAACTACACATGGCAGCTTCCACTACAAAGAGCCATCAGAAGGCCATCAAAGGGCCATCAAGTGCAGGTAGTGAAAGCTACAATCGAAACAAGCAGGATGTGGTAGCAGCCTGCAAACTCATGAAGCTCCTCGATGAGGAGCATTGCAGATAAGGCACACATACATCATCATCATCAGGGAGCGTAGGATACACTTAATGGTCAGATCCACTGAAGATTACAAAACACACAAGCTACAAACCCAGGAAATCTGGGCTGACAGAATAGTTGGAACTGGGAGAGTACAGCAGGTTTTATGACAGTACGAGCACATCCTTGTCCTGTTCGTGCTCATTCCTAGCATCTACTTACAGCCACTGTTGGAGCCAGGACAATGCTAAAGGAGCCCTTGATCTGAAGTGCTAAGAAAAATCTCATGATTTTATAACTTAAACACAGATATTATGCATTTGTATCAACCTGCTGGCCTTCTGAGCCATGATTTTTTTCAAATTACTTCTAATTGAAATAAATATCCAACAAATTTTACATTCTGCAGCATCACACACCAAAATTTTTATTAAAATACATTATTATTCCAATAGTCATAGATTCCACCTTCTAAAAAAAAGAATTTTGTTTCTAAAATATTCCTTTTATTTTGAGATCTTTTTAATTAAAAAGAAAAAACCTCAAAGTGAAGGTTCTCCTTTAAATAAATAGCAAATTGTAAGGAGATTAGGACTATAATGTGTTTTAAAACTTACCAGTTTGGTGTGTTAAATAACAAATACATAAAGCAAGAATAGATCTTTTTCTGTTCCCAGTTGTCTAGGAGTAACGTCGAAATTGTTTCTAAACATCAGGATTAAAATACTGCACATTACTTATTATGATGCTAGCAGCTGTACTATCCTCTGAAAGCTTAGCTTTTCCAAATGATTAGAGCTACATATTACAAAATCGTGGTTTGTTTACTTTTCTATCTAATATCTTTAATTTGCACTCTGAATAGAAGTGCTTTAGGTTCCAACTCAAATAGCAGTAGGTTTTGAAGCTGTAGCCGCAAGCGCTTTAATCATGTGCTATATGGAACAAGATCTAAATATTAAGGAGAATATGAGCTCTACTGGCTAAATAAATTGCTGGGATCCAGCAATACTTCTCTGCAAACACAAACTAAATATCACTCTCTGTGTGACCTTGAGCAAGCTACTTGATCTTTTTGTGCCTTGTCAAGACAATTATTAAAACTTGGACTTCTCTGACTAACAGATGTTTCTGTACATCAGCATAGAGAATACTAGAGTAAACACAGTACTGAAAACATTCATGACAATAAAACGATGTGGAACCAAATTTCTTTCATTCCCTGTGATTTGCATCTTCATAATTCTTGCTGCACTCACTGACAAAGCCACTTAAACCATGAGATCACTTGTTTTCCAACAAATTAAGTCCCAATACTTGCCAATCATTCTGCTTCAGAGGTCAACAAAGATAAAGTCCTTCTCTTCCTTGCATAGATCCTTAAGGCCATTAGAATTACATCTATTTGCAAGAAGTGCTCACAAAGCTAACAAGTTCCAAATGTTTCCTTTTTTAAATGCATGTTTGTTTCAAATCACATGTTTTTAATCTGTGCAAACTGCCCATTTCTTATTTATTTCAAGTATATTCTGTCCAAGAGATAGCATAACTAATACAAGTTAAGAAAAGACTTTTTTTTTTCTATCACACAAACTGTTGAGCTAGACAAAAAAACACTATCTTTTCATGAGCAGCTTATGAAGTCTGTAGTACCATTACAATAGTTACAGAGAGTACCATTATTAGAGCTGATTACCTAAAATAGGCCTAGCCACAATTAACACTAAATACATTGTGGTAAAAGGTTTGAATACCTTGGAGTTACAATCACATTTACCTAATCACTTTATGTTCATTACATGCCACTTCAAGGTGATCATTCAAAGGTTAAGTGCTTATTCAAAGCTCATCTTAAATTCTAGATGTAGTGGGAAGAGGGAGGCAAATGCTTCTGAGAGTGGAACACCCCACTGTAGACCAGCTGTTTAAAATCACCTCTCTCAGCGGTAAAGACAGTCTAGATGAAACTCCTAGTTGAGTTACAATGTTGAACACCTAAATTCAGGTGAGAAAAATGCCAGCCAAATGTGGGACAGTCTCTTCAATGATGCCAGGCACAGAATGTAAATATTAACAAAGGTCAACAAATCTGTTAGACAGCAAAATACTTCTAGGTCTCTACTTCTTTATGTGCATTGCTTGGTCATTCTTGCTTGGGAGAAAGAACTTTGAAGCATCTTAAAACTATATGTTTGGGGTTTTTTTAAATTTATATTAAAATGAATATGCTTTATGCAATTATGACAGCATATAAAAATATAGATAAATAATATGCTTCAATATGTGTCCAACAGTTCTACTGTAAAAAGAAGAGTGTTGAAAGAGACAATGCACAAAATAAGGCAGAGAAAACATTAAAGTTCAGATGCAGGAGAAGCACTATTCCATAATTAGTGCAACATCTGGTAGATTCAGATTATTACTATTCAGACTAATGTCAAAGAAACACTCATTAGATGCTGCAGACTCAAGGTGGCTCCATGAAACTTGTTATTCCAGTAGACTGCATTATAGATTCTGGGCATTATTTTACTTTCATAGCATTGACAAGCTTTTATCACAGGGCAGTTAAAATACAAGTGTTTGGAGAGTTTTGAGGGGAGTTTTTTGCTTTGCTTATGGAATGGTTAACATTAAAAATGTCCAGTAAAAATTACTAATTTCACTTAGGGCTACTATATGTGAATCTATATCTTCCTAAGAATACAACCTTGTTAAACAACCTTTCTAATGTTGTTTAACAATTAGGCTTTGAAAAATGAGTTCAGGCATATGATAATATAGGGACAAACCAGTCTCTCTGGTGATTCCAGGAGGTCATCCAACAACAGCAATGGTGTTACATGTATTGTGGTATATATGCATCTTGTCATATCACAGCAAGAACCTATTTCAGACCAAAAGGAATCCAAAGAGATGTTGGCAAGGAAACAAGAGATCCTCAGGACATGTAAGCCAGTGAGGCTCTAGTGGCATCCATTATTCCAACAAATTCATAGGGACTAGAACTAGTTGTAGAGATGGGGAAAAAAAAGATAAAAGGGTAATCTAAAAGAATCTTTGAGCAACATTGATGGAATTATGCTTCCAACTTGAGTCTGGTGTGAACTCTAACGAAATGTCCTCCAGACAAGTGGAAAATTTTTCTTTGCCACTTGTATTGAAATAGCTCCAGAAATTTGCACTTGACTCTAGCTGCAACGTTCTGAGTTTTCTCTCCATTCTTATCGAATCCTTAGAGACATTAAAAACCTAATAACGCCAAGTGCTTGAAGCTTGAAAGATGTCTTCACAAGACAGTTTCCAGCACATAACATTGTCAAGGCTCTCCGGTCTCTCACCTATTTCCACGCAGTGAATGAAATACTGACATAACAATACATATTAATCCAAGAAGAAATTTTTGCACTACTAGGTTAAAAGAACGTCACAATCAAATCTTGCTGTATGTCAATATCACACAGGCAGCTGTCATTACAACTGGCTCCATACATCTTTTTTACTGTGATAAGAGCTTGATATGAAACTTGAAGCCTTTTGCCATACCTCTCAAGAAAAGAAAGGAAAAAACAGCCAAAAATCTGACTTAGGTTTCCCAAAGCTGTAACTGCAAAGTAATGCTAGCTAGCAGGTTTCTAATGAGCCTTCTGTGTAATTAATCAGTTTCTTCTGGGACAAAACAAGTCATTAGACTCTTACATATATATACTGTTGACTAGGGGAAGAGTGGGCTTTTGAGAGGATTTAAGACTGTAAGAGTAGAAAACCATATGGACTCTTCCTGGGGATTGGCTTCACCTTGCTGTACATGGAACTAAAACATACAGTTCTTTCCTGTGTCGAGAAGTCACAACTTAAATGTGACTTTTTTTTCCTCTGATAGCCCCACTGGAAGGCAACTTCATCAAGTCTCCTCCACAATCACCTCCTGGCCCTGGCTGAGCAGGCACACGAGGTCTGCAAGAGGAGGATATATGACAACAAGGATCACAGCAGCTTCAGGGGGTGATGTGCATTCCCTCTTTTACCCCCTTTTTGAGTAGAACCCAGCATACCAGGCAGCTTCCACAACTTTCCTGGGCACTGTGTCCCCCACCCCATCCCGTAGCAATCTCTTTCCCAACCTTTACACTGTGTCATTTCAGCTGTCATCAGTTCTCCTCCTGGCTTAATTACTCTGTTTCCTGCTTCTTGGCCCCTTCCCAATTGGTAAAGGCTTGGTTAGGATGGAGCATTAGTCCTAAAAGGAAAAGGACTCCTCCTAAAAGAGAAAGGACAAAATAACCACAATCTAGTTGTTAGGGGTGCTCTTCTAACTTTCAGCTTAAATGTATCTATATCAATTTACAGCCCTGTGCTTTCCTTCCAGAGTTAGGTAAGACTGAGTAGTTCACAATGCGTTTCTTCTCTATGTCCTAACCCACAAAATATAACCATGAACTATTTACATCCCTTATCAGCATTCATCGATCAGGCTAAATAATTCTTTTTAGTCTGCCCTGCTAAAGCAGGCTTCCCCTTCCAGCCTTCTCTGCACCTGTTTCAGTTTGAATCTTTCTTGAGATTTTTAACACAAGCAGATAAAATTGTGTGAAAATTCAGCTAAGGTCATATTGGTACCACACAGAAAAATTCCTCTTTTGTTTAATGCCTCTGCTAACAATATTCTGCCTGAGATTTATATTTACTTTTTTCCCAGCTGTGCCACATCCTTGGCTCAGTCAGAAACTTTTGTCTTTCCCTGCTTTCAACTGCAGCTTCCTGCTTCACATAAAATTTAAGAGAAGCTATGGCAATGAATTGAAATGTGTTTAATAACGTCTTGCTTCACTTAATTTAGTCACAATGAAGATTAAATGTTATTTATAGTGCTATTTTACTTGTTTAGATTAGAAGAATTTCTTATTCTTGAAATTCTAATAACTCAAAAATTATGCCAACAGTTATAAACCAAATGCAGAGTGAAGAGCAGGCATCTGTGCCATGGTCTGGGGCTGCAGTTCCAGAAGCTTCAGCTTTGCTACTGTCAGCTTCAAAGCTTGACTACAGTTTCAAAGATGTCATCATCTTGCTGTAAAAATTAAGGCTATTTTAAGAGGCTGTTTATAGGGATTCAGATCTCAGCACAGTCAACTCAAGAGGTGGGAGCACATGTCTGAGGACATCTCTGAACTCCTCAGCCGTGCATTGGACTTTCCCTCGGTGCACATTCAGTATCCTGTAGAGACTGAGAGTTATCATGGAAATTAGCAATGACTTGAGCCCAGAAAGCCACAATCATGGTAAACTAACTCCGGTTGAAACATGAGGTTCTTTGTTTTTTCATATTCCTTGAAAAGGTCATGGCAAAATGACAGATTTACAGATCAGATAATTTTTCTCCAGCTGTGCTTAAGCCGTGTCTCCTCCCATGCTTGATGTGATCAGTTAAGCCAGCATTGTGGCTGTGAAGCATCAGTAGAGCAGCAAACCCAGGGATCAAAGCCTTTCATAGATTATGGTGCTAGATAGATTATCCTTTGTAACAGATAAAATTCCTCATACATATATATATATCAGAGCTGATGTAGCTTTATCAGTATTATTTAACTTTTCCAGAAAATGCATTATTTCCTCTATTATTTTACTGTGTCATTTTGCTGATCACTGGAGTGTGTGCACATTAGGAAGCCGGCCTTCCAGGCCATGCTCTCAATTCTGTTTTTACTTTCATTCAATGATTTGTCATTGGATAAAACAACAGAGCCCTGGGAGCATGATCTGATATCCCAATTCCGCCCTAGGCCCAGGCAGAGTGAAGGACTAGAGTCAAGCTCCCTTCTGCCTCCTGCTCTCCACCTCCCACTTCCTAAGTGAGTGTTTTTAGCACTAGCCCATCATGGAAGAGGCAGATGACAACATGTCAGATGAGGAAAGTTGCTTTCCTGACCAGATACAGTACCACAATGCCTAGAATTTGAATATCAGGACAGTGCTAAGTGAGAAATAAACTTCTCTCTTGAATGAGTGAGAAATGGATTCAAGACTAGGCATGAGTGGCTAAATGAAAGTGTTCAGGCTGTCTGGGTTGGTGTCTAATAAATCTGCTTTCCTATGGGGTTGTCAGGCAAAAAAGCAGGTAGATTGGATGACCACTTGACCTGTTCCAGAATATTTCTGCCTTTTATCACTCCTCTGCAAGGGTTAATATGATACGGGCTGTAATGAGCTGGCCAGCTCCTGACATGAACAGAATCTGATTGATTATATGCATAGTACACTAACTCTCTGCAGATGATAATGGCCATTCATGTATCATGCATTCAGCAATCACCAACATCTTTAATACAGATGTAAACCTTTGTATTGATGCCAGTTAAGCTACAATGAAGAGAGAAAGAATGTCAGAAAACATTCATTTTATTTCAAAGGGTCACTCCCAGCAGTGCAGCTTGCCATTTTGCGCTGCCGTTGTTTCTCAGAAACATAATTCCCAGGAATGTACTGTTCCTAGTTTGAGAAGTAGGGACACAATTAAACAGAGAAATACTGCAAACAGATAAAATCCATTGCAGCACAGCTCTCATCCTCCATACAACAGCATGACAATGCAATAGAGTTTGTGACAAGATGTCAAAGGGGAGAGGGTGACCACTGTGCCCTGCTGGAACATTTAGGATGAGTGAGCCATTAAATGAATTCCAGCAGGTTTTTCTTACCTTACTTCACAAGGTTCATTTATAAGTACAATGCCATGGCATTTTCAGAGGTTTTCACTAACCTGAGATCCTCCTCGAATCAATGGGAGACACAGGCAGATATCACAAAACAAATCCCCAGATGAATAACTCAAGGAGAAACTTGTGAAGGGAATGGAAAAGAGGTGCAAGTGGAAAAGAGGATAACGTGCAAAAGAAACAAGAAATGTTCAAGAGCAAAAGACAGGAAAGAATTGCAAGATACCTGCATTTCCTAGTTCTCAGTATGGTGATATCACATAAAAACTTGCACAACAGACTAGAAAGACAGGGAATGGACAGCAGGAAAACATGGGATGGATCACAACAGACAACTGAAATTGCCAGGACAAGCAAATTGAGCTGAAAATAGAGGTGAGATAAAAAATAGTTCTAAAGGATATGCTTCTTTGCAATATAAGCTGAGATCAGTACTCCTAGGTGCATCATACTGCTAAATCCTAACTTTGTGTTGAACGCAGCCTATTGCTAGAGATGGCATGCCCAGGCCCTGCCCTTGACTTGGTGTCAACCTGTTCTGATTTGCACTCAGTTCTCTCTTATGCAAGCACACGCACTCAGGCAGCAATGCGCCAGAGAGCTCACCTGGCTGAGAAGAGGGAAACCACAGCCATTGCTCACCTGCATCAGTTTTCTGATCAAATTCAGTAGGAGCTGTTGCAAATGGTTCTGTCAGCATTGCACAGGAGTCAGCAGACATAGACTGGCATGAAGAATGAGTGTTCATGGAATGGGGCATGGACACATGCAATGAATTACAGCCTTGACATTTGCTGCTTCTGCTTCATATCTGAAAGAGGGCTTTTATGCCTGAAATCTTGTCTGTGTTATTTTATCAGTTAGTCTAATAAAAACAATAACAGAGAAGGGTCAGAATTAAGATTTGGAGCAAAACCAGCTCTATTTTGTAACTGAAATAGTTGTTTCCTTAAATAATGAAATTCACAAAGTTATCTCTGCTTTGCCTGCCTGGTTCAGTACAATATAAGCCAAGTTTTGCAGCAGCTGGAACTAAATCACAGCAATGGGATTGGTCAGAAAACAAATGAGAAAGTAGAGTATATTAAAGGTCAAAGTCCCAAAGAGTTAAGTATTCTTTGAGGAGCACTTCCATCCCTTAATGTAGATGGGTGTAACTCTCAGGCTTGAAGTCATTGATAGGAGTGGCTGATTGCATCAGGTGCATGAATATGGCCCCTGAGAGGTCAAAGTATCCCATGACACCAAATTAGATAAATGGGAGGTCTGCTTTCTCCTTCACTCTCTGAGTGGTACTGCTTGCTTGTTTCTTCTCACTCGCTACCCTCCAGCAAGTGTGTAAGTCACTTTTCATGTCAAAATGTCCAACAGGGCTGCTTCTCCTTTCAACCCAAGCTTAAACCATCTGCTGGGCCATATCAAAAACATGAGAGATATTTAGCAAATCTACATTTGCCTACACTGTATTTAGCCAATATTTTGACAGAGGTCATTTAACACTGGAACAAATGAGATGGTGTTAGGTGTCTATTATATGAAGGAGGGGGAAATATTTAGCACCATTATTTTTACATATATGTAATTCTGAGAGACCTGTGTATTATCATAATTAATAGTCACATGTCCAGAAGACAAAACAGTCACCAATTCAGTTTATTCAGCAGTTCTTGCTGTATTAAGACACTAAGAAAATAGGAGAAGCAAAAAAAACCTCCCATGTGCTGGAAAAGAACAGCCTAGGACACCAGAGAGACAAAGGAATGCAAGTTCACTTAATGTATAACCAATTCACCTAGTTTATAATGGAAATTAATCTCACTTCCTCCCACACAGTAAAAAGTATGCAAACAGAAAAGTGTACCCAATGAAAATACAGCAAGAAATTTAAAATGTTCCATGGGTACAAGTCAGGAGCTCAATATAACTGGCAAAACACAATAAAGAATGAAAACAGATTTAAGGACTTCCTGAATTTCTCTTTTTGTATAGCTAATCCCCATGTATGTTAACAGCTTGCAAAAACTATTTGGCCTCAAAACTTCACAAGAAAAAATCAGTCAGAATTAATTAGTCCTTCTGTCCTGAAGGTGTCATTTTAGGAGACTAAGTGTCAGCATTTCAACCGCTCAGTAAAAGCATTTAAAGTAAATTAATTTGTCTGAATTTTTCTAGAGGAGATTATTGAAAATAAGGTCAGTCACTCCTTTCTCCTTTTTTTTTTTTTTTTTTTTTTTTTTTTTTTTTTTTTTTTTTAAATCCACAGTGGGAATTTCAGACCTCTGTGTTTCTTCCCAAGGAAAGTGCCCCATTCAGACCTGGAATTCTGCCATGGATTCAGTCACATATAGATCTGCCCAACTCTCAGCCCTTCCACTCAAACAAAGACATATACAACCATCCTACAGCCAACAATTTACCCAGAAATAGCTGAACACAGTCCCCAGGAACACAAATAGCTCCTATATACAAAATAACAGTATTGGTGAACTTGCCTTTTTCTTCTCCAGAATGACACCCAGAAACTGATGACAATACTGCCCCTGATGATGATGATCAAATCACAAATCATAGAATAGTTTGGGTAGGAAGGGATGATAAAGATCATCTAGTTCCAACCACCCTGCCTTGTGCAGGAACACCTTCCACTGCACAGGTTGCTCAAATCCCCATCTAACCTGTTCTTGCACACTGTCAGGGATGGGGCATCCACAAATTCTCTGGGCAATCTGTTCCAGTGCCTCACCACTCTCATAGTAAAAGCATTGCTTCCAAACATCTAATCTAAACCTACCCTTTTCCATCTTAAAGCCATTGCCCCTTGTCACTACATGCCCTTGTAAAAAGTCCCTCTCCAGCTTTCTTTTCACCCCCTTTTAGCTACTGGAAGGTGCTGCAAGGTCTCCCCAGAGCCTCCTTTTCTCCAGGCTGAGCAACCTCAATTCTCTCAGCCTGTCTTTCATAGGAGAGGTTCTCCAGCCCTCTGATCATCTTCATGGTTTTCCTCTAGACTTGCTTCAGCAGGTCCACATCCTTCTGATGCTGGGGCCCCAGAACTGGATGCAGTACTCTGGGTGCAGTCTCACAAGAGCAGAGTAGAGGAGCAGAATCATGTCCCCAGCCTGCTTATCACACTCCTTTTGATTCAGCCCAGGACATGGCTGGCTGTCAGGGCTGTGAGGACACATTTCTAGGTCATGCTGAGCTTCTTATCAACCATCGCTCCCAAATCCTTCTCCTCAGGGCTGCTCTCAATCCAGTCTCCACCCAGTTTGCATTCATGCTTGGGATTGCCCTGACCCACATGCAGGACCTTGCACTTGGCCTTGTTGAACTCCTTGAGTTTCACACAGACCCATATCTCCAGCCTGTCCTGGTCCCTCTGGATAGCATCCCTTCCCTTCAGTGTGTTGACTGCTCCATGAGCTTGGTGTCATCAGCAAACTTGCTGAGGCAGAACTCAGTCCCACTGTCCATGTCACTGACAAAGGTGTTAAACAGCACCCATCCCAACACCAGTCCCTGAGGAATGTCACTCATCACTCTTTGAGCATGACCATCCAGCCAATTTGTTATCCACTGAGAGGTTCACCCATAAAATCAATGTTTCTCCAGTTTAGAAACATAGATCTTGTAGGATGAAATAGAGAATGATTCATGTACCCTTAGCTGTCTACTTCTCTTGAGTAACTAGTTGAGATGCAGAAATCCAGAACAACCTCAAAATAAGAGGCAAACACCTTCAGGGCTTGGGATTCCAGCAGCAGAATTCCTTGGAGCTCACAGTTAATATTCCAGTGGCCATACTGCCATCCCCAAAACAGTCAGTAGCTGAGGTCTCTACAGTGAGATGGGAGCTTGTTCTTCTGCTCTGTCATATCTCAGAATAGCAGTGAAGACCTCCCTTGTCTACTGCAGAATTTGTTGAGGATCTCTTGTGGACCATTTTCAGCACCACATGATAAAACTGCAAGTCCTAGTAGAGCCTGTGAGCACCAGTATGATATCCTCCTATAACAGTCATCCTCACCACCACAACTTTCTTGTCTAAACAGAAGAAAGAAACACCTACATCCAAATGGGACATTTGATAGAATTTAGACACTAATCTCCGAAACTGCAGAATGTTCTGCTTCTTGACAGCCCAAATTTACTTCTCACCTGAAGCCTTTCAAAATTAATTTCTGGACAACCACTGGAAAACACTTCAGGATGAACTGCCTGAACAGCTCAACAACTACCTGAGGCCTGAACCTTCTTCAGATCCCCAGTCCAGGCACTCTCCATCAATCTCTCCTGAGACACTCAATGTAGCAAGTGCTTGAAGGTACACGCAAAATGCAGCAGTGGCTGCCATCCTTTTCCAAAACAGCTCAGTTTAACCAACATTGGTTTTGCTCCCTCTCTTGCTGCCAGCTATGGAGACCTACCCTCCCCTTTCACCAGCTCTTGCATTCATTTGACCCCTTGGAAAGTGAATTTAGCTCACTACACTGGCAGAAATCTAACCCAACAAAACAAAACAAATAAAGAAAAAGTGAATACTTTTCACCACTTTAGTGAGTTAATGAATCAGACACATCCCAGAGATGACAGAACAGAGATAAATGGAGCATGTGCCCAGGAACAGGCCTGCCCCTTTCACCAGCAGGAAGTTCATGGGCTGAATCAGCTGCCTCATGAAGCCTCACCCACAGGAGAGGAGAAAGCCTGTTGGAGAGGCCAGATATGCTGAAGAGGACTGGGAGAGACAGAGTGAGCTCTTTCTAGTCCAGCTGCAGTGCTGGAGGGCCCAACCTGCTAGAAAAGAGGGGCTAGGTAAGACTAAGTCTTCTCAGAGGATCTTGTGACACTGTCTGGCTTGAAGTTTGGTCACCCATCAGCTCCAAAGTGGAAGGAAAGGCAGGAAAGGCAAGGGAGGTTGTCAAAGCCTGTCAGCTCCTGGAGCAGGGGTACTGCTGGACTAGCTGTGCCTTTGAAAGGGTAGTGCTACAGTTGGCTGTGAGCACAAAAGATGATGTGTCCTATAATAAAAAAATTAAGGACCAATCACAACGAAGTTTACCACAGCAGCTGAGGACATTAAGGACCGAGCTGAAATAAAAGCTGATCTAACACAGCAAAACTGGACAACATGGAACATTTTCTCGTTAGTATATACAACTGAGAAACATCAGAGAGCAAGAAGTCTGGGTTGACAAAGCTAGTAAATAATTTGTCAAAGAGAAGAACCTGCCCCGTGTTATATCCATGTATGGATATAATTGACCACATTTCATCTTAGGAGAAAAGAAAAGTTGTGGCCAACTTCAAAGGGAACTGAACAAAAGTATTCTAATGATTAATGAATTAGCATCGTTGAAGTAAACGAGCTATTCTGAATGCCTGCCCAGAGGCAGTCATGGGAAAGTTTCCAGAACTATTGTCATTTTTCCTGGAACTCATTGACTTTAAGGACTCCACAGCTGCAAGAATTGTGTGAGCATTTCAAGACTGTCATTTTCACCACCGATTTTCTAAAAAATTCTTCCTGAACTGATTTTTATTGGTTTCAGCTGGGGAATCCATTGCACCCAGCCAGGAAATGCCACATGCCTCCTAAGCTACTGCTCTATTCTTCTTGCACTGATGCTATCAGAGACTCAAATTCACTGCAGGGAGAACACTGGGGGCCAAATTTGCCCTCTTGATGTATGCACACAGCTCCCATAGAGCTAATGCAGAATTTTTTCGCCTTTGATGCCTCTTATAAAGAAGCCTGGAAGTATTGCATTAGAACAGGGAGTTCACACTATTGGTGGTCCCCATTGTCATTAACACAGTTAGTGGCATTCCAGTGAAAAACACAGAACAACTCTTTTGTTTGTTTGTTTTATAAGCAGATCTTCCAGGGTGGGATCCGGCTTGCTCAAATCCTGCCAAAGATGAAACTTCAGCCTCTAAAATCCACGTAAACCAAGAGTGATCCATTCTGCCTTCTTTTGAGAACTGTCTAACCTATTAGGCACTCAAATTAATCAGGCACTTTTCTTCTCTGCCTGAAAACTCTCCAGGCAACTAATTCACAGCTCCACGCTAAGCAAGGCCAACAGAGCATACTCCCAAAAGGAGTTAGGGAGGGTATCTCACTCCTGTTCCCAGTCTTACTCCCAGCCACACCAGGCCATTGCTTCTCTTGTGCTAACTGTGATGCTCACAGGACCCTTGCTGTGGCAATTTAATTCAGTAGATGGCAGAAAATCATCCACTTCTTTGCTGGTCTTTTCTTCTGCCACTACAGTGAGATGAATCAACTCCCAAAGCGTCTCAATCCCACAGCCAGTCCTAGCTACGTGGTTGTACATGCAGAAAAGAAGTGTGAATGGAACCACTTTGACAGGATTTTTGGTTCATGAAACTGGTTGCTCAATAGCCAGGTCATGTTCAGAAGGTTCATTTCTGGGGAGAGAGGAGCTCACTCCAGCTAGGTCATCTGCTGCAATCTGCAAGCAAGAAACTACTCCAGATCTATCTCTACCCTCAGCAAAGTCTGAAAAATTAAGGCCAAGGCTACAGCTTAATGTCAATCACTGACTCTTGAAAAACCTACATCCGGCAAGTTCGTTCAGTTGGCTTGGCTTTTTCTTTGATAGAGTTTGTATTTTTTTTCTATGAAGTCTAATAAAGACAGACAAATTAGAGCAAATCGTTAAAGTGAATTAAACACATATAAACATAATTTCGCATTGAAGGAAACACAAGTGAAGACATGTAACTTGGAGCAGAACTGAAATCCACGCCCACCAGCTGCAGCCAGCTCACTTCCTCCTTCTCCCATGAGCACACCCTGGGCGTGCTGCTCTGTGGAGCTGCTCCGGTCCTCTGTCCAGACTCCCAGCTTCAGCAGAGCTTTGATCACAGCTCCTTCCTGAATGCATTCTTGTGTGCTGGAGCAGCCGTGTGAGGGGCCTTGATGGGACTGAGTGCTGAGAGCTGCAACAGAAACTCATTTAGTTTGATGTGACAAAACTGCTCCTCAGACAAATGCTCCGTGGTGGTCCCATGGTAGGAACATGTGTAGAAGGCCTTGCTGAAGTAATAATACTAAAGTAATTTCATGCCTCCACCCACTTCCAGGCCTTGGAAATTTGTCATCCTCAACTGGCATAAATGGATACAGCTTCTCTGAATTCAGTGAAACCATGTTAATGTACTGAGGGTCTGGTCTTCGTGGACTTACAGTAAACTACTTTAATGAGCTTTATTCTGAGTCCTATTTATAAATAAAAACTTGTTCTTCATAAGTTCAACCTTTCTCAAGTCACAAAAATGCTCAATTTTTTCTAGCTTGTGATTAGAGAATAAACCTACAGACTATCTGTATTTATAGGTATCTAAGTACTTAAACTTTCTTGTTTTACAAAATTAAGGACCAACTTTTGTAGGAGACATCCTGTGAAAGAATTCTTTCCCAGATCTACAATTAGGCTTCAGACTAATCTGATATCTATGGATTACAGAGAAGCAATATTAACACCTAAAGAAAGTAAATCAATGTGTGAACTTTTTACAATACTTTCTGAAGCAGTAACTTTCACACCTGAATTCAAGCTCTTATGAGCTCATTTGTTAAGCAACTCCATCACTTGCACAACTGCCATCAGTAATATAGATACACATGTCATTCTTGGAAGCCTACTAAACCACTGAGAGCATTTATCCAGCAATTTTTCAAGCACAGATAAGGTCTAGATTCCTGGGGCCACCAGTGGTATAGAAGAAAAGAGGATACAACAGACTCCTCTGCCATCAAAAGTGACCAGCTGTGAATCCATCAGGATTCTTGAGCAGAAGGACTCACAAATGAGCTTAGACCTGCTTTGGGTACAACAGAGGAAGTTCCAAAGAGTTTAATGTGACACATAGGCTGAAATTGCAAACAGCTTTGCCCCTCTGCAAGGAGCAGCCAATGGAGTTCCATATCTTACTTGCAAATCTGGTGTTCAAACAATCATCTGAAATTCTGAAATCGATGCAGAACATTAAAACTCTTTAAGCTGTTTAAGTCTGATGGGATGCATTAGGTGCGGCCAGTTCTCTGGTAACTGGATATGAACCGAAATATATTGAAACTAAGGTCTCTTCCAATCCAAGCCATTCTGTGACTCTATGAAACACTGTTTAACAGCTATTTTATTTAATGAAGTACAATCACAACCAGGTTTGACATTTTCCTAAGGCCAGCGGAAAAAATTAGAGCATTAGAGAATTTCATTGCCCGCTTAGAACGCAACATTTCACACTGGAGCAGGATGGAAATCACATAGATCACTGCCAGGCATGCAGGTTTGTTCTTATAAGATCTCTCAGACTCTAACTAATTTTAGAATAAATAAAAACCTTGCTTCAAACTACCCTACAGTATGAAAGTCCCAGTGACAAGCTTCTACTCTATTCTTTTATATTTCACATATATTTTCAAGTTCTTCTCTACTATGCTGTCAAATTCTGTAAGCATCAGCACACTGTGAAAGAGACTGGAAACAAACCACAAGAAAACCTGTCTTGCTAAAATAAACCTGATTTTTCTTTTCATGTGACTAACATTTTACTTTAGTGAAGAGGTTTGCCGGAACTGCGCAATTTTGGATAGAAACTTGGGTTTTATTTTTGGTTTTCAAATTTCTGGGGATAGCTTCAAAGTCAAACAGGTTTAAGCTTGTATTTTGACCTCTTCTGCAACCTTTCTCCTCAGTGGCCCACCATTCCAGTATCTCCCCTCCGATCCTAAGATTCCTGTTATCAAAGAACCATATATTTGCTTGCTAACTGGCTTGCTAACATGATAAACATAGTTTTAAACCAGAACTGCTGGACAACGTTAAAAGGGGTAGAAGACTATCGGGACTGCCTTGGACTAGAGCACAGCATAATATCACATTGGGAAATTCACACGGCAAAGCTTGTGATGGTCGCAACAAAAATGACATCAAATGTATAATTTGGTGTTTGAATTCCCCAAACTTTAGCTGAAAAACGAATATTACAAGGCCTGTTCAAGTTGGCCAAATATTCAAACACTTCTACAGTGAACAGAGATAAATATTTTGCAAGAGCTATTAATCCTTGGCTGATATTCTAAATGGAGTCAAACACGCTTGGGAGTGCTTCTGTCGACTGACTGGAGAGACAGCCTGGACATCTGGTCTAGATACCTAATGTCTAGATACCTAATGTCTAGATGTGTAGGATACATGAGCTGATTCCTTCTCAGCAAGATCTTGAAATGTATCTGTCCTGGAGCAAAAAGGGCAGGACTTGCCCAGACTCCATTCTAAGGAGTAGGGATGGATGGGGTGAGGAAGGTGGATGTGGATTTGTGACTGTGGAGTAAAAAAAGGACGACAGACTTCAGGAAAACAGCCATCAAGTAATGCCATTTTAACAGGTTAGAAAGAAAAAAGAATCCGGTTCTTTAAAGAAGCAACAATGAGGGCATTGTCAAAAAGCAGTAGCTCTTCTCATCCACGTCTCACTCTCAGATGGTGACATAGCACTTTACAAAAGACACCAACTTCCTGGGGGAAGTCTGAAGAAGATGTCTAGAAATATGAGGAAAATTAGGAATTTCTGAAGGAACTCAGAATATTTAAGTCTAGGGGGAAAAAAAAAACAGACTGATTTACAAAATTGTGATAATACTTTAAAGATAGAGAAGTCCAACATGAAGGGGATTAACCAGTTAATGTGAACATGTCTGATTTTGAATTGGCCAAAAATGCTCTGAACTTACAGCAAGAGAGGTTTAGGTTAAACATTAGAGACTTATTTCTCTAGACTAGTGAGGTGGTGCAGTGGAAATTCAACAGTCCCAATCTATTAAAAGAGTTTTATGAACAGCTTTCATCAGTGCCCACAGTAAATGTAGATAATTGCCTTGGAGTAAGTGATGGAGTAGATGAGCTCAGTCACTTCCTAAGGCAGACTCCAGGAAGGCTAATTTTAGCCTAGAGATGCTAATTCCTCTTGGCTCTCTCCATAGTTAGTCGAGAACAGCTCTTCAGATGCAGATACAGAACAGAACTCTCCCCACTAGCCTAACATGAATATCCTCAATATTTTCCCAAAGCTAACTACATCCACCCTGGTCCCCTCTCTCCACTACTGCCACAAACAGTATTGTGCTCCTTTCAATCCACTTATGATCTTGTCTTCCTGATCTTTTCAAATACCAGACTTCAGCCTGTGAAACCCAAAAAGATTCTCATTCCTTCTCACTCCTGTTATCCTTGCTCCTTATTTCTTAGTTTTGAAGAAGCATAATTTATCAAAAATTTTTGATAAAAATATTTGATAAAAAGCTCAGACTAAGAGGGTTGTGTGTGAGGAATGTCTCAGTCTCAGTTACAGCCAGGTCTGTTTTTCAGGAAGTGCAATTACAGCACCACAAGTGTCCTTCATCTCCAATTTTTTTAATCAACATTAACTAATCAGCAGATATTGGTGCTCTCTGGAATATTCCCTCAGGTTTGAAAAATAATCACAAGTCAGCAATCATTCTTAAATACTTGCTCAAGAAAACAAGCGGCCTCTTTACCTTCCAAAAATACCTCATAACAGCTTCAAAATTAACTATAGGTCAGTAGGGCACATTGTCCAGGAGTGAAAACAAAACAAAAACATAATCCCTGGCAAACAGAGGTCAACAGCAACAACATGCTTACAGTCACTCTCAAGGGACGGGCAGATGTACTTCCACTGTACAGGTTATGTGCAGGTACAGTGACCACAGAACATCCTCCTGAGCCCCCCACTTTCCTCACGGTAGGCTGGCTGCAAAGTGTTTTGCCTACTCCTATCATGTGCAGGTGCTTCTGTCTCTATTACATGTGCAGGACTAACTGACAAGTGGCACAGATCGTTCAGGGTAAAACCACAGGCACTACCTGAATCTCAGACGCACACATGCAACCCTTCCCCAGCGCTTCTCCTGGGGGAGAAGCATTTTTGCACAAGGCAAGAAACCATGGTGGCCATCTGGTCATTTTGTGAATTGCTTTTGCTTTTTAAGAAACACTTGTGGACCCCTTGCTCAAACACCCCCCAGTTCAGAAATCAAGATTATATCTAAAGCCTCAGGAGATAAAGCATAATACAAGGTAATCCAAAGACACACGCAGGTTTCAAAATTATTAGCAGAGTAAACACTTAAATCTCAAGTACTGCTCAGCCTTTAACATTATGGTCTGCCAACACCAACGTTATTCAGCTGCAGTTCCTCTCTATCATTTGCTTCTGTCTTATAAGCCACTATGCTGGGAGTCCCTGCGTGAGTGACAGCAGATGATGCGGTAAAACAAGGCCACAGCCTGGCATCCACACAGGTAGCCTAGCCCCAGCACTGAACCCACCTAATTTACCATTACATTCCCACTAGCCAGTGGCAGGAATAAGAAGGGCTGTGGGTAACTACTGGGGGCTGTAACAATAAATCATAGAATCATTAGGGTTGGAAAAGACTTCCAAACCATCAAGTCCAACCTTTGACTGAACATCGCCTTGTCACCTAAACCACAGCACTAAGTGCCACGTTCAGTAATTTGAAAATTTCCAGGGATGGTAACTCCACCACTTCCCATGCCAGCCAACGCATGACAACACTTTCCATGAAGAAACTCACCCAGATGTCCAACCTAGCAGTTTGGAAAGAAGCAAAAAAGATGTTTACACTGTCAAAAAGATCCAGAGGTCACAGCTTCTTCCTTGGGAGATACTAAGCAGCATGAAGCCAAAGCAGACCACTAGGCTGAAGTGTTGTTGGCAGGGGAGACTTGAGGCTTGGCAGAGGAACTCAGCTATTCAAGAACTGCAGTGGGAGTAGAGTGAATGAGCAGCTACAAACTCATTCACACAAGAACATTGATTCTGGCTTAGACACCATGAAAAGGTAAAACCACATATCTGTTGATAATCAGACAATCCTACTACATCATAAGACCAAAAAAGCCTGAAAATGGCAGAGAGAATACATGCATTGTTCTCTGTAAAAAACAGAATGAGAGATGCAAGTAATGGTTTCCTTGAAGTAGCAAGACAGTGGCCAGAGACAAGGAACTTGCTAAGAGAGAAAAGCAGAGCAGCACTTGGTGAGAAGAAGGTACAGGCAATGGCTATTTCTGTAAGTGCAGAAGGCTCAAATAAGGAAGAGGTTGAGATGCAAGAGATTAATTAAATGGTCCCTTTAACTGCACCCCCAGCTGGGAAGGGGATACTGATCAGGAAAAAAGAGCAAGCAGTAGATAGGTACAAAACTTACTAAGAAAAGCAAACAAACCAGTAAATATCATTCAACAAACACACTTCCTTTGTTTTTCAGCTTATTGAATTGAACTCACTTAAACAAGTTTATGATAAATATTAAGACCCATTCCGCCTAAGAAAAGCAACAATGTATTAACATAAGCCATGCCAACTGAATACTGAATGCACCATAGGAGTGCTATTGAATAAGAATGAATAAGAAATATTGAATGCCTGGAGATTATAATCTTGATGATGCCTCTATTATTCATGTCGTGACCATAGCTCAGCATTCCTATAGAGTAGCCCTGCATAGCTTCCAGCAAACTCCTGTTTCTTTTCTATTCCAAATGGTGAAGTATTGTCTCAATGTTTTAGAAAGGTTTATTGGCGAAGGACAGATGATACATCTTGCTGAGGTGCATGATCGGTCATTGACTCTTCTGAAAAATATTCATCATATTTATGATTTTAAAACAAAATTTCTTTGAAGCATTTTCAGGTGCTGCTCTACAGTTTTCCACACATAAATTATGGATACAAATAGCAGCAGATTCAAACACAGTACTGGCATTTCCAGTAGTCCATAGTCATCAAACTGGCAGCTCTATGGCACCAGCAAGAGAATTTATAATTAAGGATGTATACGTAAATAGTCAAGGGTGTGAAAATAGACTGTCAGCTCTTCTGAATGTGAATGCTACAGAGTAAACTGTGGCAGTCCCTTTTCTCAGGTGATTTGGATTTATAATGAACAAATTTCTCATGAATTCTCAGCAAGTATGCAGACAACTGAATGTTAGCCAAAGATCCAGCACAAAGGTAGGCTGAAACACAGGAAGAGAAGTGTAATAGTAGCAATATATAATTTATTCCAGTATCCCAGTTACACTTGTATCTGCTTTCATCTCCACCCAGATATTTTCCTGCACCTTATAAAGAAATGTCAAGCACATTCCTAATCTGGTGTTGAGTGTAATCCGACATTTGGAAAAGTTTGGTAACTAGAAGGTGAGGTCACATACACCCCTGAGAGAATCTGGATACTTCAAAGGATGAAGTTACCAAGCAAGCAGAAATTATTTTTGCAACTTGTACCACAATACTAAGATTACATCTTTCTCCGTTATTACTGGATGGAAAATAATCCTTATTCAAACACTACTCTTCAAAGACAGCCAGCGGTTCCTGGTAGATAGCAGGGCCTTTTTACTTAAAAAACATAAAAAAATATTTTTTTAAATAGTGATTACATTTCTAAAAGAGGAAGAGGACAGGTTCTCCATACAATACCCCAAATAATGAGCTACATAGGAGGGTGAGAATGGCTGTTCATGATGGTAGAGTAGTCCAGCTCCTTTCAGTGGGACCACAAAAAAGCCAGTAGGTCCACTGCCCCCCCCCCCCAACCACAGCTGTGTCAGACCAGCAATAGTGCTGTGGTTCCTCACCTTTAACCCACCAGGTTCCTGCTGTCCTTTTGCTGTGTGCAGACCCTTGCCTTCCTCCTGTAGCCCCCTGTCATGGGGGCTTCTCGTACATCAGTCTTCAGTCTGCCCAGCACCTTCCACACACACCTCGTGCTCTTCCTCGCCAGCACCTCACAGCACCATGTGCCTTCCTCAGGCCCTTTCCCATCAGAAACCAGCTCTACACAGACTCCCTCAGCATTTCTTATTCTTCCCTGTCTTCCAGCCCTTTGTGAAAGATCCCTATCCCACTTGATGAGAGTAAATCATTCAGTCATCACCATTTTTAGCCTATCTTTCACTAGAGATCAGACCACCTCCCCCTGCTGTTCCATAGCTTCATTTCCATTCTGGTCTTCCCTGATCACAATTTCTTTTGTACAGCAGGCAGCTTCAAACCTCATTTTTACCATCTGGAAGACAAGACAGCATGCTTTGAAGAGTTCCCCTCCACCATATTTAATCTAAATCCTTTAGCCTTGTGGGGATGAGTTGGTTTTGTCAGTAATTTGAGTAATAAGAGCACAAACATAATTGCTAACTGAGCCAAGCTGTTCCTGAACTATCCTCAGTAAAATTCCAGTCCTAAATCACAGATCTCTGTGTTTTAAGACATAATTGCTCTCCCAACTCCATCTGTCTTACAACCAGGATGGAGTCAGTGTCTTTCACCTGCAAATAGGCAAGGGAGTTGCAAGAACCAGAAATTTGCTAACAACAGGTATTGAGAAAATGAGCAGTGCCAGCGTGGTATAGAAGTTTTAATAAATGAGAACAGTCCAACTAATAATGGCCTTTATAATTTTCCTTTCAGATCTATTTAGTAGACGAGAAATTCTTTTCAAGGAAGATATTCCCAGCTTCTGGTTTGGAATTGCACCCCTTAGTTAATATTTTTCTTTAAATTCCATGGCCTATTTGCCTTCATTCCTGAAGACCCTTTTCTTCTTTTCAAAGCCCATGAAAGCTCTTACTAAGTGTTCATCGGAACACACACATCAGATCTTGTGCGCTGCCTTCTAGCAGCATGCTTTTAATTGAAAGGAAAACCCGGCCTCCTGCTAGGTTTGGGTGGGCTGCAATTAGTTCCATACTAGTTAGTTTTCCCAGAAAGTCATATAACTCTTCTACGCAAGCATTCCCACTCCAGTCCAGCTGCAAACAATATGCTGAGTCAGCAAAAAAAAGGCAGCAGAAGGAATTTTTCATTGAATTAAGAATTCAATCTGTCCTCAAATCTCATAAAATATGTGTCAGATTCCATCTGTCCTGGAAGATCCCCACTCTGATCATGACAGCTCCTCGCACTCGCACGGGACCCGTGTGCCTGCAGCGATACTGCAAATTCCCTTGCTGCATGGAGGCTTTGGACTCCATCTGCCAGGGACAAGACCTAGCAAGATAATGATGTGGGCCTGTGTGGGGAGCAAAATACAAATCTTATGCCTGCACCACACTGCTTCAATGAAAAAAAAAGTGTCTTCCTTACTTGTAAGGAAAACAAAATCCACTACCCTACTAGTAAGTTGCAGTGACTGAAGCCAAGAGCAAAGCGTGCAGACAAATGTAAGTTGGAGGAAACCTTTTTCAGGGCACTTCTGGTTTATTTGAAGCCAACAAAGCATGAAATGGTCTTAACAGTTTGTTATGTTTTGATGTAACGTGAGGATCCAGAATATCTTGACAAGTAGAGTAGGAGCTCGAGTTTCAGTTTGTTGATTGGTGGTTTTCTGGATTCGTCCAAGAAATGTATTCAAACAGTATGTGCAGAAACCATTGTAGTCATAAATGTTCAATGGCAAGGATCCGAACATGGACATCAAATAATGAAAAGAACAGTAAAGTAAATAATCTTTTTCATTTCCAAAGACAATTGTTAGAATTGGGAAACATTTATCCTTTCACATGCACCAAGGTGTGTGCTAAGATTATTCTATGTTCTAACAGAAAACCATGAGTTGCAGGCACATTCAGAGCCTTTACTAGACCTAAGAAACATTTATGTTGAGACCCATTAATTTTGTGGGTTTCACATCCATGGCTTGGACCAGCACAGTCAGTCCTCCAACACAATGACTACTGCATAAAAATTCAAAATAATCAGCCCACATTTAGGTTATTCTTTCACAAGCTTCTCTTGGTAGTAGTAAAAGACACCAGGTAAATTTTGCATTGTTAACTATAAGTAAAAAGAAAGTGGCATCTTTTTTTTTTCCCACATGGGAAATGTTTTACGAAAAAAGAAATCTTTATTTGAACTTTTTCCTTTGAAGTTGCAGGTTTTCATCATGGGAAATTTTTGAGAATTTTAAAGAGGTGTTCTAGTTTCACTTTGATTTAAAATATCAGGGGGTTTTGCCAAAAAGCCCCAATAGTATAAATTACAGTGATTCAAAAATATTTCTTTAGGAAACATGATTTAGTATGAAAAGCACTTTTGGATGTATTTGCTGTGGGAAATTGAAAATTTCCAGTGGAAATAAAGTAACACCATAAAAAATCAACATTAACAAAATAGTATTTTTGGTAAGAAAATCTTCTGCACTAAATACTGTGGCCAAGAGTAATTACAATTTATCCTGAGAGAGCTACAATGGATTTTTGGAACCTTTTAAATATCCCACCTAATGCAATAATAATGTTGCACAGTGAGAGTGCGAAAAGATTATTGTGAAAGGTTTTTATCCCAGCAGCACCTGAATATAAACAACATGTTTGTTTAACTGACAACAGCTTTTTCCATACATGATTTTAAATTTGCAGAAAACTATAAATAGATAGCACTTTCACTGACAGCATTAAATTAACCAACTGGGTACTCGACTTTGTAATGTGGAGCAATGTGGAGTGATAATGAACACCATGTGTGTGTGATAATGGGGGTTGTAGAAAATAGATCTGGCCAGCTGAGTGAAAAGGAAATGCTAAAAAAGAAAAAATCTGAAGTCCAAGCCAAAACAAGTGACCTAGTGGAGCAACTAAAGGTTTGTATTTGGGGCAGGCTAGAGGCCTGAGAGAGATCAGCAATTCAGCGGGGTGTTTTTAAGCATATGCTCAAGGCCCTCCTTATTCAGCAGGAAACTTAAGCATATGCTCAGAGGTTAAGCATCAGCTAAAGTCTCATTGATGTCAATGGGTCTTAAACACATGCCTAGAGATACATATGTGCTGAAGTGCTTTTACAAATAAGAATGGACTGGGGATCAGGGCCTCAGTCCCCTGGTATTTCATAGCAGGCTAACCCTGCAACCTCCTGGCTTTCCAAATTCTTCAGAGTAGATCTCATTTATTATACACACAGGACCAGACTTAAGCGTTAAGAACTTGCATTACTGTACATAACTGCCATTGGTCCTTTGGTACTGAAATAAATAGGAAAGTACAGATACATTTATAAAACACCAGTAATTTCTAGTGCAATGTGTCCCAAGAATTCTCTTAATGATAACAGTGGAAGCATAAAGTAAGCAGAAATGCAACGTTTGAGCCGGTCATTTAGCTTTTCCATTACTGATGTAAGAAAACTTCCACATGAATGTATTTAAAGAGAAAACTTAATCTTAAATGAAACCTGTCTTAAAGTCATTTATTTCGACAAAGCACATGGGGCTCTTAATTTCTGTGCAACCAAAGGATCTGTATTTCCTTATGATCTTCTGTGCCTGATTAGTTCACTTATCAACCACAGAGCTGACTGGACATCCCTGTAACAATGGAATAGTCACTTTCTTTGCCAATTCCACTTCACCTAGGCAAACTGCAAAGCATTAATCTGCCACAATATAAATTTAGAAATCCACAACAATTATTCTCTGAACCTCAGATGGCAAGTTAACATTACAAAAAAGAGCTCCAAAATTTTTAGGGAAGTTATGTCAGATTCAAGTATGACTTCTCCTTCTTTAAAACTGCATGAAAATATACCATGAAGTGGCAAGGGGAATTATATGGTCAGATTACTAATGATATTAATTTTTTTTCCATGAAGTTAGTACAGAATTTGAAATTATCAGTGAAAATCCTTCCTGTGGGTTTCAGTGAACCTGAACAACTGCTTGGTCTCTGCATTTTGTAACTCTCCAAGGATAAATATGCAGCAGAGGAAATGGCAATAAAGACGTGTTGCAGGGCCAGCTGAGAACTACTTTAGATGGATTCTGTAAATGATGGCCCACCTTAAAACACTCTCAATGCAACAGGAGCAAATTGGGGTGAATTTGAGCAGCAGGCCACTGCCAGAGTACTGCTGTGTGTAAGCACTGCATTGCTCTTCTCTAGAGATGCCACAGAAATTATTATAGCAAAAAGCTGATTTCAGCAAACAAACAAACAAAAAAAGATAGCTTCAATAAAATTTATGAAGAAAATCTATCATTTATATGTGAATTTTCCTCATGTCACATGACTCATTAACTGGAGAGCATTACAGTTTGGCATTTCCTGCAAATGCACTGAGGAAAAGCCACAGCAATATAATATTCCTTCCATAGATGTTAACATTTAAAGATTCACGGAAGTGGCTAATGTTCAATTTCTGGTTAACATTTGATTACTTTCTTGCTTTGTTTTTTCAGATGAAGACAACCTGGTGAAAGAGTTCCCACATTCCTCTTTGCACTTCTGGTATGACAAAACTTAGCTGATGTAGGCAAATTCAAGTTCTAAAAGCATATATCTTAGTCCAATTTTGTTTCAAGTTTCTGCCTCTCTATTAACTATGGAAGAGCACCTCTTCCTTCTTGCCCAAGAAAGCTGCAGGTTATCATTCCCATCCCTCAAGTCGGTCGAGTAACACATGATGCTAGCCTAGTATAAATACGAAACAGGTTCCTATGGAATCTGAAATACTGTTTGTACATCCTACCACTGACCACAGCGGAACAATGGTGTGCCAATGACACAGAAAAAAAAATAACACTATTTGCTTGCTCCTTCTGTGCCTCTGTCTGAAATATACCTAACTCCAAAGCTATTTTTTATAGTTATGAGGTGGCAACTGAGAGCTAGCAGTCTGCTGAGTGAAAAAATGTTTGCATTTATCCTTTTTAGAAATATCCTATATATGCACACACATACATGTGCAGCAGCTATTCATTCTGGATAGAGAGAAATACCTAATCAACTACAATGCTTATTCAGTGGTATGAAAGAAAAGTAAAGTAAAGTTCTTTATTTAGTGTGAATTAAGTGACAGAACTTCATTTTTTAATATTATTCAAAATGAAAATAATTTTAATCAAAGCACACAGCTGCACTAGCATTGTTTAAAACACTGAGAAGCCGTGTTTTAAGTTTTCTGTGAACACTTTTCCATATAGCTTCTAATAAAAAAATCACTTCTTCTGGGTTGCTTGCAAATAATGTTATTTTAAAGTCAGTCTTGAGAAAAAAGGTTGGACAGGATGGACACTAGAAGGAATTTCTTCACAGAAAGGGTTGTCAAGCATTGGAACAGGCTGCCCAGGGAGGTGGTGAAGTCATCATCCCTGGAAGTGTTTAAGAAAAGACTGGACGTGGCACTCAGTGCCATGGTCTAGTTGACATGGTGTAGTTCGGCCAAAGGTTGGACTCAATGATCTCAGAGGTCTTTTCCAACCTAATTGATTCTATGATTCCATGACAAAAATGTACACTGTTCACACAATCACCAAAATGCTGATGTTGGAGGGGTCTGCTGGAGATCATCTAGTTCAACTGCCTGTCTGCAGGGCTATCACCAGCATCAGATCAAACCACCCATGGTTTTGTTTAGTCAGGTCCTGAAAACTTTTAGGGATAGATATTCTGCCTCTTTTCTGGGTACCCTCCTCCAATCCTACATTATCCTCCAAAGTGAAAAAAACATTCCTAGCTTCCATTCAACTTCCATAGTCACAATTTCATGCTGTGACCTCTTTTCGGCCACTTGAAAGTAGTAAGAAGAGTTTGTCTTCATCATCTCCATGGCTTGCCTTCAAGCAGATTGCCCAAGCAGATCTGCCTCCTCATCAGACTGTACAAGTACTGCACCCTTCACCTTGCTGTAAAGGACATGTCCTCCAGCCTTCTGGACACCTCAGGAGCCCTCCACTAGTCCCTCTCCAGCACCTCTCCACTCCCAATGTTTCAGCCAACCTCACACATCATTTCTGTAGTGCTGAAAAACAGGATGAGCTCAGCTTCATGAGGGTTGCTGGGAAGATTGTCACTGAACAACCCCTTTACTCTCCCTGGGATTTAGGGTCCAGCTTTTACAGGCCCAGCTGAGGCAGTCTAAGACACCAGTGCCCCATTGCCTTTTCCCAATTTCAGAGATGACTACCCCTTGCTCAGAGATGGCAGAAACAGTTGTGCCCCAACAACTCTCTTCTGTTAACTCTGCTCTGGGGATAGCACAGGGTGGCAGATCACGAGGCCTACAATGGCTGCCATCACCACACCTAAATCCCTTGCAAGTCATTTCCAGGTGGAGTTTGCCTCTGAATTTCAAACAATGTCATTATTCCTGGATCATTTTTCTCCATGAATGGATCATTTCAAGGAAATATAGAAAACAGTTCTATGATCAGATGCAGTCTAAGTCTTATGACCACTGCCCTTGATTTAAGAGGAGCAGAAATCCCCTGCACAACTCTTTCCAGCAGGCAAGCATTTAATAAATCTTGTGAAAGTGTGAGGAAAATATGGGAAAAAAGGAGACATTGATAAGAGAAATACTTTCAAAACAGACAGCAACAACAGAGAGTTTAAAGTAATTTTCTAGCCAAGTAATTGCAATAGTTCTCTGTCATAATTTCCCATGGAGGAAAAAAGTCAAAAACAAATAGGTAGTAATATGTAAGTCTGAACCACAGAAAATCTGTTGTACTGTCCTTCCAACGGAAGGACAGAACTCATGTCAAAATAGGAGGTCTGTGTTTTTCTAATCACACAAAACTCATGGTCTACATCAGTTCTTGGCCCCTGACTGCATGGATTATGGTGGGTACTAACTCTTTCATGAGCAGTGTGACTGACTTTGGCCTCTTCTTCAGCAGTTCAGCTGTGTACTTCCCTCCTTAAGGTGGGAGAGACAACTAGGGAATGGAAGAACCAAATTCTGATAGCTGTGATTCCACCCAAACCTCAGTTCTCAGCATTTCAGGACATTCTGTCCACTTTTCCTAGTGAGTAATAGTAACTCTGCTTCCCTATTCCTTTAGGTGTATCTCCCTGCTCAGTGCCTTGCTTACAGTCTCTGGGCTGCCTTCCAGAAGCCATCAAAGCTGCCTGGCTCCCCCACAGGCTAGGAAGAGGGGATGAAGTGGGATTTAGGTTATCTGACCACGGCCCGAAGCAAAGAGTCCAAGTATCCTGCCAGCAGGTGACAATTGCTTGGCTCTTCTCACCTTAGCCATCATGCATGTTTGATCCAGGCCAAATCCCACCCAGTCCAGGGGCTATCTGTTCTTACAAGCTTCCAGTCAACCTTTAGGAGCACAACGTGTATATACACACACACTCCTCAGGCGGTTCCCCATGAGTGTGCCAGGCCATTAAAAATGTTTCTTGTTCCCAGCTTGGAAATATTTGACCAGCTGAAGAGAAATACACTTTTGGCATGTACTGCCAAACCACACTTTGTTTTCATATTCTTTGCTATCAGTAAAGACATTTCAATAAGCCACAAAAAATTCTAGATGAATTTGCTCAGTTAAAAGCATTTCAGAATCTACGCTGTAAACAGAAACAGAGCTGACTCAACAGCAACACTTCCTAAAACCTCAAGTACTCAACACTAAGTTATGCAGAGGAAACAAGACAGTTTTAGTCATAAAAAGCAAACTCTGCTTTCATACTGGGTATTTCTGTCATTTATATGGGACACAGTAAAAAGTAATCAGACCTCTTTTGTGTTATTTGCCTTAGCATGAAAATTAGTTCTAGAGAAGTAAAGTGTAATTTGCCTATTATGACAATACGAAGGAGACACCTTTCCCTTTTCTACTCCAGGTGACTTCAGAACTACCTCTCCAGATGCCTACATACACTTGCTTTCCGGCCATCAGCTGAGACAGAAGAGCAGTGGCAAAAGCCAGCAAATTTCCTCCAGAACTTTCCTGGAGACACACTGATAGGATAGGATTGGATTTGGGATTTTGAGTGAAGCTAGATATCAGCTCAGTTTGTACCATCACAGCAGCATGGAACAACTTCAACACTGCTGGAACCAATGGATCAGACATGTGAGCCATGCCTGCTGTTCCTGCTGCTTGGATATGCTCCTATTTCCTGCATATCCCTCTATGCAGTCTGGACACAGGTACAAGTCACATGTTTAACCAATTGCACAAAACTGCATATTCTCAAGGAATAAACCTGCTAATACTCTGTGGGGCTGAGGCTGGAGGTAAAAAAAGGGTTTAATAGGTTCCCCCACTTTTTACGCCTTAGGGTCAGAGGTGTCATCAGGTAATCCCTTTCTCAATGGAGAGGGAAAACAAGAAGTTCTGGTAGTTGATTTGTTGTTTTTGTGAACATTCTGTTCTAAATGCAGAAACTGTGCTGTTTTCAAGTTTCTGTTTTTGTAAGGAGAAAAAAGTGCTCCCCTTCAAAGAGAGGATAGAAGTGCATTAAAAAAAAAAAAAAACAAAAAACCATACTTTAGAAATGTTTCTCACAGGAAAAAAAAAGGACACTCATACCAAAGGACCTATAAGGCAAAATTCACAGGGATGTAAGACTATAAGTAAGGAAATATTAAAGCTTACCAAACATTTCTGTTAATCACACATCTAACCTGACTCCTCACACAACCAGACAAGCTGCTCCTAGGTGAATGTCAGTAAGAACAGACTGCACTACACCAGACTCTGCATCTTGACCTGAACTAACACTCTTATATGGATGCTAAGAACACTGCTAAAGAAACACAGGCCCTATTGTTAATCATTGCTTTTAGCAAACTTCCCAAGCAGCCTGAGCTAAACGCTATATTGTGAAGAAATCACTAGAACTACTATGCTGCAAGTGACTTTTAAATCAAGTGCATCAGTTATACGATATTTAGCACTGTGCTGTAAAGGGTGGTAAATGGAGGTATCATAAATATCTGACTTTATCATCTGTTGACTCATAATCCAGATGCCAATGGGATATAAATCATGTAAAGCATGTTTCCAGATTAGGAAAGTCTGGCTGTTCACTATTGTTCTAGCAAACCACATCATTTCTTTGTAGGATCAGGAGTGCCCTCTGATGGATAGCAGCTATTACTGGGAAGTAAGAGTTGACTAGAAAGTGGCACATCCTAAATCGTCTATGCAATACAGGATGCTCTCACATCCTGCACTATACATTTGCAGTCTTCTGTATGCTTAACTACTAAAATAACCAACTTTGTCTTGTTGGAAATAACTTTTTTCATATTTCTCTTTCAATTTCCCTAATTTATATTGGTATTAGGGATGCAATCAAGGCACTGCATATGCTTTTAAAACATCTAGTTCTAAAATAAATTAATTGAAAAAAATTTAAGATATAAACTACACAATTTGTGTAACAAGCTCTGAGAAAGGCCTTGAAAGGGTCTGACAAATTCAGACACCTGAAAATTCAGATATTCAGCTGAATATCAAAAAATATGTAACTGGGGAAAACAGGTAAACTCTCTTAAGAAGTGCTTATGTGCACATAAGAGCCCAAGAGCTTGTATGTATTTTTCTAGCTCTATAAGCTAACCTAATAGAACATGTTAACTCTCTCTGCAAACTTTGCCTCATTTACATCCTTAGGCAAACACAACAGAACTATAAAAAAAAAAAAGAAATACATTTTTTCTTTCTCATCTGTTGTTTTACCTGTCTGTCAGGTATTGAGCATCTTTGGGCTGCTTATAATTTTAAATGTTATCATCTATAATATCAACTGCCCTTCCCAAACTGATTTGGTAGCTGGTGAAACATCACAGACTTGGAGCTTTCTGCGAAGACAACCACTGTGCTACATGGTAACGTCTCTCCCACTGAAGTAGCAGGACTGGAGCTAATGCCTTTGGTGAGAGAAAATCCCCTCAAACTGGTCACAACTGAATGCTTTCCCTATTACACACCAAAAAATATATAAATGCAAATTTGAAATATCCAAGCCCTTACAATACTCATGAACTGCACCTTAGGGTTAACAGTAATTAATACTAATTTTGAAGACCACCTGAAGAACCTTTAAAAAATCAGGTAAAATACTAAGAATTGCACATCATTTAATAAGTGACAAATGCAAACACCCACAAGTTTCAGAGTAAAACCCATCTCCTTAGATGTGCAAAGGAAGATGGGTGGCATCAAGGGATGTGGCTGGCGAACAGGGAGCTAAGTGCATTTTCCCCACATCTCCATCACTGCCACAGACGTACAAAGGCAGCAGCCATTTTGCCCTAGGTCTGTTGCACTCTGTTAGCAGACACACACACGCTCTGCTCTCTCACAGCTACCTTATTTTATTGTTATTTTTAAGATCTAAACAAAATGTCATTTTCAGATTTTTCCCTCTGATGAGAAAAGCAGGAGGAGATAACAGCTTTGGATGAAAGAGACCAGCAGCAAGTTTTTCTGTCACAGCTTTTACTTGAGTTTTACCAATACCATAGAACCCTAAATATTCTGAAATAGGCAATACTTGCATATTATGACTGGAGTGTCCCTTTTCCACGTGGAATTGCAACCAGCTGAAACTCAGGCTGGTATTATCCAGACACTGACCTGGATGGAGTACGAGGCATCTCTGGAGCAAATCCGTCTCTGGAGAGCCCTGTCCGTCCCGTGTGAAGCCCAGCAGCCTGGCGAGCCCCGGAGCGGCGGGCACGCTGCGGGAGCGCCCCCAGGCCCCTGAGGGCTCTGCCTCCAGGCAAAGGGCTTCCTACCCTCGTTCTGCCTCCGTCTGAGGAAAAACTGCGCAACCTTTTGTCCCTGAAGGGTTTCTACATCTCGGAGCACATGCTCCGGGCCGAGAGCAGGAGGAGGCAGGAACCCTGCTCGGGCCCTCCCGGGTGCGGCTCTGCCCCAGCCCCGGCCCCTCGCGGAGGGCGCTAGCGACGGGGAACGGGAAGCCCACTGGTGTTTCCCCTCCGCTGCCCGCGACCCCCAAGAAGCCACATGCCGCCTAATAAAGTTTCACACAATCGCTCCCGACGGTCATTCCGTCCCAAGGCTTCAGCGTCGGCCTCAACCACCCCGGGCTGCGAGAAGGAGGCAGCGGGGGAAAGACCGAGCCACTGCAGCTCGGAGCCCGCAGAGGCATCCCCTTTCCCAGCGGGAGGACTCCCCTCAGCGCCGGGGAGGGCGAGGAGGCCCCGAGGAAGGGCCGGGCCGGCAGCGATGTCCCTGGGGCCGGCAGCGATGTCCCTGGGGCGAGGAGCGGTATCCCTGGGGCCGGCAGCGATGTCCCTGGGGCCGGCAGCGATGTCCCTGGCACCGCCGCACACACACTGCGTGTGCCTCGGGAGCGCAGGGCAGCGGCGCCCGGAGTGTCCTGGAGCGCTCAGAGCTGCCTTGGAAAACGTGGGAGAACGGCCTGGGAAATGACTTGGAATTTTAGCAAATTCGTGCTGAATCGGTGGAAGAGTGTCAAGGTCTAAATGAAACATATTTTACACTTATTAGTGGGACTGTTTTATTTTCTAGGCAGATTACTGGTTCATGAAAATGCCTAAAGCAGTACCTTTTGGCTGGTTTTAGAGCAGCTCTCCCAGTTCCATGCTATAAACCTTTCCCACACCTCTACCACTGCCACCCACACCACCCTTTTGAAGACACTGAGGTGCCATGCCAAGCCTCAGGGCCATGCTGTGTCCTTGGCACCTCACAGAACTTGATCCAAGTCCATCAGAGTGCAGATCCAGCCTTCTGGCCTCCACCTTAATTTTGTACTTTCTTGCATTTTCCCATGTGGGGCTGGGGAGGGGACTGGAGCACGAATCCTATGAGGAGTGGCTGAGGGAGCTGGGGGTGTTTAGCCTGGAGAAGAGGAAGCTTGAGGGGAACCTTATTGCTCTCGACAATTCCCTGAAAGGAGGCTGCAGCCAGGTGGGGGTCAGCCTCTTTTCCCAGGCAACCAGTGAGAGGACAAGAAAATATAATCTTAGACTGCACCAGGGGAGGTCATGGTTGGACATTAGGAGGAATTTCTTCACAGAAAAGGTGATTAGATGATGGAATGGACTGCCCAGGGAGATGGTGGAGTCACCATCCCTGGAGATGTTAAAGGAAAGACTGGACATGGCACTCAGTGGCCTGGTCTAGTTGACGTGGTGATGTTCAGTCATAGGTTGGACTTTAGATAATTTTATGAATCAATAATCTGAATAGAAAACAAAACATGTCCACTAAAAAATAGAAAGGAAGTTTTATTTTGACCTTAAAATTTTTCCACTAATTTAAGCATAAATTAGCTAAAATTCCAAATTATGTGAATTTCCAAATTAAAGGAGCTTCAGTTTAAAAGATGGAATAAGTTATGATCTTAACATCTCTTCAAAACACTTTTCCATCAAGATTAAAAGGAACTAACCCTTTTAGCTTAACATTTTGTTTCAAATGTAGGTATGGTCTAGTGGAAAATAGTCATTATAATAATCATCATTATAATATCACCAACATTATTGGCATCACAAATACCAAGAGATCCCAGTGCCTATGGTATCTAGGTGTAGTAGGGTGCAATACCTGCTGTTACTGCTTATCTATGGCAGTAGCATCTGCAAAATAAAATCTGTTTCCAAAATGTGAGATGGGTGGTAAAAGGGTTGGGATAAGGGGAAATACTTGTAGTTTTCTTAGAGGACCTTAACTGTATGGAAATAGCTCAGAAACAGCAGCTGGCTTATGAGTATGCAAAATAATATGGTAAAAGATGTCTACTGGGTCCTTCCTGTGTTCATGGCCTTTGGTGAAGTGCTTATGAACAGTGTCAGAAGGAAAGTACCTGAGCTGGAGCCAGGGAAAGAGGGTTACAGATTGTTGAGGCTGTCCTTTGGTGAAAACTTTATCATTTGAAATTGTCCTGGGTTTCTGTAGAATAAAACACTGCCTTTTGTTGCTGCATAGCACTGAAGTAGCAAAATTACTGCCTTTTGTACTCTTAAGAGATCAGGGTATTGTCAGTTAAGTAGTATGACACCATTCCTGTGTGAACACATGGTTTAAATTTATTCTCCAAAGTTTGACTGGACTTAGTCTTTATAGGTGAGGCCTTTCAGATCTTACATACCTGTCTCTGCCATAAATAAGGTGTTGTACTAGAAATGCAGTGTTGTACTTTTTGTTTTGCTTGTCATTCCCCTGATCTGAAATCTTCTTTTGATTTGCTGACAATTCAGGGCAATCATGAATCAAAAGCAATAGATATGAGAAATGCAGAATTAAAAGCAGTTCAGAAACAGAACTCCATTGACCAAAAGGCAGTGAATTCCCTAGCCACTGGGATGGATGGATTTTAATTTGTCAATAATTCATTGGTGTTATGGAGAAATATCAATAATAAAATGATATGAAAATACCAGTCTTGTTGCTTTATGGACAAATCGACCTAGCCAGTCCAACACCTTGAATGAGGGGAGACTGACATGCAAACCATGGTCTATACATCTTTACCCTTCAGGCATGCCGAGGTGATGGCAAGATCAAAGAGGCTTTTGAAATGCCAAGTTCTGAGAAAGGAAATTGGGAAATATAACTCCAGAGTTAGCTGGAGGGGGCAGGGATGAGGGTCATGTTAGAAGGTGTTAACCACTGTAGAGAGAAGAGAGACTCTTATCCCAGATGGTGCAGACATTTCATTGTTGAAATACAACTGTGACCAGCCCATGTTATAAGGTAATGAAATCTGTCACAACTGGAACATCAAAAGTGGTCACAGGCTATAAAGGAACGGTGTTTGTGGGAGCAGTAGGGGCAAGAAATGTCGGACACTGGAGGCTGTGTCTCTGAGATGCTGTAGTCAAGAGGATCAGAAAGGAGAGGAAGGAAGAGATTGTCTTGCTGACAGCTGCCCGAGGATAGGAGCGGAGGACAAGTAAGATATTGCTTCCTTTGTAATGAATCCAAGATGTACCTCTGTAGCCTGACATTTACTGAGTAAACTGAGTTAGTTGCTCAGTCAGACAAGTCCTTTCAGTCCACTCTGGTTTTCCTATACATTCTTAGTACATTCTGTTTTAATTAGACCAGTTGAGTCCTTGATTGTTTGCAAATTTCATGCAGACTTTTCTGTAGCGGTGCTTCTAAAGAAGAGGAACTACAGAAAGATGCCTGGAGCCTATCATAGTTGGGATGTTTGGTCAAAGGGGCTTGGACTATGGAGAATTCTCACAGGAGATGGCACTTGCAGAACTGGGGACTGGCAAACACAAAGGAAACACCTGGATGGTCGGAGGTCCTTTTATCTTCCTCTGTTTTTCTTATGACTTAGAATTTGAGTATAATGGAATTCAAATCAGAAAGAGGGATGTGAGACAGCTTTCATGAAAATCAATGCTGCAAAGTAGAAATGTACTGAAAAGTGCAAAGTCATTGCAGGAACATAGGGGAGAGCAGACTAAAAAATGCAAGTGGCAGAACTAGACACTTCCAGTAGAGTGCAGCATCACCCTGGATGAATGGTGCATGATGAGCATGAAGGCTGTGATCGGTTTGGCTACGGATAAAATAATAGGTGTCTCTTTCAAATAAATTTCTCAGAAAAATAATTATGCCTTTCCATTTATAACTTTTGAATAATACTTAGATGCTCTTACATCATTGACTGTTTACAATAAATGTGTTGGGGATTGAAAGTAGGAGAAAGAATCTGGGACTGGAATTGGAAGTGGGAGCCAGGAAGATCCAGGCCAGATACATGGGGAGGAGTGGAGGGTTAGCCAAAGAAATTATGAGTTGACTGGTAGCTTGGTGATAGGGCAGGACATTGGAAATAAATGAACTCACAGGACTGACAGAGAAGAGAATGAAATGAGAGGAACTACAGGCAAAGAGAATGGGATTAGTACCTGGAGCCAGAGACACAAAATAAAAAAAAAACATATTGGAAAATGTGAGAAAGGTGGGAGGAAGAGAGAAGGAATAAGCAGAAAGGATATTCAGTTAAGCAGTAAAGCCCATCTCTCTACAGAGGCCTTGGGATACATATGTGACACCATTCTGCTTCCTGCAAGCCTCTGTGAAACCCCATGTCTGACATTATATAGTATTTTCCTATCAATGAAGAAAACATGCTCTTGCTGTTTGTCATTTTGAAAAAAGTCACCAGGAAGAGGTCAATACTGTGGATTTAGAGGTCCCAAGCCAACTGTGCTATCATGGTGATAAAAAGATACTGCCATGTGATAGAACTTCTGATTTTGTTTTTCTTCTCATTTTCTTCTTGATAAAAACTAGGACATTGCAGACAAAATGATTTTTTTAAACTTTCTTAAGGTCACAGAGTCAAATCTAGAAAAGTCAGGCAGTGACAGCATTTTACCCAGTTCTCTGTGAAGAGGAATTATGATGGGTTCTTGAAGTACATGGCTACCTGGGTATTTTTCCACTGGAACTCTGTTTCATTTTCTGTATGGAAATCTTGTTTTGGGGATGATCAGATTTGTACAGGGAAGGAGGATGACTTCCCTCCCTTTGTATTTCATTTGTTGCAGAAATATAAAGGACATGAAAGATAAGGAGAGAGGTTTATAGAAGAAGGACAGTGTTGTGGTTAGAGTCACTGGACAAACCCTGAATAACAGCATTTTACTTCAGCACCTTGGCACCTTCCTAGGTTCACCGTGATATTTAGGAATTCACTTAGTGACACTTTGCTAGTCACTTTTGTTTTCTTCTGCTTTTTTTTACTCACTTTCGTTTTCTAAGTGGTGATCATGTCATATGGTGCTTGATGTGAGGGTCAGTAGTCTGCAGTGTGTAGGATTACCAAAGGCTACATCTGAAGCTATACTGTGCTTGAGAGAGGGACTACACACACCTGAGAACTCTGGAAAGCTATGTCTTAGGAGACTGAAGCTGGGGAAGGTGACCGTTCTAATCTTAATTTCTGTGCAGCATAAATCCCTGATTTTAAAAATGATGATGATGACATCAGTACATTTTTCCAGAGAAGTGATCTAGAAATTAAGTAACATTCTAGTAACACTGAGGTTACAGCAGTGAGGGATTCCATAGTCCATCTTGCACATGAATCAGAAGTCCAATTGGAAAGCATATTTTATGATCCTCTCATTAAAACCTGATCATAACACATACACCACATACACACAGTAAAGTGAAATTAGTATTGTATGGCCAAGGTGGGATTCATCTGACCTAGTTTTAGTCATGTAGACTTGCTCCAGTCACTAGGGATTTTATTCCAAAGCAGGTGTCCATGACAGGCAGGGCACTTGTCTCTCCGTGTCTACTTGCTAGCTGCTTTCTCGGTGAAAATTTATTTAAGAGCTAGGTATTTTGCTTCATGGCTTAAAAATTACTATGATATTTCACACTATTTGTGAAAACCAACAGACTTTATTAATGGCTGGGTCAAAATACACAACTACACAATTTAAGAGGTCCATGAAGATGATAACCAGTTATCCAGTAAATGTGATTTCCAAAATTTATTTCCTGATCAAATAATAAAGGTGTAAGTAAAATCCAACTTTAATCTCAAAGCTTGTTTTATTTTAGATTCCTACATTATCTTTTCCAGACCCTTTTTTTTCTACCTAATACTTTTCCCTAGACAGTTCTTTTTTTTACAGCCTGCTCCATGTACTCTCAATGTGGACTGTAAACTCTGGCCTAGGGGCTCTTTTTTATGTGCTGTCTGTGTAACACCTAACATCTGAGACACCTCTTGGGCTTGAAACTAAGCACTTCTATAGAACAGGTAATAAATACTCATAGTACCAGTATCATAATGGTTTCAATCAAGTAGAAGTGAAGCAGTATATGCCAGAGATCCTGGCACCATATCCATGAGGTCTAAACAGTACTGCTGAAATTTCTACAGAGAAACATTACATGCAGGTGCCATGGGAATGGAAACAGAAACTGAGGAAGTTAAATCTGCTTGCAGCAGCAGCCCAGGGTTCAACCAACCACAAGTGGTTGCTGTTCCATTCTAAGGGAAGAAGTAATGACAGTCCGTTACCAGCTGGAAGGGATGCTGTTAGTCACAGGCACCTTCCCACTCAGCTCTACTCTACTGTGGAAAGGAAGGAGCCTTTTTTCTAGATTTTTTTTTACACATTTCTGACTAGCTATACTGCTTGAGAAATCTCATGGTAAAACTCCCCAAAAAGTTAGGGGCAGTACACAGACACTCTCCTTTCCCTATCTCCTTAGTCACATGCACAAAGTAGTTAGTAAATTATCTTCAATGAAAGCAAAGTCCCTTCTGCTTTTATTAAATTAAAATCACTATACCAGAGATAAAGCAGTAGATATTACACCAGTTAATGCCACAAGACTAACAACAATTAGTGACATTGGGAGAAACTGATGCATAGGAAGTTCCAACCAAATATGAGGAAGAGCTTCTTTGCTGTGTATGTGATTGAGCATTGGAACAGATTGCCCAGAGAGCTTGTGGAGTATCCCTCACTGGAGATGTTCAAGAACCATCTGGATGCAATTTTGTGCTTGAGCAAGGAGGTTGGACCAGATGACCCACTGTGATATCAAGAAAAGTAAAAAAATACAGCTGCATCAGAAAGGACTGATTCTGTTTGGACTAAACATTGCAATGAAAATTCATACTTCTAAGATACAGGAGGGAGAGACAATAGATGAGGATCCCCACTGCACCAGGATGGAAATGAGAATAACGTCCAAAGGATTTACTGAGGGAAAGAACAGTGTGGGGGATCATTCTGTCTTCTAAGACATACCTAAGACCCTACTGCCACAGGCATGAGAGTGTACCCAAGGAGGGCACGCTCTTGTTAAGCCCTGGAAAAGCAATGACACCATGTTTTAAAGATTATGTGAGCTGGGAAAAAATGAAGCCATGCACGGAGGTGATGAGCTGTGTGAGAAGCCAATGACATTTTTTATGTCCCTGACAGCCTTCTGAAGTCTGCTGAGACAGTTCATTGCTCAGGGCTCTCACCCAGATAGGAAGTGACAGACCTCAGCTCAGACTCCCTCTATCACACAGCTAGAAGGATAGCCTATGTCAAGGCTGAAGAGGGAAGTCTGGTTACTCCTGTAATACCTCCAAGCAAAGAAAAGCTGTGAATCACCATTCCTTGAAGCTTAGTAGATTGTTGAGCCAGACCACCCTGGAATCTTTGTGATAGAGCGTAAGAAATTCCACCCATGTGGGACATTTACCCAGCTGGCAGGGTCTGTGACAGCCCTTAGTCATCTCAGAGACAGTCCCTGAAGAGAGTACTCCCTTGGCCTCAGTGCTCTGAGTTCCTCTTCCAGTGCAGCTAAGTGGCCCAGTCTTGGCCCATTCCAAAGTATTTGGAAACCAACTATTTTGTAATATCTGATGTGAGCTTCTAGGCACTGCACAGAGATGCCAGGAAGAAATGCAGTGACAAAACAAGCCTTTTCCTGGAAGCCTTGTGTGGACACTCCAGAAATTACTTCTAGCAACATTCGAACCCTGAAGTCAAGATGTGTAAATTAACCTTTGTTCCATGCTGGCCTCCAGAGTAAGACCAAGAATTCGTTTCCCATCCAGTTCTGCTGAGTGACCTACAGGAAAAATACAGAACAATACTTCATAGAGGAAAACAGCAAAGAAGAGGTACTACCCATGCTCTCTCTCTCAAGGTACTGCTGGCTGGCTGGGGAGTTCACCAGCTAAGGTTTGCAACACTTGCCCGTGTCAGAACTAGTCCTGTGTGAGAGCTTTGGAGATGATTAAAGAAATTTCAGAAGAGCTTTTCTGAGATATATGCCAGTGCTGAATATGAAGACTGATCTCCACTGTCACGGGATGTGCCACTGGCATCCTGCAGCAAGTCTCAACCACTTCCTTCAGAGTGGTGTCAATAACATTAAGCCCCTTTTTTCCTCTCTTTAGCTCTCTCTCTTTCTCATAGACTTGCTAGACAGACACTCTGACACTAGCTCTCTTGTCTTCTCTCACTTCAGTTCCAGCAGTCTCAGGTTTATTTCTGTGCACTTTCACAATGTTACTGTTTTCCTTAAAGCGTCCCTGATACGCTGGGGAGGCAGTGACAGGAGCAGATAGATTAGGTATCCAGTGACATCTTGTTTTAGTAGCACATCCTTTGGCTCAGATATCCTTGCTCTGGTCATCCCAACATGGTTCTGGAGCAGGCCATTTTAGCACAAAGCTACTCTCACATATTTTCCTTCTTATTGCCTGAATTCATATCCAAGAAGCTGTTTCCCAGGATAAAAACAGCATTATCAAAGAGCCCTTCCCACAGCAAAAGGACACCTATTCATGGATCTGATCCCCTCGTAAATGGATGTTGCATGAGATGAGCCCTTCACAGAATCGGGAGAAGCTTCCTAAGGGAGACGTCATGAACAGCCAAGGTCAGCAGACACAAGCAGCAGGGTGACACCCCAGGAGTGCTCCATTGTCCACCCTGTTCCATGAGGTGCAGGGTCAGTTCAGGACAGCCCAGGCTGTTTTGGCTACACTCTGCTCAACCAGACTAAAGCGTGCCTATTCCAGGCATGAAGAGCTCTGTGGCGTTTGGGGTAGGGCTGCGCTGTACAAGCCAAAGAAGATATCGTGTATACAAGTACTTTTTGCTTCCTTTGGGGTTTTGCTGTGTCTCCGTGTTTGCACACAGCTGCGGTGGGCAGAACCAGCATCTGTTTAGAAATGCTGTGGCTGTGGACAGGGATTGATGAGGAGAGGAAACAAGGCCAGACAGATACCCAGAAGATAAACGGTGGTGGTGCACACAAACATCCAGAAGCAGAACAACTGGCCAGAGTTATCTCTGTTTCTCACACATCTGACTTCCTAGCAGATTTGAGCCACTTGGTAATGATGGTGTTGCTATTTGTCTAGCAGATTAGAGCAGGGCCACTGGATCAGGATGAAGTGGATGTGGCTAAACCCAGGACCAGTGTTCACTTTCAACATACTGTGAGCCATTCAAACGTATCAAGTCAGCAGAGATCTAGTTACTACAGGGAATGCACCCCAAAGAGCCACACCAGCCATGGCATGAGACACTCAGTTGCCCAAAAAGTAGGAGCCAGAAATCCAGTCATCTGCTATATGAGGCTGGCAGATATGGCACAAGACCTACAAAAGATCCTCCTTACTAGAGGGCAACCTGGAGACCACCAAACAAAACCAGCACCTTTATTTGAGAGATTAGTCCCAGCTGGTATGTCTACTTCAGGGTGACCAGATCCCTCTCTAACTGCCCATGACTATCCCAAATAGATTTCCATTGGCCCCAGCCAATTTTTAAGCAAACTGGAGCACATGTAGACACCTCCTGGTGGACACCTAAATGTGTCATGGCTTTGAACTGAATCCCAGCCAGGCTGTCAGCACAGGCCAGCGGAGGAGGGAAGCACAGCCAAAGAGGATGTGAAAAGGAGGGGAGGAAGCACAACTCCAAATTTTGCTGGTGTGTAGCTCATGCCATTAAGGATTCCCTTAGGGTGGGGTGGGCAGTGCACAGTGCAGTCACCAAGGGAATAACAAGATACTACACAGCTGTTTTAATTCAAGTTGCGTATGGGAGCATGCGGAGAGCGGAGCACAGCCATCATGGAAGACAATACAGGTTCATTCACTTTTCAGCCATCTGAGGAAACAAACAAACCAAATGAGTTCAGATTCCATTCCGTGGACTTCTGGTACCCAGGAAACTGGGGCATGACCTCATCCAGTGGAAAGGAGACAGCAGCTCGTTCAGCCTCTGTAATGCTGTAAGAAACCACCACTTCTCTGCACAGTGGGGAACCTTCTGTTTTTAAGGGAAAAAGTGACCTGCAGGTCACTCCTTAAAATGTGTGATTGTCCAGAAGTTTCAAGGAAGCGTATGGAACTGACAGCACTTCGACTTTGAAAAATTTCTATCTCCAGATAATTTTGTCATTTAATAGAGGCAGAAGATGTGGACTAGCACTGTGAATGCGTGACTCAAAGGAGCAGGTGGGACCCCCAGTCAGTCTGATTTACCCAAGTGATGGTCACCCTATGCTGTACCCCTAACAAGCTGTTTATTTAAGGCATTGGCAGATTTTCCCCTCAGTGTGTATTTGCCAAGCCACAACTAAAGAGCTTTGCATTTAGCCACAGAAGGAAAATCTTGAAAGCAATTCATGAATCTACACTAAAACCACTAGAGCTATAATTAAATCAACCCTTAAAGTAGTGTAACTCTTTTTATGGCTGAAATAGCAGTCTTTATTTTAAGCATCATTGGAGAAAGAGGAGGAGAGAGGCAAACATTTCCATGTGAAGGCTTGGAAACTCCTTTCAGCGTACTAAACATTCACCAAGGCTTCCTGTGAGCATTGGAGTTTGTCCTTTCCGTGCTGGCTGGATTTTCATCCTGTGTGACCTCCAGCAACCGGCAGAAAGCCCATCTTCAACCCGACAGCAGCTGTCTTCGGGTGAAGGACATCGGTGGGACAGCGGGGACCGGGACGTGCGCGGGCACAGGACATTGCCTGGGGCTCGGAGAGCCCTGAGGGCGGGCGGACAGCGAGAGAGCAGCGAGGCGCGACAAGGGCATAGGCGGTAGCCCCGGGCGGCCGCCCTGAACCCTCCTCGCACACGCCCAGCAGATGCGGAGCACCTGCGGCTGCCGCGCCCGACGGGCAGCCAGTGCCTGGCCGCGGGCGACTGCCAGCCCGAGGCTCCCCAGGGCGGCGCGCAGGCTGCGCGGTGTCCCCGGCGGATCGCCCGCTCCCCGCCCCGCCGCGCCGCTCCCCGGCCCTCCTCCCCCGCCGCAGCCACCCTCTGCGCGGCCCGGCGGAGCGGCGCGCAGCCCCCGCGGGATGGCGGGGCGGACGGGAGCCCTGTGCGTGTGGCTGTGGCTGTGCGCGGCGGCGGCGGCGGCGGAGGAGCTGCGGCTGACCCTGCTGCACACCAACGACGTGCACGGGCGGGTGGAGGCGCAGGGCGCGGGCCCGCGGAGCTGCGCGGCGGCAGCGCCGGGATGCTTCGGCGGCGTGGCGCGGAGAGCGGCGCGGGTGGCGGCGGAGCGAGCCGCGCACCGCAACGTGCTGCTGCTGGACGCCGGGGACCAGTACCAGGGCACCGTGTGGTTTTCCCGCTTCAAGGGCCGGGAGGCGGCCCACTTCATGAACCTCCTGCGCTACGATGCCATGGTAAAGCGGGCCGGGGGACGGCGAGAGGCGCGGTGGGGAGGCTTCCCCCTCCCTCCTTCCCTCCCTCCTGCTCCACTTGGGTGCTGGGTCTATTCCTGCCTTTCCTCGTCCGCTGCCGGTTTTTCTCATTGCCGCCTCCCTCAGTGTGTAAAGTTGTATCACAAAGGGCTGTAGGTAATGATAAAATCGTGGCCAAAGGCAGCTGGGAAGCAAGCGAAGGGAAGGGATGTGCTGGGTGACGGGCTCCCGGCGAATTAAGTCCTGAACTGGCAGCCCCACAGGCAGCCAGAAACCGGGAGATGAGGGCAAGGCTACCCAGTGTGATGCGGTGGAGGAGCTCTCCTTGCGAGATGCAGGGGCTGGGGGCGGGCAAGCAGCTGGACGGGATCCCTTGGAAGGGTTTGGCACGGCATGGAAACGACCCCAGCAAAAGCCGGGCAAGGAATCTGGGCTGTGACGGAGGGGTAAACCCTGCCTGAGGCTCGCAGCCTGTCCCGCTTCGGTCCTGCGGGAAGGGACAGATGGCACATGTCGTCAGTGCTATTTCAAAGGGGGGAGATTTATAGCTTTCCTCGATCCCACCCTGGCTGTGTCCAGGACCATCAGAGCTGTGGTAATGACAGGGAGTAAGGGGTTCCAAGCAGCCGAAGAACTGTAACAGCACAGCAGTGAGGGAGCTCTCTGCTAATCCTGCACCTTTACTCTGTCTATTTTGGTCGGCCAAGTGTTGAAAGGATGGTAGAATTTGTGGCTGAGATTGGGGGATGTCACTCCATGTCCTTAAATCTTTTACCTCAGGGCAGTGGCTTATTTTGCTTGTGAACAACCCCAGAAAGGAGATTAAAATATGTTTGAGTGTGACTCCTACTTGAGACTGAGTGCGTATTTATTTCATCCCAATTGACAGCTTGAGGGGAAAATCTTCTGGGCATTTCACATCTTCTGTCCTCATCTTTTTTTGCTTTGTCTGGAAAGGACTTTTCTTTGCCAGGTAAAATTTCCCTCTGCCTCAGGACAGTTGTGGAAGGGAAAGGCATGCCCCAGTGCACTTTCCTAGGCTAAGCACCAGACAAACAGCTCTGTGAAGGATACTGCTCCCTGTTCACATGCCCTAGTGGATGGTTTTCTAATTGTAAAACTAACATTAACAGCATTTTTCCTCCCAGTGGTGATGGAGAGGAGTGTGTGCATTCAGGACTCATCCTCACTGAGAGCAGGGAAGCACCATAGACTTCTGCTGTGCAGAAATAGCTTGGGGTGTTTTTTCCTACCTTTCTTCACAAAGCTTTCAGCTGTCTGTCATTTTTCAGTCTTGTGTTTGCTGGTTTAACTGGTTCACAGGCAGCCTACGAGCCTGTACAGTTCCTGATCATACCACGAGAAGAAATTCTTTCAGGAAATGTTGAAGTTCAGTTTTAGAAACATGTTATTTAGGAAGCACCTGGTTTAGGAGAGACCATGGGCTTTTTCATCAGAATAAACTTTAAAAATAGACTCACCCTCCATACCAGAGGCTTGTGAACGCCTTAGGTGTAGTCAACCACTTTTTCTCTGTGGAGGTGCTGCTTATTATAATTTAAGTGGAAGGTGGTGGGATAGGTGCTAACCTTTCTGTAGCTTCTCAGTCTTTTTCTGCTACCAAAGTGCCTGAGGAACAGATGCTGTGTCAGGCAGTGCTGCAGCACCTCTTCCGGTTCCTCTATCTGTGGACTGTGGGGGAACATGCAGTGGGGATGGTGGCTGGGGGGGCACAGGGAGCAAGGTAAGAGCCACACTGAGTGGGGTGAGCTAGTGTTTCTTTTAAAAAATTTGGGAAGTCACATCCCTCGCAGAAGGGGTGGGGTTTACTGAAATGTTTGGAAGTACAGGACTAGTATTACAAACAGTATGAAGGCGGTAGCGTGAATCATAAAAGTTGTTACAGGATGTGGGCAGGAGGCACAGGAGGGTTTAGGGCAGCTTGGAAGGGTTAGAGGTTTGCTCCACAAATAGGAGAAATTTCCTTTTTTAAGTTTGCGTTTTTCTCATTTATGCCTGTTATCACCTCCAGCCTGTTTTCTCCTGTGTCATTGCCTTCCAAAAGTTTTCATGGCACTAGCCTTGTTTTCTGGTGTAATTAAGACTAAAATCCAATTTAAATACCTCAAAGGCAGTAATTGGAGGGGTGATGGAAGTCTTCTAGCTCGACTTTTAAGTCCGTTAATTTGTATCCTGATTTTGAAATATTTTTGGACTTGCACCTTGTGAAAAGGAGGATTATATAATCACATGCTGTGTGCCTGGATATTTCTATTTATTCCCCCTTGTGACTTACACTTACACTGGCCAACAGATTCAGATTTGGTGAAGGGGTATTTCACAGGTACAGAGTCCTAGGAGCTTCGGGTGTAAGGGTAGTTAGGTATAGGGACACAAAATGGTACACATCTTCCTCCTCAGAGGAGGAGTTACATCAAAAATAAAACTGTATTATTAGCCACCAGTGATTTATCATGAACAAGAAACTTTATAACCACCCACACCACGGGGAAAGTTCTGATTAGAGCTAATATCCTAATGGACACGAAATAATCCAAGTGCGAGATACAAAGCCAAGAGAAACAAGCTTTCCTAAGTGGTTGGTTGGGTTAGGTTTTGGGGTTTTTCCCAACAAGCTGGTGGCAGTTATAGCCAATTCTATTTATTAATTCATTTACAACCTTTTTTTGTTGGGGTTTAATTGCATATTTAGGAGGAACAGAAGGCATGTGTGCCAGCCAAAAGAAAACAGCTTGATACCCTTCTGATATGCTCTACCAGTCCATGGACACCTTTTCAGAACATCCAGACAACATCAAAATGATTGTCGTCTTTTTTTTTCTTTTTATTTGTATTTTTTATAGTAAATTAGATTGCAATTAGAATACAGTTAGAAATAGAACATAGTTGGAGTGCATTGTGTCTTCCCAAGTCAGGATTTTTTTAAAGATAGTTCTTGGTTCTTTTGGAAAAGTGCTAAAGTAGCACATAAACAATTTGGCTCCTTCCCAGGGGTGTGAGTAGTGTTCTCATCAGTGTCAGCAGGAGCAGCCGATCCCAATGCAAGTTACTGCTGATATCCTGAAATTTCCACAGAGCTGTTGATTACCTGCCCGTGAGGATTAAAGGAGTCAGGAGCCTTTGTCTGTCCCAAAAGAAAGGCACTTGATTGAAATACTGAGCTCTCATGCCTGTGGTGGCTTCAAGGTCCTGCTTGGGTTGCAACATAATCAGGGTTAATCCATCCATTTGGAGAATAAAAGTTAGAGCAAGCACACCTGGGTGTGTGGGCTGTCTAAGTAGAACAGAAGGGTATATAAGCCTTCTGAGATGATGAATTGCAGCTTTCCCCACTTAATCTCACAATGAAATTAAGAACACACTTTTGCCTGGAAGAGTTGGGCCATTGGCTTTAACACCTCTTGCCTGCTTTGCTCCAGCTGCAGCCTGAAACCTTGTATGAAGCTCGTATGTAACTGTACCAAGTTACACAATTACCACGCGTCTGTAGGTACATCTTTTCCTTCTCTAACACCTAAATATGCTATAAAGTTCTTGTGTGTGTTGTGCTTCTGCAAAACGCAATCTACGGAGGTTTTGCTGGCTTACCACCAAACTTGCAGGCACAGGCATGAGGCACCTTATGCTGAGCAGGAAAAAGGGGCAGGTAGGAGAAATTTCCCTCGAGGTAAGTCCCTTTTCGTCTGCTTAACCAGCCTGGAAAAACTAAACATTCTCATCTGGCTGGTATTACCTTGCTAATAAATAAACAAACTGGGCTGCTTGTGTTGTCTGACAGTCTTGACCCTTCACAGTGTTAAGTATGTACCTGCCTGTGTGCACACGCATGCACTATGGATCGTCTGTGGGGATCCTTCCTAACTGATAAACATTAGACCTTCCATAGGCAGCTAATGATATTGATGATGGCTAGATAATCATATTTTCTTTTTGCATGTTAAAGCACAGAAGAATATTTACTAAAGGCAAAATAAATGTTTTAAAAACTCTAGTCCGAGAATAAAACTCTTAAATGCACCTTTTATTTAAAGATAACAAATATTGTCATTGACGTTTAGCATTTTCTTCAGTATTTAGACAATGTATTTTTCATACACAAAGTATATGTTTTCTTTTATGGTTATTGTTGATCATCTTTCTTAGAGGTACAGGATGAAAAATGAGTGGGTTTTAATCTGGTACCTGGCCACAAATACTTTCATAGGTTTTGGATTTTGACTTTCACATCTGTATTCGTATAAGAGAGTCTGAAAAACAAAAACCTACATCTAAAAAAAAAAAATTAAAAAAATAACCAAACCATTTCTGTGTTTGAGGTAAACAGAAATGTGTTGGTTTAGACAATTTGGTGTTTTCTTTCACAGAATATAGAATTTGTTTTCTCAACCATACCATTGTATATTACTAATGAGACTATTTACACTGAATATTTGAGGTAGGGTCTCTTATTTTCTTCTTGCTTTTCACAGGCTTTGGGAAACCATGAGTTTGATGAAGGTGTGAGTGGATTATTGGATCCTCTTCTTAAAAATGTGAATTTTACAGTCCTGAGTGCAAATATTAAAGGGAGAACTCCATTAGCAAATGAAATGATGAAATATGTTCATCCTTTTAAAATAGTTCATTTTGACTCAGAATCAGTTGGAATTGTTGGCTACACTACAAAGGAAACTTCCTTTCTTTCACAGCCAGGTATGTTTTCTTTATGTAAGTTTATATCATTTGTTACTATTTTGTTACTTGGCTATTTTTTGAATCCAAAGACAAATGTGTTCAGCTGAAAAGTGGGAAGTCTGTTGTTTTATCAGTATTTACTTGTATTACTCAACTTTGCCTGATTTTTAAGCTTTAAAAGGTTTGCTAACTTTAAAACCCATTTTCATACAGACCTGGACCATATATCTAAGAATATAAGAAAGTGAGATTGCAGAAGGGCCATCGGGATCTTTATTCTTGTTTGGGTTTTTAAAATTCTATTCCATGATATTTTATTGTTGTTTATCCACTTAAACAAAAGTTAAAAAATGATTACAGCTTGTCTCTAGCGTGAAGTGTGACATTTCTCTGTGTGTTGAAATTTTGTTCTTGGATCCCTCCATGCTCAAGCCCGAGTTAAAACAAGGAGAGGTTCATACTTGTTTTTGAAGCAAAGTTGCCCAAGATGTTTTTAGTCTCTCAAAATATTTGCAGAAATTAGACTACAGAAGGAACACACATTCAGCTTTTACCACAATTGCTTCATTCATGAGTAAAATTAGAGTTGATGAGGAAAAAGACTTTTCAGTTTCTGACTATTTTTTCCAACATTTCAGGGGGGTTGGTTTGATGAGGGTTTTGTTTGGGTTTGGTTTTTTAAGTAAAATAAAATGGTCTACTGGAATGAGAAACACATTTAAATCAGCTGTAGGAGATATGAGTCACTGCCTGTTCAAAGCTCAGCCCACATTTGACAAAAACAAAATTTCTTCACTGGGTTTTGCAGTAGGGATGCTCTAAGCACTGGTTTAAAACTTTTTCACATTGAAAAATGACTTCATATTATTATTTCTCTTTCCACTGATTAGTAATACAGAAGTAATGCATTTTTTTCCTGACAAAAGGAATGTTCAATACTTGGAGGAAGTATTAGAATATAAAACTGTTCCTCCGTTGCTTTTTAATTCCAATACTGTATGTTTAAACTGTCCAGAAATGAACATCTGAGATTTGAATAGACTTATTAATCTCATTTCTGTTTTGTAGTGATGTGGTTTTGGATTCCTTTCTCTTTTTTTCCCTGGCAAAAAAAGAAAATTGATCTGCATTTTGTGTAGGCAATAGAATTTTACCTGTGCCTGAGGGTGTGAGGGTAGATATCATCTGATGTCATGCTAAGTTTGAATAATGATAGTCAACGCTGTCCTCCATTAGGAACTAATAAAATCTGCTGCAGCTCTTCTTCAAAAACATGTGTTGGGTGGTGAGATCATCAAATTAACTTTCTTGCAAATAAATATACTAGATGAAATCCAGATAGTGTTGGAATGATTCTATGAAGCGTTTGAATACATTTCCAATAACATTCAGACATCATATCCAATGCCTCAGTATGCTGAAACATTGTAAGAGACCACAGCTAGGAAAAAAAGCAGTGTTAAAAGGGAAGTGTTTTTAGTTCCATAGATGGAGCTGAAGCATCCGTAAGGAAGTATATCCCACTGTGTAACAGAGCAAAAAGCAGAACAAATTCTAACAGCAACGTTTATCGCTATGAGAGTTTTCACAGTTTCCTGCTTTGCCTTCCCAGTGTGTGGAGAAACATTTGGAATCTTTGAAAATGTGAACTCAGGATATTCTAGTGTTACTCAGTGACTGTGAATTGCCCATGACCTAGAAATCCTTCAGAATGATAAAATCATGGCAGAGGTGGGTCGGGGGCTAAATAATTATCAGCCTAGTTCCTTATATTTGATTAGTAAGGGACCTTGTGAATTTTAAATTCAGTACCTTGCTTATCTCTACATATTTCTTGAGGTGATTCCATTTTCTCTGCCTCTATGTGCTTTGGCATGCTGTACACTCTTGGGGCATTCTCAAGGCAAACAGGAAGCTTGAGAATGCTGAGACAAGAATTCCTACATTACTGCTTTCTGTGAAAGTACTTTGTGAGTGTGATTTCTTCTATTGTTAAATCTCAATAACTTCCACACAACTATGGAATTACAATTTGTACTTTTCATAGTCTGCTTTAAAAGGTTATCAACAGATTTGAACAGAGCATAAGGTCCTTAAATCTCTGTGTTTCCATTGGGAAGGAACAACTAATCTCTGCTGAAGGTGCAGTTAATGTCGCTGTTTGGAAACCATAGGGGTGGGGAACACATTTATAGATTACAGACAATTGGCAGTTTTTCTGGAGTTCTCCATTTTGGTGTATACAGCTGTCTCAGCTGAGTGCCCAGCCAGGTTTTTCATATCCTGCAAGAGTGGCTCATAACTTCACACACAGATGCAGTTGTCTGTGTACTTGCTTTGAACTGATAATCCCAAGGCTCTCTCTTTAGTATTTGATGATACCAGCCCACTTGCTTTAGTTCTGTAATGTTGTTTGGTCCACTGTCTTTTTGTATAAGGTGTAAACCCAAATGTACTTGCTCTGTAATCCTACAGGCAACAAAATATATACAAAAACTATCAACTTGGCAGAGTTTTCTAAAACAGAATTTTAAATTGCATTTATTCCACTTTATTCTTACTATCTCTCATAAAATTTTTAACATGCAGCCAGTTGTTTTTCCTTGTTCAGTTGTGGCACAGTTTGGATGTTTTTTCTGAAACTCTACATCATCTAAAAAGAGAAGAGGATGCCACATCAGTTTAATTTCTTGAAAGAGAAGTGAAATATTGGCATGAGCAATAAATTAGTTATTTCAATTCAGATTGCTCTGAAAAAGGCTGAGATGACTGCTAAGCAGTATATTGCTTTTTGCATGGTTTCTTAGAGAACTGATCACTCTGTAATTGCACTTATAGTCCCCCACTGTATAACTCTCCAACCTGCTGGCGCATTTAATCTCAATTCCATCAAATACTCAGATGACTAGGATACAAAGCTGCGTGCAATGCCATGGCTAGGCCAAGGAGAAGAGGTTCAAGAAGCCCCTGCAGCCCCAAGCAGAATTCCATTTCTGAGGGCAAGGTACACAGCAGTTCGGTGGGTGGGTGGATTGGCAGTGGGATGACCCACCCAAGCTCTGGTGTCTGCCTGTCATGACATAACAGTCCTGGGAGAGGGATGGGCTTACTGGCATGGGACAGGCTTTGTTTTTCCCCGACTCTGAAAGCAGGCTGGTTTGTTTTAATAGGTTTTCCCTATGACTACCTGAAAGGACCGTGCAGCAGGGTGGGCAACCTTCTCCTAAGTAACAAGTGACAGGTCAAGAGGAAATGCTCTCAAGTTGTGCCAGAGAAGGTTTACATTGGATTTTAGGAAAAATTTCTTCATGGAAAGGGTTGTCAAGCCCTGGAACAGACTGCCCAGGGAAGTGCTGGAGTCACCATCCCTGGAGGTGTAGATGTGGCATTTAGGGACACAGTTTCATGGTGGACTTGGCAGTGCTGGGTTAATGGTTGAACTCTGTGGTCTTGGAGGTATTTTCCAGTCTAAAGGATTCTGTGATTCTGTGGGTTGAAGATTAATAATAATGTGTCTTCACTGTATGGTGCATTTGCAGGCTGCAGTGGCACAGAGGGGCAACAGAGCTGGTGCTGATGGGGAGAGTTTGGTTGTCACAGACCATCTGGCTACATGCCATGGGAGAAGCTAGCCCACAGGCACCTGCATGCTGGCACAGCTCATCAGTGGCTCGTTCCTGCTCTTTGTTTCAAGAGCTCAGCTCTCTCTGCAGAACTGGTCCCCACACCGTGGGGCGCATGGCCATTGCAGCTGGTCCGTGGTGCTGAGGGGAGCTCATGAAGAGCCTGCGCTAAAGGATCATGTCTCACACTTCCCTTTCTGCCAGTAGCTCTGCATCAGACCCAGCTCTGCCAAGCACAAGGATGTACAAAGAGGGGCTGAAGCCAGTGGCTTCCTTCAGCCTGGAGAATGAAGGCTAAGAGGGAACCAAGTGTAGTCTTCCACTGATGTAAGAGAATTGATAGAGAAGACAGGGGCAGACACTTCACAGAGGGGAAGAGAAAGGACAAGAAACAATGGTCTTAAGCAGTAGCACAGGAAATTATGGTGGGAGGTCAGGAAAAAATTCGTCATGATAAGCATGGTTGAGACTTGAACGGGTTGCCCAGAGATTGTGGAATTTCAGTTTGCTCAGACTAGACCCTGAGCATCCTCATTTGGCTTTCAGTTCCTAATTTGAGTGGGTTTTGGACTACATGGCCTCAGGAGGTCCCTTCCGACCTCCGTTAACTTAAGACTCTTTGATTCTGAGAAGCGGTCCGCAGGAAGAACATGTGGGGGTGCACTGCACAATTCACTCTGCAATGTGCAGTACAGAGATTCCCTCTGGCACTAACAGAACTATTCAATGGGTGTGGTGGTGAACCAATTTATATAACTCTCTTTTATCTCTTCCATTGTAGCAGCTTCCTCCTCATTTCCTGAAACATTTTGGAGTGGATTGTGAATTCGTTTCACTCTTCCCTTTGTTATGAAATAACATAAAATTTTTCAATGTAAAGGCATATTTCAAAATTATTTTATCAAAAAAACTCTGCAGGAAGGAGAGGAATTAGATAGAGGAGGAATTGATAGAAAAGTCACTCGGATTTCTTCACCAGAAAGTCTAAGTTTACAGTTGGTTGAATCTGTCCTTAAACTCCATTCTTAAAAACTTTGTCAGAGCAATTAGCCTCTTACATGGGAAGTCCTTTTGTGCAACCCAAACCACCATGCCCAGGATAAAAGTGCCTGTTTGTCTAGTGCTCATGTAACTGTTTGTCATGTTACAGTAATTACAGGCACAGAAAACTTGCAGAAAGATTGTCCGTTTCTCAACGTTCTTGTCCAGAAAAGGGTTCTCCTTTCTAGACTTTCCGTTCCTAACGTAGTTTCAGGATGTATCTCATGTGTGCTGTGCTGTATAGGTATTACTGAGAGTGGTTCACTTTAGGTGAGATAATTTGTATAAAAAGGCAGTTTGGAGTTTAGCAGAGGACTTTGAGGAAGCTGCTGTTTAAAGCCTTGGAAAGGGGGGATAAACAAAAGAACAAGATGAGTGTGGAGTAAAAGGAGAGATTTAATTTGGGAGAAGATAGAAGATCTCAAAGAAATGCAGTTAGGGAAGAAAAAGACAATAATAGAATACAAGTGTTTATATGCAAACACTGACACATTTAGTTTCCTTTCTCTAGTTAAATAATAAAAGCCATTCAATTTTTAATCCTACAATTGGTGTTACTGAATTTTTTTAGGGAGTTGTAACTTATTTCATTTAGGCAAGTACATACAGCTTGTTGCAGAAATGTCTAAGCACACAGCTGCTCCTAAGAGACTGAAGATCATAGATTCAGATCAAGAGCTTCAACCAGCTAAATGTATTTGAAAGGCACTGCCATTCAAAGTTCCATACTTTGTAAGTAAATTCTTCTTTTTTTTTTTCTTTTTTTAGGGGATGATGTAATCTTTGAAGATGAAATTGAAGCATTGCAACTGCAAGTGAATAAACTTACTGCTATGGGAGTGAACAAAATAATTGCACTGGGCCATTCTGGTTTTACCGTGGACAAAAATATTGCGCAGAAAGTGAAAGGAGTGGATGTTGTGATCGGAGGACACACAAACACATTTCTGTATACAGGTATTTTACTTCTTACTAAAGTGTTGCTCCCAAAACAAAGCTGAAACTGTCTTAAACGCAGAGAACTTTCACGAATATAGTTCACTGCTGGCTGCACTCAGCCAGGTTTATAGCCGGTATATATCCATAACTTCCATGGAAGAAACTGATTCAGAACAGTGCCAAGTACCGCAACTCACTGAGAGGTTCCTTACTGCTGTGGATGTTCAAGGGGACCTCTGCAAAGTGAGGAAGAGGAACAAAGGTAGCAATGCTGGTAAATTACTGCTAAGCATAGTGTACTTGTTTCAAGCTCACACCTATAACAGAGTAAATAAGATGTCTACTTTTAAACTTGTATGTGACTTAACCAGAAAAATCTGTCATAGAACACTTCAAAACTGATACTGGTGTTGATTTTCTCTATAATCTGGTTCTATGTTCATAGGTCTTCATTCACCCTGCCATTAAAACTTTCCCCAAGTTTCATCTGTTTATTTCAATCCCTCTTTTAATCTCTGAGTTTATTCTTCTTTTCTCTAGAGGCAGATGTCATTCCAGAGACAGACCTTGATGATCTGATTTCTCCTGCAGTAATGCCACTTTAGGCAAAACCTACCTTCTGCAGCTTCCCCAGTGCTGTTACCTTCCCCAGTGTGTAAGGACACAAGTAAAAGAGAGGCTGTTTTGTTTTATTGAATTCAAGTTCTTTAAATTTAGCAGAAACGTCAGTGATTGGTTGGCACTATAATGGGAACTTCCTGTAATTTTCAGAAAAATTTCCCATGTGCCCTAGTCACAGGGATAGCATTATGTACCCCAGGAACTTTACCACTAAAAAGGTTTGCACTGTCCCTCATCCTCTCCCTATTCGTTGTCTTCTCTCTCTTTAACATGCCTTTTTTTGTCTTATCTGGGCTCTCACCTTTTGTTATCTCACTTGTTAAAAAGAAACAATTGCATGCCACAGTTATACATTAGGCAGATCAGAATAGCTCTTGAATTTGGCCTCAGGAAATTACTTTGATGACTAAGTGGGGGAGGCACAAGGCATTTACACACCCACCTGCAAGTCAGAGCTCACAAGCACTTTGCATAGGGATGGAGCAAAGTGGCCAAACTGGAACAAACAATAGGAGGGACCATCCCAATACCATGTGTCTAAGAGTGACAGAGGGGGACGAGTGAAGAGACTGGATGAGCCTGTCTTTACTCAGATCTGCCCATGTTTCCCACCAGCTTGCAGCTCAGGGCCTCCCCAAGCCAGAGTGGTGTCTTGATATTTGCTAGCTCCATGTCCTCTTGGCTACCTTTAACATCCACAACAGCCTGTAGCAGGGCATTCCAACTCTGACCTGCACATCCCACAGAGACCTTGGTCTTGTCTTGGTGTGCAATCTGCAATTTTATTGATTTATTTTTGAGATGGGAAAAACAAGGATGGATTCCATGTTTGAAGTGTGCGTTCATTGTGGGTTTACACAGTGGAGTCCAGATTCTTTTGCACAGTCTTGTTGGACAATGCCTGTAGAGAGTTTGTGCCTCACAGTGGTAGCCATAGTGGTAGGCAAAATACCTTATTGTGTGTGATCCAAAGAGGCGCCGCTTGTCACACTTTAGAATTGTGATATGAAGTGCTCCAGGAGCTGAGATATCTGAGTTCATGTCCTGTCTAGATCTGCAGGAGTTCACAAGCACATCTCTCGTCATCCCAGAGAGTAAGTACCCTGCTGTCAGACTAGACTATGTCCAGCTATTCCATCCCTCCCCATTTGAAGTTCTCCAGGACTCACAAGGCCAGATAGAGCACAAAGCATGAGACTGCACCCTCTGTTTTAAAGATTTCATCTGGGAGTGAGTTCTGGTCTCTTTTCCAAGGGCTCTACTGTTCTGATAAAACAAGACTGTCTTGCTTTTTTTATTAATACTGGTAGGGTGAGAAAAATAAAAAAATAAGTAATGTCTCAGGAGATAACACCAAAAATATGTATCTATTTATTTAGTCAAAATATGATTTTTGACAGAATGTGGTCTAAGAATACAATTTTTATTCCCTGTTGAGTCAAAGCCATCAGCCAGCATTCACAGTGAAATAGCTGCATCTGTGGAGGTGATTTCACTGCAGAGTAAAACATCTCATTCGAAATGTCTTTGTGCATGTCTCTATGCGTATATTAAGCCTTTAAGCTCTCATTTAAATCAAGAGGTGTAATCAATAACTGGCAGAAGAATCTGGGAGAATGTTTCAGCTCAGTCTAAGTGATGATGTGCCAGCTGTTCAGCCTGTTCTGTCTGTCATGGAGGTTTAGAGACGCTGCCCATGAAGACATCTCCATAGAGAAACCTTCATGTAAGGGCTTCATCTTGGACTGGTCCAACCTGTCTCTAAGACATGTGCCAATCTCTGGTTTATCCACAGGTTATAAGGCAAATATTGTCCTGACTTGTTCAGGTGTGCGTTTGGTTTGTAGAACTGATTCAAACAGCAGTGGTAGTTTCGGGTTAGAGCAGTTCAAAAAATTCTGGTTTTCATCAGAACTGATGTTCTGAAAATGTAGTCTATTGGCTAAAACAGAGTAAGAAGATAGGAAAGTTGTACAGGTTCTTCAGACGCCCAGTATGAGTTTGTGCATTTGTAATGAAACAGCATCTCATGCTTTCATTGGGCATGATTTCTAGTGCTGTGTTCTTTGGTAGTAAGATTCACTGAATAGACTTTGCATTTCAGAAGGAACACCTCTATCTTACAAGGGAATGATGTTATAGTGATAATTAATCCTGCAAGGAAGTATCAGTATCAGAAAGTATTTCTTTAGAAAGCAAGAAATGAGAAAGACTCTGGACAAGCACTAAACCACACACAGCTGATATAAACTAAAGCAATGCATAAACAGAATAATTTTCTCTTCCTAAGGCTCTATTCATTTGAGGACTGCAGAAGGTCAAGAAATCAAAACTTCTGCATACATGAAGCCTGCAGAGTTCCCATTAGCTACAGAATTTCTTAAATTCTTCCCCAAATAAATGAAGTGGCAGTCCAAGAAACCCACTCTGTTGGCCTGGCTGAAAGTAGAAAATCTAGTTCTGTGGTAAATTATGTTCAGCTTGCCATTTGTTGAGGCTGTTGTCCCTGGAGAACAGCAATGGAGGGATTAGAGATGAATATGAATCATGTTTGAGTTCTAGAAGGAATATTTATTGTGCTGCTTATCCTAGGATTTAATATTACATAAACAACTGTAAATGGAAGGAAGCAAGTTGTTCTGTGAGCAGTGGAAGTGCAGAGCCTGCTTTCCTCTGGATCCATGTCTTCTGCACCTGCTCCCCTGTGCCCCTGCCTTGCCAGCACCCCAGCTGTCAGCGACACATGGATGGGAAATGCCACCACCTTTGGGACAGGAGCAAGCAGCAGGCTCTGAGGGCGCTCTGTAGTCAAGCCTGTGACACAGAACGGGATGCCTCTCAGAGCTGCCCAACCTTGGTCTGAAAGTGGGGTAGAAATAACGGCAGGTATAACAGCAGGGAGAGATACTACTCACATGATGTTGTCACTACTCAGATAATATTGTCGAGGAGACATGGAGAAGGCCAGTAGCCTTGAGGCAAGAGCTGTGCTGTGCAGTGCTAGTTTTCTTTGCTGCTTTCTGCCCCTGTGTGGTTTCTAAATCCTGTGGTAGCCAATGCCAATTGAGCTATCTCTTTTTCTGCCAGTGCCTTGCTTTAATCTGTTTCCAAGTCTTACATCTAACCACCTTTCAGACTTTGCAGGTTGATAAGAGTTTTAAATCCATGACCACACAACTCTGATGCTAATGAAGTCTGTTTTTGCAGAGGGTTTGCAGCCTGTCTAAAATTTTGGAGGCTGTTTGGTATAGTGAAAAAAAATCAGCACAAATTCACAGAACTGCTTGTAGGTATTTTGTCTGTTTATTATTAATAATTAATTAATAATTATTATTATCATTAATAAAGGTAATATTATTAATAATATTCTGAGAGATTCTGAATCTCTTTTTCAGATTGAGAAGTCTGGTGTATGTTTTACTAAGATCCTTATTTTCTATCTGATGCAGAATAACATAGTATGAAGGCTCAACAATAAACTTTTCATCCAGTGGCTAGTATGTTTGCATTACTGAGAGGTTTAGATTTCAGTAATTGGAATGAAAAGTTGCTTTGTTGCTATTGTGATGTGATGGCATGGAGGAGTATGCTGTCATAACTTAAAAAACACTGTGATAATTATTTGAGTTCCGTCCTGAAAACAACATTGTCTCTTATGAAATAACTGAACAATCAAATGTGTGCTTGTCATCCAGCACAGTCATTGCTGTTTCTACCCCATCCTATCCTATTTGGGTTTTTAAGGCTGAGAAACATTTGAAATGCCACTGTAGTAATCTCTTGAAGGTCACATGAACTGAAGACTCGCTTTTCATGCTTGTTCTGTGCAGGCACCCCACCCTCTACTGAACTGCCAGCTGGCCCATATCCATTCATGGTTGACTCAGATGATGGGAGGATGGTGCCAGTTGTACAAGCTTATGCTTATGGAAAATATCTTGGTTACTTAAATGTTACATTTGACAAGAAAGGAAATGTAGTTGAAGCAGTTGGAAACCCCATTCTGCTGGACAGCAGTATTCCTGAAGGTATGTGGACAAGACACTTGAATTTGCCTTCAGCACTCTGCTACAGTTCAAGTTTTGTTATGTTAAATACAATGACTGATTAAGAATTCAGCTTTCTTTCTGTTCTCTTTCTGTGTAGGGTTCAGGCTGTGTTACAGTTGAATATGCATGTATTCAGAGTGTGTTTTTATCTACTTAAAATCCCTGAAAGCCCTTTTGTAAGAGTTCAGGTGATACAATACCTTACCCCTTTGTAGAACCTGTTTCAGCTAGTCCTGTAATTGTGATTTAAAAGATTATGAGGACTAATCAACACTGTTTTGCCAGAGGCTGGGTTCTTCAGAACAGAGTTTAGAGCAATATAGGAAAGTGGAAATGTTCCAGGAAAAACTTTAAGTACTCTGCCAACTACTCTGCCAGCTGCAAATAAAATATATAAACCCATGACTTCTTGTTTTCAGCGCTAATTGTGCTCAACGTTTTAGCTCTGAAACATTTAAAGAAGTGGGAAGAGGAAAGTCTCTCCATTGCTTTTAGATTGTAACTCCATCGGAGCTCTGTTAACAGGTTTTTTGTCAGCTCTGCGATTACCTGGGGCTGGTTCTCTAGTCTCTATTTCTTTTCCAGAGTTTGCTGTATGAAGTTCTGAGCTTTTATCAGACTTTCTAGGTTCTACCTGAGTATTTGTAAAACATATCCTTTAAAAATTATTTGTTCATAGATATTTACTGTGTTATTCTTAATGACCTATTAATGTAATGAGATGATGTAAAGAGACTTTACATTCTCTCTCTGAAGTCAGTAAAAGTAAAAATTCAGATACATTGTGGTCTTATTTTATAAATGTTGTTCTTGCTGACAGGTGTGAGCAAATTGATTAAAACTAATAGCTGATATAAAATACTTGTGATGTCTATCTGCATATACAAGTATCTTTGGGTTTTTTCTGAAATAATTAAATTTTCATCCAAGAGACAGATGTGCATAGCGAATTAATTTCTATAAAGGGTTTATTCCTTGACATTGGTATTTGAGCTCATTTTCCTTTTAGCACAACATTAAAGGGAGGAAATTACAAATAGCAAAAAAAAAAAAAAAAAAGTCAAAGACCAAACTCACTTTTGTGTTAAAAACTCTCATTTGCCAAGGTAGGTACTGGAAACTCCCATCAGTCAGAGGTTAGAACAGGACTGGGCAAAAGTGCAGAGGAGATAACCTTGCTGTGGCACAGGATTGGCTTATTACCTTGATTGTCCTGTCCTGCCTTCTCTCCTTACAGGCTTTGTTTGAAGTCAATATAGTTGCCATGTTGCTTGAGAAGCTTTTGGGAAAAGTATAACTTGTTAGAATCATGAACACCTTTTTCTTTCCTAAGGTTTGTATTCACTGAAGAGTCATTAATATAAGATATGTGCAATGCTTATTTTACACTTTTATATTACCTTACAGATGGGCGCATTAAAGAAGAAGTGGAAAAATGGAGAAAAAACCTGGGGAATTATTCTGAAGAGATTGGAAAAACTAGTGTTTACCTGAATGGTACAAGCCAGGCATGCCGTTTCCAAGAATGTAACATGGGGAATTTGCTTTGTGATGCTGTGGTAAGATGTTTCCACCACAGGTGGCAATTACATCTAAGGGTTACTCCAGAGCTATCCAGACCCAAACTCAGTGCATAGGCTCTGTGCCTGCTTTTCAACAGTGTTAATATGTAGTCTGTCCCTAGAAAGACCTGGCAGAAGTGAGGCTATAAGGAATGTTGCTGTAGAGAGTAACGAGCAGTTTATTCTTAGTGTACAGCCTTAAAGAGAGAACAGCTTTTTCACAGCTGGCTTTGAAGCTGCACTTTTAAGAGACATTTCTGATCTAAGAGCCCATTCCTCAAGCAAGGAGGAGAGCTCAGCTCCCCTGCCCTTCTCCTGCTGCTGGCCCCTGCTTGCGGCACTCACCCCCTGCCCTCTCATTCCTCACTGGGCTCTGCTGCCACTTTAATGCACTGGCACAGAAAACAAATATGCGTAATTTTCTGCCAAGATGCTGACATGAATTGTCCCCCTGAAGAGCCCAAAAGGTGCCAGCTTTTTCCTCTCCATCTAAGGAGAGGAAAGGCCATACACCCAGCTGGGCACAGACCACCTCTGCCCAGAAGGAGCCACCAGCCCCTGCTGTGTTCTGACAAACGCCACAGGGCTTTAACAGTCACACAGCACCAGAAAGTCTTTTTACAAGAAGTCACTTCCAGTTTTTAAACTTCCTGGGTTTGATTGTTTTACTGACCTGCAGCAGCACCATTGCATTTGAGTGTTTTAGGGAAAAGCATTCCCTAATGTGACTGTTTCCAGAAGTTAAGGGAAGGTTAAGGGACAATTAATAATCTCAAGTTTTCACTTAAATATGTCCCCAAAGCTATTTATCTAGTCCATCTTACCATCTTATTTCTTTTATTGTAATCCTTGAAATAATTCTTATTTCATGGGCTAATTTCCAAATTTGATTAATGTTTGGGAGTTCTGCATACAGTTCTCCTAGAATTGCAGCTTCTTGCTTCTTTTTTTTTTTTTTTCTGCTAGACTTTTAAGTATTTTTGTTTGAAAAAGTGTGGAAAAAATGCTTTGGTACTTTTGAAGTTTAAAGAAAGTAACTTTGTAATCTTTCAGAAGTCTCTAGATTTTCTTGCCATACAATTTGTCTTAGAGGAGTCAAATTCTACTTTAGTTAAATCAACGTCTCTAAACAGCCACCTGCAGTCATCAGTAGATGCGTAGATTTCTCTTCATATTCTTTGCCTTACCAGTTCTACACTTGTTTTCCTGTCTGCTGACATGTGGTCAGAAGGTAAAAAATAGCCCTGCCTGTTCCATGAGCTTTAATATTTAGAGTTATCCTGAGAAATGGAAAGATTGAGAATTGCAGAAGACTGATTGAACGTCTGTGCTGGGTCAAAACGGAGGTCCTTTTAGTTCAGTGATATGTCTCAAACAGGAGCCCAGAATCTCAGAATACAAGGTTCACAGGCCTAGATGGCATTTTACAAAGGACTTTGAAGGAACTCAGATGTGAAAAGGCTTTGAAATTGGTAACGGCACTGTGTGAGCTCTTCTTTGAGGCTGCCTCAGCTCAGGGCTGGGAAGTTGCAATCCTTTGATTATGAGTTACAAACGTAAGCATGGATCTGGCCTCGGGGCATGACTTTGATGACTAAGCTGGAGGCACAAAGCATTTACACAGCTGCAAGTCAGAGGTCACGAACACTTCACATAGGGGTGCAGCAGAGAACTGACCCACCTGGAACAGATGACAGGATCATTCATCCCAAAGTTGTCTCCAGGAATGACTGAGTGAGGATGGTGGGGGAAGAGCACACTCCTGGACAAGCTTGTGGAGTTGCTGTACTCAGATCTGCCCATGTCTCCCACCAGCTCAGGGATTCCCCAAGGCAGAAGTGGTGTCTTTACATTTACTGGCTCAACTGGAACTTGCAGGGAGGGTGAGAAATAACAACAGGGAGAGAGAGTGAGGAGAGGGAGACAGCAGGGATTAGCTCCTGCAGAGCGGCTCCACTGCCCTTTGCCTGCCTTCAGCCTTGCCAGCAGCTGGTGGCAGGGCGTTCCACCACCGACCTGCACATCCTGCAGAGACCTTGGTCTTGGTGTGCGGCCGCTGCCCACTGTCTGCATAACTGCTGTAGTGGTGGTCCTTGAGCTGGACCACTTGCTCCCTGCACACCCTCACATCGCTCATGATTTTAGAGCCTTCTCAGATGCTTCCTTCCATTTTCTCTTTACCAGATCAGACAGTCTAAGTCTACATCATCATTCTACATTCAGAAGTTTCTCTGTGTCTTTGGCCATCATTGTCACCCCTCTCTGAATCTTTCAGGGTTTTTATAATTCTTGAAATGAGAAAACACACAGATTCCTACCCAGCCTTCACAGGCCCTTCTTCATTTTATAGGCTTCTGTCACATGCTTCCTGTGTTTTCTCTCTCTGTGAGACTGAAGTTATGCTCACAGCCATTCCTGTATCAAAACCAGTCCATCCTTTCCATTATCCAATTTCACTTTCTCAGCTTTTTCTTGTTCCACTCACTTATTTCTGAGTATTAACACTGGAGGCTTATCATCCTTATGCAACAGAGTAAATACCTGGTCTCTATTTTCTGTACTGCTAAGGATGTCGCAAGCAAACATTATCCTGTCCTTGTATTTTGTCAGAGCCTTGCCACTGGACTGTTGGAGACACTGCTGTGCAGAGCAGACTTTCTGGTCTCATATGCCCATTTCCCATTCTTCCACCATTCTACATCTTTCTAATTAGCCAAGACCATACCTAAGTGATTTTAATGTACAGAAATATTTAAGGTCCTCTTCACTTCCCATTTTTCCAAATATGCTTAAATCATTTGTCTTTATGACAGTCATTGAAATAAAAAAATCGTCTTTCCTTTGTTCAGCTGGCCTGCTTTGGCCATGCCATAGACAGACTAGCAGAGAGTCTGAGAGTTCAGTACAGAAATATTTTTCATGCTAAGAATTTTTAAAAGCAAAATACTTGTTTGGATTTCTGAATAACTAAGTATTTTACAATGGAGCTGAAGGTAAAGTAAAAAAATATATAAAACCTTTCTCTTTTCAGTCTCAGATTGTATTTGATGTACATTTCCAGAGCCTATAATAAGTGAAGATCAAATCTGTTTAAACATTTTCCTTTGGTAGCTTTATGAGAATGTTGGGCGTCCGGATAAAAAGGCATGGAACCATGTTTCAATGTGCATCCTGAATGGAGGAGGGATACGGTCACCCATTGATGAACAGAGCACTAATGGTATGTAAAATTACCAGCTGAATACAACTTTATCAAGAAGGAGGAATCAAGTTGTTCCAGCCTGAACAGACTGTTAGGTGTGGGCTTGCTTTGACGGGGTTTGCGCAATGTTTAGAAGCGATTTCAAACTTTCTGAAATGGTTATCCATCATCTGAGCACAATTGCACTCAGGCTGACATTGATAGAAGTCTCTAGCATTGTTTGTACACAATGCTTTTTATAATTTCCCTCTCTCCTTGCTGCCTTGGAACAAAGAAAGGTCTCCTGCTGTACAGGGTCATCTGGTATGGTCGCTGTGAGCCTTCTGTAGTCTTCTGTAGAGTAAGTAAATTCTGGGTTTTTCTGAATGCTAAGGTTTTAGTTTTTATTTTCCTGATACCACTTAAATGTAACTTAAACAGCTTTTTCAGTTTAGCTAAATCTTACTGTAGGACTATATGAGTAAATCTTAATCAATTGGAAAAATTGCCTGACATAGTATGAATAGCTGTGTTTCTTCATCTTAAGTTGGTGATTTGTCATCTCTTTTAGTAGCTCTGTTTGAATAGCAATACATTGTTACATCAAACTCTGATTTATTGGTCTTGATACTTGCTGGACGATAAAAGAAGCAGGTTCTTTGATTGGGGCAACACATAATTCTCACCTCTACCAGCCCTTATTTTCTTAAACTGTATTTGCTATGTTCCTTGTCAAAAACTTGATGTTGAACAATCCCAAAATAATTCTGTAAACAACAGCAAAAAGAAGGCAAGAAGTGAATAAAGTCTCTTTCCCTCAGGTAGCATTACCATGGAAGATTTGCTGTCTGTTTTGCCATTTGGAGGTCGTTTTGATATGGTGAGGTTAAAAGGCTCCACTCTGAAAGAAGCTTTTGAGCACAGTGTGCGGAGATATGGAAAAGGAAGTGGAGAGCTGCTGCAGGTTGGAGGTACATTTTCTTCCTTCCTCCTCTTCTCAGTTTTCCAAAGCAGCCATCCCACCTGTTGGCCATATTACATCTGGAAGCCTCTTTTTAAGAATGGAATGTCAAGCTGGCCACACATCGTCACCCCGTGCCTCACACATGCCAGCCAGCAGACACTTTATCCTGTGTATGTTTAATTGAGCCACTGCAGCACACAGGCCATTGCTGTTCCCTTCAGCACAGACAGTGTTCCCAAGCTTCCCAAACCCATAATGGCATCAGTTTAACACTGCAATTAACTAGAGGAAAATATAATTTAGTATAGCTCTAACACAGAAACAGCTACAACAAACTCCAGTTTTTAGTTCTTCACTGGCAGCCTACCTGGAACTCCAAACCAGATAGCTGTGCTGAATTTCAGTTTATCAAAATAATTTTGTGCAATTCTCTAATGATTGCTGACAATTTTAGGGCTTGTCCAACTGGGCTATGGAACTGCTCCAGCGAATTTCTAAATATTTTAAGGATGAAGAGTTAATATTAAAAATCTACTCATATCTTTAATTGCAGCTGCCTATATGTTTATCCAGATTTGAACTAGGCTACAGTCATGTTTATTTCTGGTCTCTCTGTGATATAGTGCAGATTTTATTGTTTAGTTAGCAGAAGAACTAAACTTCAAGGGCAGGGGCTGATGCATTCTCTCCCTCCATGCCTCTCCTCCCACATATCCCGACTATGTGATCCCTCCCATGCCACAGACACAACCCATGCCTTGCACTTTCACCAGTAAGTTCCCACACTCTTAGGTACTTCTAAGGTAAAAGCAAGCTCTGCTTGCTGCCTTCTCACAGGAAAAGAAGACAACAGTAGCTCTGGAAAGGATTTGGGATGGAAGATCCAGAGCAGGAAGGGCGCCAGGGTTGGAAGAGCCTCAGTGCTTTGAATGAGCTTTAGTGGCTTCCTCATCTGCAGATTCTTGGCAATGCTGTTCTGGGGGCCTGGCTCTCCCCTGGCTTTGATCAAGGAAGGTTCACAAGGAGAAATGTTGCTGTATGGAGTGAGCAGAAACTGCAGCATACAGCCCTACGACAGTGCCTATTATCCAGAATAGCTACCAAGTTAGGCTGGCTGCCTGGCCGGCCTTAAAAAAAAAAAAGTAATTTCAGCCAACAGGCCAGGGGAATGAGAAAGCATGGAACTACAGAGACAAGGGAAGGTATTTTTATCTTGCAGTATTCCAATCCCATGAATAGTGATTTCCTTCTGTGGAGTAGTGATGAGAACAGACAATCAGATAAGTAAGTGAGGTGGGACAGTGCTTCAACAGTTCTTATTTCTCTTGAATATTCTTGCATAAAAGTTGAGTAGTAAAAGTTGAGTGCAAAGAAAACAGGGCATTAACTGGTGTAATTCAGAACAATACAACCCTTAGTCACAGAAAGCAATGCAAAGAATCAGCTGAAGATGAGGGAAAATGCTACTTCTAGCCCTGTGCGTTCAACATGCACTGCACAAAGTGGCATTCCAATGTGTCTTTTTGTAGGCATCCACGTGGTCTATGATCTCTCCAGAGCCCCAGGAAGCAGAGTTGTTAGCTTAGAAGTGCTTTGCACAGCCTGCCGAGTCCCAGCCTATGTCCCACTCCAGATGGATGAGATATACAATGTGACTCTGCCATCCTATATGCTGTTCGGAGGAGATGGCTACCAAATGCTGCAAGACAAAAATCTGGGCTATAGTAAAGGTAAGTGGGATACTTACCAGGTAAGTATGGGCACTCACAGGGTAGCAGACAAACAACTCCCCCAAGTTAAAAGATCTTTCTACAGTACAAACCTCAGACTCTTTCCTTTACTGGATGATTAAATTTGCTTCTAATTTGACAGCTCTGGAGTGCTAGATTTGGTTGTAGGCAGCAACTCTATTCTTTTTCAGTTAAATCACAGAAGTTTCAAGAGAGAAACATCTTTATCAATTCAGCAGTGCTCAGAGAGCAGTTCTGAGACTGTGGTAAACCAGAAAAGCAGCAAAAAACACACTATGTAGAGTACATCTTAGACTGCCTTGCACTTGTACTCAGGTCTACAGTCCTATATCCCAAACACGTGGGAGACTATCTCAATGTACCTGACTGGAAAATACCATTGTAAAAAATTCAAAACAAAGTAAGCCAGACAATATAAAGAAAATTTGTTTGTTTGTAAAATACAAGTTGCTACCAAAAATTCTGGCTACAAACCACCGCAGATGATGGGTGCTGATTCAGAATGGCAAACCATAGAAAACAATTTGATTCTTGAGCTAAAACTGGAATTTAGGCAAGTTCATAAATTTTGGTTAAGAGCCTGGCTGATGCAGAGAACACTTTTTTGTGTGTTTGTTTCTTTAGGTGAACCTGACATTGAGGTTGTTTCCCGCTACCTCCAGAGAATGAAGAGAGTTTACCCAGCAGTTGAAGGTCGAATAAAATTTTCTTCTGGAAGTCTTATTGAAGCAAGTCTCACCCTGATCTCTGTATTGGTCACTGTAACATTCTTGCACACTTGATTTTTTGTTTGGAGGAATACAGAAGGAGAGATGATACTGATGAAGAGAAAAGAGACCTGTTCTCTTCTGCTACACCTTACAATGACTGAGCAGTGAGGCTGCTGCATGTCGGCAGCAAGCAGCCCCCTCCTTTGTCTCTAACCTGGTGGAGCCACTGGAGCACTCTGCAGGGCAAGGGGGCAGAATCCATGACTTCTCTTGGTCAGAATCAGCAGGTACCCACAATTTGGCTTCAGGTCTCAAGAAGCAAAGTTCCAGTGAATACTTACTGCTCAATCATAAAACGATGACAGAAGGAAATGGGGCACTTTAAAATTGTCAAATTCATTTAGCTGCCTTAGTCAGTTAAGAACCTGGTTCCAGCAACATAAAAAAGCTTCTAGAAATGGATTTATTATAGATGTATATTCCTTTCTTTGATCTCCACTCAGGGTTAAGGTATTCAATCTAATATCTCTACTTTGCTTCCAGTCATATTTATCATACCTACATCAATGCCTGAAAGATCTGGATTAAACTTGGTGCCATTAAAATGATGAGGTCTATTTAATATGCAATTTTAAATTTTTTTTGTTTTACTTTTGAAAAATAAATATCACATTTATATTTTCCATTAATAAAGAATGCAATGAAAGCCTCACATGACTTTGATCAGTTTTAACAAATTGAGTATTCTTCACTCTTAAATATGACCAGTTTGGGACTTCTGTCTAGAGTGAGAACACAATCTATGACTGTGTTTCATATAAATATGCACAGTTTTATACCTCTTCCAAAGAACAAAGCACGAGACTCAAGCAACATTCCAAGAAAATGTCAGATAGAGACAATGACTCCTGCAGCACTTTTGGCAGCCTGTGGAAAGAGGTAATGGGCCTGTGTTTACAGCATTAACCTGGCTTTATGGTAACTGTGATCATACCTCTTCCATGAGAAGGCTGTGTTTTAAAAATACTCATTAGCGTGTCTCTTACGAGTATGAAATCAGATTAAATGCTAAGTGTACATTTCTGATACTTTATCAAGGAATGATTGCTTATAAATGAGGGAAAAGAATTATTATTGTTCTAAGATGACAGGGAATTTTGACATCAACATGTTTCAGAGTTGTTTAATGCTGTTTTAAACTGATTGTCAGTGTTTTGAATAAACCTGCTATGTTTTTCTGAAAAACACTGAAGCTCCTTGCCTCTTCTATTCACTGCAACTGCAGATTTCAAGCAGAAGGTGTATTAAGATAAACATTCAGTATGTTTAAATTTTAAGACCTCGTTCATTTCCACATCCATCCAAGGGCTGTGCGTGAAAAGCTCTGGACTACACAGCTGCATTAGGTAAGGGGTTGTAGAAGAGGGAGACAAATGACAACTGACCTTGACACACTATGGGTTATGCCCTGGCTCTGATGGTTTGTCACTACTACTCCCAGAGTTGATCATTTACAGAATGGTCTTCCCCCCATCAAAATCAAACCAGTAACAGGGCACTGAGGGACAGGGCTGTACTGCACACCAATTTTTAGAGCTACAACAACTCCGTTGGCAGAGCCAGAAAAGACAGAAATACCACTTTCACCCTCCTTTGACAAACAGAAGGGAAAGGTTTGCAACAGAAATATAGACAAATTATACTGACAAAGAACACCAATGCTACATTAGATTGGTTTGTAAAAGAAGAGAACGGGTATTTGGAAAGAAAAACTGAGGAATGCCTATTGAAGTATATCTAGATTGTTCTGCAAGTAAAACATGTTAAAAATCCATGCATGAAAGTCCTTTTCAAAATCTCTTTTATAAAGGTTGGGCCAACAAATTAAGATTTACAGAAAAAAGTCTTCCACGCATTTTTATGTGAATTAATTTCTATAAAATGCTGTGAACAGACTCACATCCTCTTTTCTAAGCTTGTAAAGAGGATGTCAGAAAAAAACACACACTCAGATAAGAAACTGCAGAAAAAGAAAGGCTAAGTTAAAAGTCAAAACCACTTTTCACATGCATTAGTATTTTAAGAGGACTTTAGATTTGAAGGTCAGGTATTAAAAAGACTAAATTACAAACAGGATTGTCCATGCTCAAAGAAAGATGAAGGCCAAAGATAGTTCTGAGATTATTTGTATACAATAGATTCAATCATATTCTTTTGTTTAAAAAAAAAAATTGTTAAGACAGTTTAAAATAACTTAAAGAGAGCATTCCACAACTTCTCCCGAGCAATTTTTCTACATATCCTTTCAGGCAGACATCCAGTAATTGCTCTTTCGGCAAAGCATAAGTTGGCTGATTGCCCAGCTCTCTAATTTGATGTCATCCTGTAATTTCATACACTGAGAGATTTTGGTGAAATTAATTTGACTTTTACTGATAACAGCTAAAACAAATTTTAAATTAAAAGTACAGATATTTTATTTACTTGCAACTGGTATTAAATTTTACTGTCTTTATTGCATAAAGATAATTTTTGAACTTAAATTTTATGTTATTTACAACAAAATATACAAGGCAATGTTAAAATGTCACATGTCCATTACAGCAGTGCACAGCAGATCCTACTGGGTGTCCACTCACATCCAACCTGACACAGAGCTTGCTTCCTTTGGACCCTGTCAAAAAAGGAAGGGGTGCAAAATTTACTTATTAAGTTTGATAAATCGTATTTACATAGAAATGACTGAACTGAACTGCAATGAGTAATGGTATCCTAAAACATCGCTTGAAACGAGTTAAGAGAAAGAAAGGCTAATGGGTTTTAATACTATTTCTCAGAACAGCTGTTTTCCTCCTTTCTCTACAAGTTCTCACCTCCCCCATTACCAACTGCTAAATACCATTTTCTTAACACAGCAATTTTCTGCTCTGGAAATGGTACTGAAGAGATATCTTTTCAATTGGATTTCTTTCCTTCCTCTGCTACGACTGCTTCTTCCCTTTCCGCTGTCCCTTCTCCTTGTATCCTGTCCGACAGGTTCCCAAGGGACAGGCTGTACACTATCTCAGGAATTCTTCAGCTCTTGGAGCTTGCTCACTTGCACATGCTGCCATCAAACGCATCACACGTCAAGTGATCCAGCATATATCCGCACTAGGACGTGTTGCAGGAAATACCTTCAAGATACCAATCTCAAGAGTGGGAAGCAGACTGACATCCCCACTAAGGATAATTTTCCCATTTCTCCCATCACTGTTTTCTCTGCCAAAGAAGCAGCGCTCAAAACAGAACTTCTGGGATTCTCAGTTTCCCCTTTAAAAGCTGACTGGCCTGAAATACTTTTCTGTTCTTCACTCTAACTACAAACACATTTTGGTATGAAGCAACTCAAAAAGTACCAGTCTCTGCTGAACAGAGAGAACAGGCATTGGATTGATTCCTCCCCAATATAATGGATAGCTAAGTAAGAACCAGTTAGTCATTACTTTTAAAATTCCCCATTGCAGTTGCTAGGAAGAAACAATGCTCTTTCCAAATGGTTTCAAAATCTGCTTGCAGTGATTTAGGGGAAAGATTTTTACGGCTCTGGATGAAAACCACTGCCATTCCTCCACCCATACCCTCTCCACCTTGCATTTCCCTCCTCAGTCCTGCTACACTGACAACCAGGTCCCACTGCCAAACACCACAGATGCAGCACTTTGTTCTGTATCGCTCTCAGTACATCCAAAATAAGGAAACAGCCCAAGAAATATTTTTCTTTCTTTCCTCTACTGAAATCTGGGCCAGCGATTATCAGCTCCAGTGACAGGGGAGAGGGGGAGCTCACCCCTCAACTATGCCATTTCACCAGGAGCAAAGGTGGTATTAGAGGTCCCTTCTCAGCAGCTGGTTGTGAAACACTGCAGAGCAGCTGGGCAGTGGCACAGTTACACAGGAAAAAAAAATGGATTAAGAAGTAGAAAACATGATCTTGATTTACATTAAATAATCTTTTCTTGATTTGTTTTTGAAGAAAAAGTATTTTTCCCCATTAAATATCCACAGTTATGGAATCACAGCAGAGTTGGGGTTAGAAGGTGCCTCCAGATGTCACCTGGTCTAGACCTCAAGCAGGGCCACCTAGAGATGGCTGCTCAGGACCATGTCCAGACAGCTTTTAAGCGTCTCCAAGGATGAGCATTCCACAGCATCCCTGGGCAACCTGTCACAGTGCTTGGTCATCCTCGCCGCAAAAAAGCGTTTCTTGATGTTCAAAGGGAAACTCTTGTATTTCGGTTTGTGCCTGACGTCTTTGGGCCTGTTAGTGGGCACCACTGGTTCTGCCCTCTTTGTATCACCCCTTCAGGTATTCACATACACCACTAAGATCTGCTGAGCTTTCTCTTCTCCAGGCTGAACAGTCCCTGCTCCCTAGCCTCTTCTCTTGGAGATATGCCCCACTTCCTTCACCATCCCCACAGCTCTCCACCGGATTCATTCCAGTATGTCCATGCCTATCTTACACTGGGGAGCCCAGACGTGGACTCAGCACTCCAGGTGTGGCCTCACCAGTGCTGGGCAGAGGAGCAGCATCACCTCTCTTGATCTGCTGGCAACATTCCTCTCAGTGCAGCTCAGGGCATCATCAGCCTTTTGTTCAACTTTGTGTCTTTTTCTAGCTGGTGGGCTGCCAGCCCATCCTGGTGCCTGGGGCTGTTCTTCCACAGGAACAGGACTCTGCAAGTTCGTGAGGTTCCTGCCAGCCCATTTCTCCAGCCTTCCTATGTCCCTTTGGAAGGCAGCATGGCCCTCTGGTGTACCTGCCACTCCTCCCAGTTTTGTGTCATCATCAGGCCTTGCACACTGCGCCATCATCCAGATCATTAATGAAGATGTTAAACAGGACTAGAGCCACAACTGACCCCTTGGGTAACTCCCTCATTACTGGCCTGCCTCCAACTAGACTTCATTCCACTGATGACCACCCTCTGGGCCTCACCAGTGCTTTAATGACTATTTAAATGCTTTAAATGCCACTCAGTTTTTTCCATCACCACCTGAAGAAAGACTGGTGTTCACATATATATAATTAGCTACTCAGATACAAAACCAGTTCAGCAGAGTAAAACAGCAGGGCTAAGTCAGGTCTTTTTTTCTGCACTCAAGTTCCCAGGCTACTTCCTTGTTCCCTTGGTCAGCTGAGTCTTTTTTTGCTTGTTTTTAGCTGTCTGAGCACTGGCTTGAGGAGGGCAGCTACAGAGCTGAAGCACGAAGTAGGTCAGACTTGCTGAGCCAGCCTCATTTCAGTGAAAACAATGAAAGTGTCCTGGCTTGTTCCAATATCTTGTATTTGCTTCTGTTTGTCATGCAAAACAAATCACTGCTGGCACTCTGCAGTTCTCAGACACAGGGGTCATGCAATGAGCATTTATTGTTAGTGAGGGGCTTTTTTTTTTATTTGTTTGGGGCTTGTTTTTCTACTAAGCTAACCAGAGACTATCTCCTGCTTACCATGAAGACCAAACTGTAAAACTCTGTGAAGGTTTGATACACATAAGTACAAATACCATATAAATCCCAAACCTAATGATATGTATTTATATGGCAATTCCTGTCATGCAAATTTTCTCCTTTATCTGGATAGCTGAAGTTAAAACATTGCACTGATCAAACTAGAGGTAAGAAATCCTCCTGCCAGATATTCTCAAGAAAAACGCTGCAGCTTGACCTGAGCTTTGCATACAGAATTCCCTTCCTAAACTGGGAAATGCATAAAATTCATTTTTTGAATGAGACAAAAATGGAGTGGAGACAAATCAAAGAGAAAGGCACAGAGATCCCAACTGCTGGTTGGTCTGTCCAAGTCTACTGAAAGGCAGCTCAGACTTGCTGCATGCTAAACAAATGGGCCTCAGCTGATTTGGGAAGAGTTAATTAACCAAAATACACATAACCCAGATTTCAATCATTTCAATGTATTTGGAAAATATGTATTTTCCCCAAAATTGAGAATTAGTATTAGTCATAGAGAACAACAGCAAAAATGCACTGGTAACCAGACTCAGTAGCAGCTTGAGGAATTCTGCAGCTCTTGAATGGAGTTAGCACATACCTTACTCAGCTCTGGAAAGAGTTCTTGAATCCCAATGTCCAGCAGGACATAAGTTAACTAAAAGAAAACAAAGAAAATTAAAGACACTCCAAGGCAAAACTGCTGCTTTTTATTCTTAATTCTGAATAACAGCCCACTCCTCTGCTATATCAAACATTAACTTCAGGAAATCCTGTGCCAAAGGCAAGTTTGTCACATGTTATGAATTACCTGTTTGTTGAGCACTGGTTGCTGCAGTCCATCAAACAGAAGCCTGATGCCTTCATATTTAGCCTCTTCCCCAATGCACTTGCCTATTAAATCTAGACAAAATTCCAAAACCAAATACACAAGTCATGAGCAAACATTGCAAAGCAGCTCTACAATGCAGTCACAGAACTCCAGTAATTAACAAGTCAAAAACTCAGTTTAAATTAGAGTTCAAATTTTTTATGTTTCAAGTGGCAAATGTAAAAACAAACACACTTTTGGTTCATCTTTTTCCCTTTCCTTCAGGGCTGCACACCTCAGTAACAATGACACTTTGATAATATCAATGTATTGTCTTAATGCAATATTTAATATACTACAAGCTGATTTTTTAAAATTACTTTCGATTAAATGGGTCCCCTCTTTCCTAGTTTATACAGTGAAGGAGAGCTCAGATGTACCTTCCAGCTTCATGATGTGCCTTTTTTAACACAATTTTTCTCTGGATAAAATACAAACCATAGGAACACTCCAAAGATGAAGAAATTATTAAGTATGTGTATAAAACTTTTGATTTCCATCAGCATGTCTTTATTAATCACTGTGCTACAACTTTAGTCAGCAACACTTAAGTGACAAAACTGAACTGTTGGGCTTTTACACATAGTATTCCAGTCAACTCAAATCTCAGTAGCCCAATTATTATTTGATTTGGAAAGGTAATGTGACTGTATTTGTGTTAAATATCTACTTGAACAATTAACCACACTCATACAGACAGTCATGAAATAGAGAACCTGGAATGTATCTCATCATTTCTTCAAAAGTCTGCTTTGCTCGTTTCTGTTTATCCTGGAGAGAGCGAGGCTCAGTGTTCTCACAGAACACAGCATCTGCAATGAAGACACATTGAAAAAAAAACCATCTTTAGGCAGTGTTTTGGATTGTGGCTTCAAGATTGAACTTCTTCTCTGTATTATGTTGATTTGAAGGGAATTTTAGCCTTGTCAGATCATACTTTTTGCTTACATTAACCTGATCAAATCCAGAATACCACACCTGTCTGGAGGAAAACCATCATTTCACAATTTGTTTCCATTCTTTTCAAAGTTTTAAAGCATTATCCTCTAAGTTTGGATCAATTCTACTTTAGGTTAATTATGATCTTCTTACTCAGAATTTCCCTTATGCTTTCAAAATTATAAGCAGTATTTATACCTCATGCTAAAACACTGTTTGGAACTGTCAAAAAACTTCAAATTTACCTATGAGCGAGAAAGCAAGAATTGCTATTCATCAGAAATAACAGGCACTCGGTTTTAGGCTCTGAAAGTCTTACTCCACTCCTTTTTTGCCTTTCACAAGCTTCATTTTTCGTTTGATAAGGACAGAGCTGTCTTGACTCTTGAGTTTTAATCAGATGCATTGTTTAGATCAGACTGCAGTCAAGGTAATACTCTACAGTGTGAGGTTATTTAAAATTTTTTTAGCCTCTTTCCCCTTCTCTTATTTTAAAGTCAGGAACACTCAAACCCTCTCAAGAGCTAACCACAATAAAGGGAACCAAAAACTTAACAATAAAAGACTGATGTAGTAAAAATGTGAAGTACCTTAAAGACTGCATGAAACATTTGTGTTAATACACTAAACCACCCTTATTCTGTTTTTCTTGCTCCTTCCACACCTGAGCAAATTACCATTCATAATACCTTTTCTCCTGCAGCCACTGACAGACAACATGGCTGACTCAACATCTTTTCACAAAAAGCTTTGAAGTTAGTCCAGGCCCACCTGATTTTTAATACTCCACTGGCATTAGTCAAGCACTGCAAAGTTAGCACTCAGAAACTTCACAGAAGTGAAGTATCAGGCTAAAGCAGTATTTTTTCATCAAAGATGTAACTATGACTGACCTCTCAGCAGTGTTATCAGAGAAACCAACCGATGCTCCTCAAATAGCTGTTCTAACTTGTTATGCAAGTAATAGTCCGTGTACAGTTCCAATGTATTTTTGAAGAGAATTCGTCCTCCCATCAAGAGATGATGCAGCCAGTCAGGAATGCGGAAAACTACCCTTCCTGCAAAGTTACAGCAACATCTTTGAGTAACATATATGAGGCTGTCCTAATATTCATGATAAAGGAATAGTTTATTTCAAAAATAAAAAAATAAAACAAACAAAACCCCCAAACAAACAAAAACAAAACCAAAACAAACAAACAAACAAAAAACTGAAAGAAAAAAAAAGATTGCAAGCAAGAAAATAATATTTCAGTTTTGTTAGTGGAGCACCAAAAATATTGTTATTCTCCCCAGTTCTTATCAAATACTTCTTTTAGCTATTTTTATTAATTTAACAATTCCAATTCCCAGAGTCTACAAGCAGCCTGGGCAGACCTGAGAAATGGGATGGGACCTACCCCCATAAGCTCATAATACTGAGATGCAGAAAGGAGGAGACACAATGAAGCAACTAAGCAAAGATGAATGATAAATGACATTTTAGCACCACAATAAAATCTTCTAAGGAATGACTGTGTTACTAAGTTGTATATTGATTACCTTGAAACTGCTGAGTTATGTACAAGTGCTATAATAGAATTTTATTTCTTACCAGAGAATGTGAACTTCATATTTGGCATGAAGTATATGAGTAATTAAGAGAAATCACTTCTTACCAACATACATTAAGTAGTCATAGACACCTTCTACAGTCATCATTTCCATGAAGTAGTTCTGATTTTGTCGTCTTTCTGTATTCTCAGACCGGTTTGCATTGTTCTTGAATAAATCATTAAAGAGCTAAAAATAGAAACATAAGACTGAAATCATTGCATTCAAAGGTAAAAGGATAGCCACCACTTCTTTGGGTTGGTTTCTTGTTATAGAAGTAGCTTCCTTCCAGAGCTTTCAAAGAATTGATCAGGGGTGTTGCTCTATTTCATTGTTTCTGGTTCTGTTTTTTCGAATTCTTCACTTTCCAACATCACATGATGCCTAGATATACTACAACCAAAATACCTGGGTTCAGAACAAATCAGCACTGAGACATTAATTCATGAGCCTTTTTGTTCCTGCTACCTTCTTCCAACCTAAACAATTCTATGATTCCATGCATCCAGACTTTTATCACAGACTCTGATTTCCTTGATGCACCCTGTTCTGAAAATGAGAGGCTAAAAGGATATGGAGTTTATCTGCCTTAAATCACAGGGGAAGCCCATGACATTAAAGTCTTCCTGAAAGTTCCTGTTGCCTGCCACTTTGAAATAAATACAATGGTTTCTGGACAAAACATACACGTTTTTTACACAGAGAAATACCTTTTTCCCCTGCCAGCTTGATTATTTATAGTAAAAACTTCATGAATATTTGTAAGTTACTAATGTTTGGGTTTCTGTCCATTTATCTCATTTCTCAATTATATTCCTTTAGCCTTCTATTTTCCTACGTTGTTGCCTTCCTCCCTGATCCCTCTTTCTGAAAAGATATTCTGATTCTTGCAAAACCCCGAGAGGCTCTTCCTTACATACCAAAAGGAGTCCCAAACCACCCAGGCAGTAGTCCTTGCCTCCCCTGCCCCCAAGTCTGTGAGACCCAGCAGAGGGAAAAAAAAAAGTCTCTGAATCCTGACACTCTCTATATTTAATAACTAGCAATCTCCATTAACAGTTTATTTTAAATTATCTTATCCCCAAAATAGTCAACCTAGAGATAAAATAGGATTTTACAAAATACTCTAAAGTATGAAAAGAAAGTTCAAAAGTTTATGACAAGGTTCTAAAAAAAAAGCCCTAGAACTAGAAGCAAATGCAACATAATCATAGCATTGCCTAGGCTGAGGTAATTGCCACTGACAGAGGGTTTTTTTAATCACTCCCAAATTAAAACTAGTTACAAGGAACAGGAAGTAATTTGCTTATATGTGGTTCACTTTCTGAACAGCAATTCTCCCTGAAATAAATAAATCCATAAAACCTGCCAATCGCAACAAGGTCTGACTCATGCAACTATCTAAACAAAATGCTTTGCACTCTTACGAAAAATTACATCAGGACATCTGGCAAGAGTCAGGTTTTTGACCTGTACTCCTTCAGGCCCTCTCTTTTGTTAAGTGCTGAGCTGCTGGTATTACCTTCACAAGGTTCACTCAAACTAAACAACACCAAGTTATTAAATTACATTATAATTATATAAATTACATGAAAGGGCAAATACGGTTGGTTAATGCCCTGGTGGATGACTGGTATCCAGGAGTGTAACAAACCCAAAAAGAACACACAATTATTCACACCTTGTGTATGGAAACACCCCTGGTATGTTGTTTAAAAAACCCTGTATAAACTGAAGTTTACATCCTCCTCAATACTGAAAGCAGAACAGCAGCAAAATTTTAGCAGAAGTATTGTAACTTAAACAAGAGCCTCCTTTATTTTTCAGATACACCCCATGACCTGACAGAGGTGATACATACTGAGCCAACTCAAAGCAGCCCATTGTGCAATGCAGATATAGGTTCAGAGGAGCGTCTGGAGGCCAAACTAAATCATTAACAGCAATCTGGTAGGTAAACTATAAAAAAATCAAACATGAAGGCCAGCTTAGGGCAAAGCTTTTTGACTTCCAAATGCTATTCCCACTTTCACCCCAAACCAGAAGCAGTATCTTCTGAATGCTGTAGGTACCTCCATACACAGGTAATCTCTGTTGCACCTTAAATAGTCATGGTTCCTCGATCAGAACCATACTTTGAAAGCATTTCAGAATGCAATTTGCAATACGCAGCAGCAGCCGTAACACAGAGTAGCATTACACCTCTACTTCCATGTTTTACACTTTTCAGAATCTTGGCTTAGAAGAAATTCAAGTGAAAAGCACACAAATGGTTTTCTAGTACAGAAGTTGAGATTATACTCCCAATTCAAATAAGCACAGGATTTTGCTTTAGATGTTTCTGTTCATGTTAGTATTTGAGATTAGCAACACAAACTTCAATGCCATCATTATCTGTATCTTTAAGATTAAAGAGTAATCATGATTATAACCATGAAATGTTCTTTAAAGGTTTACAATGAGAAAATTCCTTGAATTAGTATTGATTAATAATGGGAGCCAAGCTCTTGAAGCCAGTGAAAGATAAAAGGCCTGTATTAAGAAAAAGACCAAAGTAATCCCTTGTGCAATAGGCTATCATACCGTGTTGGGAAAAGCAAGCAAAGGAAGTATGAATGCTCACATAAAGTGCCTCACAGAAAAAAAAAAAAGTTTCTCAATGGTAAGTGCATATGCAAACATACACCCATAATTCCAGCACAGGTGTGAAGTGTATAAAAGCAGTACCATAACTATGAACAATATCTACAGCCAGAGGCATAAACAAACCCTTGCCCTGTTCCTTCTGCTCATTTAAAAAGTACAGAGGACTATACCAAAATGGTAAGAAGATAGATTGTATGCAGTGTCTGAATCACATCAGTCAGTGTACTCAACACCGACCACGTCTTCCTCCAAGCAGCTACTCAAAACCATGTATTATACTGCTGGTATTTCAAAAGCTGTTTTTACTGATGTTGGCAGGCCATCACAAGCCAGCAGAACAATGCCTTTATTGGCAAATATTGCAAAGTCTGTATCAGCTGAGAAGTCCTGACCTATTATGGCAAGTCTGACAAAAGTATGTTCAGAAGATGGTCAAGCTACTTATACATCATCAGAACAGAAACATGGCCAGAAATCCTGCTAGTGCCCCTAGGAAACACTAGCAGGATTTTTGTTCACTTGACTTTTTTAACCAGGCAGGTTGGTTACTCTTACTCTAGTGGATCTGATACAAGATGAAATCCAATTGCTCCTGGCTGTACTAGGGTTGACTACCCACATCCACCATGCATTTTTAACCAGAAGTCTTTCCACCAATATTTAAAACACACAAACATACACATGCACCAGGAACATTCAAAACCAAGCAAAACATAGATCTGTCAGACCAGTGGGTACATTTCTGACTGGGCCTGCCTGGACAGACCTTCAGGCATTTCTCATTCAGCCTGCTGAGGTAGAGAGAGCCTGGGCGTACCCTACTCATGGCAGCACAAGCACGGGGGAATGTGCATTGTAATCTCAGCGGAGTCCACATGTTGAAACTAGAATGAACAAATCTGTGTCAAACAAGATACATGAGAACACTGTGGCAAAACAAGCAGAAGCTGGAAGTTGACTACCATTCACCAAAAAATTGAAGAACTCTCTTGCTGTGAGATAACACGCTCTTCTCACAGATGGGCGCTCAGGAAGCACTAACCTTTGGCTGCCTGCCAGATCTCCACATTGGCTCCACACAAGCAGTTCACACAGGCCTGGTACACACATTTGGCATATGCCTCTACCACCAGGAGTGAGGTGCCCAGCTACTGCACAGCACTTACAGCACAGAATCACAGAATGGCCTGGGTTGGGAGGGACGTCAAAGATCCCAAACCCCCTGCCCCAGACAGGGATACCAGGTGGCTCAGAGCACCATCCAATATGGCATAAAATACTTCCAGGGATGAGGAATCCACAACCTCTCTGGGCAGCCTGCTTCAGCACCTCACCACCCTCACAGTAAAATGTTTCTCCTAATATCTAATCTAAACCTACTCTCTTTCAGTTCCATTTCCCCTTGTCCTGTCAACTAAATGCTCTAGTAACAAGTCTAGCTCCATTTTTCTTGTAGGCTTCCCTCAGGAACTGGAAGACTGTACACCTGCACAAAGATGTCATGTCTCACAACAAAAATGAAACTGCAACACTGAACAGCTGAAGTCTGTGCCACACCTATCTGGGAAGTAGGAAAGTCTGTTATTCCAGACTACCTTTGCTCTGGCCTTTGGACTGAACACACTCAGTGTCTGCATTCCTAGACAGCATTTTCCAGTTTAGCTTCATCTGAAATAATTTTAGTTAGTGAGTTCTAAGACAGCTCCCTAGTATAAGAGAAAGTGTATGCTCAGTTTTCCCCACTTCTGTAAAATGGGAAAAGAACACAATCTACTGTACCTTCTTGTTATTTTCAGAAGTGGGACTCAATATGGTAAGTTCAGGCCTGCTTGGTTTAGGCTTAGGAGATTCACAGGAGTTGATGAAATTCATGATGAATGGCTCCAAATGCTGACCTTTCTGAAAAAAAGATATGAGTGACCTGTCACTTGCATAATTACAGGAAGATGAAAACCAACACAACCAAAAAAAAAAAAAAATTCAAACCAAGTTTTGACTAGCCTGTAAATTAGTAATCTCATAAAATCAGTTATTGAAGTTAAGATGTTGGCAACCTAAAAGACTTACCTCTTTCATAAGCTTTCCCGGAACAGATTTTATGATTTTACCTGTAATTAGAAACACACAAAGAAAAATTTTCTGTTATCAGTGTCTGATTTGACAGACATTTTGCTCTGCTACATTTTATACACTCATTGTCTAGTGGTTACTTCAAAACACAGTCATTTTTAACAATCTGGTTTTGGTTTTTTTTTTTTAATTTGGAACAAAACCCTATAAAAACAGTCTTGCACATAACCAGCTTGATCGCTTAGTACTATCCAAGAAAAGACACTTAAAAATACAGAGATTATAAAATGAATACTTTAAAAAACTCACAATAAAGTACTGCAGATCTACCTTTTAACTTTTCTAGAGGCTTCAACACAAACAGCTATAGCACTGTAACAGCTGTACTGCTACAACTCCAGTACAGGCGAAATTCCATGTATTTAATTGCTTCATTGAATCATAAATACTTATCACAGAAGAAATCAAGGTAACTCAGATTATCCTCTTTCGATGGAAAAATCAGCTAATCTGGAGAGATCCTGGGGGGGGTCCAGCCTCGAAAACCCCAGTGAGTAGAATTTTCTAAACTGGACAGGTTACAGCTGTGGCCTTAAAAATCAGCTCTTCTGTCCTATAAGGCTATCAGGATATGGCACAGTAACTTTGAATACTGAAAAACAAAAGTGTCTAGGACTAGTTTTATTTTAAGCACTACAGCTACAGTAATATTCTTCTTATCTACATGCCATTAAATTTGGAATTTACAATGGAAAGTATGTGCAATGATCAAACGACAATAACAAAAACTCTCATTCTCACAAAAAGTCCTACTGAAATGCCAAGACTTGTTATAGTGCTGTTTATGGAAGTGAAGCATGGTCTCAGATAGGAAATGCATTACAGTAAACACCATAATTATAAGCTTTTATTTTTATGTACGGTTGGATCTAGAAGGGAGATCTGAAACAAAAGCAAAATGTTTCAACTGAAAGATGAGACCCAAAATCTCATTCAACAACTCCTAAAGCAGACTAAGAGAAGGGCTGCCCCAGCAGGACCACACAGTGACTGGAAGGCGCAGAAATGCAGCGGCGCAGTTCAGACATGGCTTGCTGGGACCACAGCCACAAGCGGCACAAGATATGAAGACAGAACGGCCATAAGGTTGACCTGATCAGCTCAGGCCCACTATTCTGAGACAGCTACATTGCAGCCAAGTCACGCTGCAGTCTACTTTTTTTATTTATTATGAACTACTGTCACTAGACATTAGAAATTCTCAACTTCGCAATTTCCATTTGACCTGCCAGTATCACACATATTGCTACCTAAAATTCTTTTAAGTAGTTCATGTCAGAGATCTTAGCACCAGTTAATACTAGAAATATCAAATACTGTAGTTTTCAGAATAAAATAAGCAGATTTCAATAATTAAAATCAAATGGTAGTTTAGTATTACAATTGTTTATACCATCTCATCTGCAAACAATACTGACTCATGCAGATTTGACTTGCGACAATATTGTAAATTTTCTTGAGCTATGAAATTAATCAGAAGAAATTTTATCATCCTCCTTGCTGACACAAAAATTCAAAAGCAACTACTTTTTTCATAATTTCAAAATGTCTTTTTTCTTCAAGGAAGAAATATCAGCATATTTTGCTTGCTAAGCTATAATTTTAAGGGCTGTGAAGGAGCAGAGTTCTTATTTCCCCCATCCACAAGAGTTATCTATTCATTACTACTATCATTCACAGAACCACAGAATTCAATCACAGCATCCACAGTATTTGTCAGCATAAACAAGTAGCATATTACATACCAAGATTCACATCAGGCAACATTTTATCCAGGAACTGAGTCTCTCCTCCATTAGGGGATAGGAAGTCAGCTAAAAGCTGGCTGTTACTTAGTTCTGGATGTTGCAGAAGTTTCTTTGAGACAGAAGGAATGAAAGAAGTATTTAGAAATCAGTTTCTGTATAGCAAAAAGACATTCAAAGAGCATTATACTGCCACAGATATTGTCATTTGCAAGAGATTTCTGTTTTCAGTTGTGAAACTTTAACACTGCCCACTTGAATCCTTTCTCTAACTATAAACTTACTTGGAAACAACCAAACAAACTCCCTCCAGATACTCTTTTATTAGTTTTACATTACTCATTTTAGAATATTCTTTGATCCAAATACTTGTTTGATACCTGCAGATATTCCTGAAACTCCTCTCTCTTGGATTTTAAGAACTCATAGTTCTTGGGGCCAATAATTCTCTTTGAGGGAAGCTGAGCATCAGGAAATGTACCTAAAGACATCAAGGTGATTAAATTGTTGTTGTAATGGAGTAAAAACTGGTTTTATTATTTTAAATTTCAGCTCAGTAATGAATGATAATCATGGCAGGGGAAAAGTGGCTTTCCAGATTATGGAGAACGTACCATGAAATTCTGTAAGCTTTGATTCAAGCACATAAAATTCAAGATACCTCCTGTAGACAGACCAGTGTTCAGGTTCATGCCCAACTGGAGGAAAAAAAAAAAGTTAAAAACAAACTAGGTTTTATGCCACCTGAGAGATAAATTTGCAACAGCAAACATATGCTGGATTATCATAAGAAAAACCTCAATGACATCAGCCCCCCTACTGTAGTAACATCAACTTTAAGGTACTTTAAGTCATAAAATAAAATGCATAACTGGTAGACAGATACAGTATTACCAAGGAAATTATCAAGTCATTTATGGCATCCCTACAATCTAAACAATGGAGTGATGCATAACTTCAATATTTATGATGGCTGACTATATTAGATCTATTTTCAAACTTCTAACCAAATGATTTACAGAAACAGTACTTGCTGAATGCAGTCCTCTGCACCACCAGCTTGAATGCTGATCATTCTTAATCCTGGAAGATATCACTAAATACCACTTAAATACTCCCTGCTTATTGTGGAAGTGTTAGTCTCACTAACAGAAATCCACGCAGCCTTAGGATGATGCCATCTTCCCCTGCTCCATATGGATGTACTGCTATCTAGATACTGATAAACTAACTGCAAGCCATGATGGCTCCTAATAAGCAAAACATTTTAATTTCCTAAGAACTAATTTTAAGGTTCTATAAAAGCTTATTTGTTGTTCATTATTCCAAAGTTCAGAGTGGGTGAAAGAAAAATATGCCAGGTGTTGATTAATATGAATTTTAGGATAAGCATTTTTGGAAAGAGAACATCTCAAACTTTGGCATGGAGTCAGTTCTCAACTTACAAATGCTAAATGTGATCATTTATCTCCCAAACTCATTTCCTCGGAACCTTCAAGCCATTATTTTGAAATCAGAACACATACAAAATACACTGCAAGAGCCACCAGAATACAGCACATTAGAATATTCTGAGTTCACTTTCAAATGACACTTTATTTATCTGAAACATTGCATACCTGCCCTTCTATCATTTCTCTCTACATCAATACAGAATACAGGAATTCTCTCCTTTCTGTCTTTTCTTTCCAAGGAGGGATCGTCAAAAAAATCTACATATGGGATGCTGATTTTCCATGCGGAGAGGTTGCGTGGTGTATTTGGGGTGGTAACAGCCTCCTCAGGAGAATCATCTTCCATCACCATAACACCTTCTTCAATCTGTAAGGATTCAAACACAGAGACCTCCAGTTCTGTTTTAATTGGTGCAGTCTATCTCTGCTTCTAACCAATTCCCTCCTCTTCCCTTTTTCAAATTTTCCATTTGTCCCTCAACTGTGCTTCAGACAACAATGTCCCATGCAATAAATTCTACCATTGGTTCTATTCATGGCTGTTTAGCATGGAAGAACAACATTAACTGAGGGAGACACCCAAGACAAATGAGAAAGGACTACTGGCTCCTGATCTTTAGAGAAAATGCTGCATCACAGACCAACTTGACAGCAATTACTCCATTACGTTATTTATGGTTTTAAGGTCTTGTGGCAGGCTTCAGATGAAGAGCCATGTATGCAGTCCTGTGCATGCCTTAAGATCCAGAATTAGAGAAAAAATCCTTGCTTATGAAAATATCTGACACTGCTACTTTTGGTACTTCTCTGTACTAAATCAACAAGCTCAGGAGCACACTAACTGGGGACATGACCTTGGCTTGTGAATGAATACAGGGAAGACAAGGCAACTTAATCAGAAGGTAGCACATGAAAACTGTGTAGTGAAGAGAGCAGAAACTAACATTTTCAAATGAGCAAAGGAGGAAAAAAAGAAAATCCAAGCCCAACAGAAACTTGAAATAAAATTTAACAGTTTTACTCACAAAGTCATCTTCTCCTTCATTTAAGTTATAGCTAGGCAACATAGCTCCTTCCATTGCAGAACTCTTGAATACACCTTTTATTTTGTTCCCGATTTTGCTGATTCCAAATGATTCTCCTCTCTTCTGTGTGGTCCTAGGATTACAGAAGCCACAGTTCACAACAAAGCATATTATTACACAGCTGCTCAATAGTCCAGTGCACACCATTTGCACGTAAGAGAAATGACTCTATAAACAGGTAGCCAATGTATTTACAGTTCCACTTAATTAAAATTAATTATGAAAATTAAATGATCAATCAGCAAAATGCCTTGATTACACTTTTAAGAGGCACAGGATTCCCATATGCTTAACCATGAGTAAACTCTTACAACAGCATCCTAGTAATTCATGACACAGAATAAACAATTACCTAGGTAAAACAATTTTGTTTTGACAGCAGAAACTGTGGTATTGCTACAGGCATGCATATCAAGTAGGTCATTAACTTCGTCCTTTTCCATGTACTTATATTTATATATTTATCCTTCTGCCAAGTGTAGACATGTTTTTAAATGGAATTTTACAAGCACATATCATTCAAGATAGATCTCCGTTTTTAAGCAGTAGAGACAAACAAAAGGAATATGCAAGAAGCAAGACGGAGCATGAGAAAAAAACAGATGCAATTGAAGAATTTTGGCTTGATGAGCCAGTCTGACTGAAAGATGATGACTTTTTAAAGTCTTGCCACTTATGAAAAAGCATCCATAAACCAACAAACAAGGTATGGGAAAAAAAATACTTGGGCAGGAAGCAAACTCCTTACTGAGAGAATGGATTTTGTATTATACTTATGCCCTTACACAAGTCCTGACACCAAAGATTATTTCTTGCACAGAAATGCTAGTAATTCTGGAAAAAAGAATGTTTCTGTTGAATACAGAATCAGCCTGAGGTTACTTATGGTGATTCAATATACACAGTTGAGAAACAAGTTAAAAATCAATAGAGTGAACTGCAGAATTAAACAAATCCAATCCAAAACAAATTTATAGACTGATATTAGAACTACAGTTAGTACTTTGGAGGACAAAAGAATCCTGGTTTCTTTTTCCTTTAAAACAAGAAACTATTGACTACTGGGAGGGAGTAGAAAGAGAACAGCAGCAATCAGCAGGTAAAGCATCTTCATCATTCGTAAAACCATGCAGACAACATCAACTGCTGACTCCAAACATGCATGTACATGTTACTAATGAGCTTCCTGTTTATAATTTTTCACAGATTGTGTACATTACTAAAGTTGTGTAACTAACCCATTGTTTTCCCGAATCTTCTACTTTTTCTATCTCATATAATCATGAGCTCCAAAGCAGACTGGCACCATCCATCTTAATTATCTCTGCTATGCAAAGACAAGGTTGCTTGGCTGCTTGTAGTCTAAATCCATATTTGAACAATTTTACTCCATTTTTGAACACCCAGTTCACACTATTGTGATGAACTGAGCTGTTTCACACTGGGGACCTACCTGAATCTCATTCAAGTGCTTCAACACTGGGCTAAAAAACTCAAACCTCAATCAGACAAAACTTGGTTTTCTGGAAGGTTAGGATTTCAGACCTCTGGCATGACCTTGAAAGAAGTTTTCATCCTTAAGGTGAAAACTTGTGCAGTTCTCAAGAGTTCGACCAAAACCATTAATTCGCACAAGGTCAATGATTTGATAGGACTGTCTCAAAAGCAGTTCTTTCCCACACTGATCATGCTGCAGGCAAAGGCAACATTCACCTGTACCTGTACTGAGCTGTATGGAGCCAGAACTCAACCCTTCCAGCCCCAGTACAGAGCCCAAAGATTACACCATGTGAGTAAAAAGCAATCACTGAACTCGACAAGTACAAAGTGACAAACCACGATGGGAGTCTCTTCACAGGAAGAGACAAATTCAGAACAAACACTGATGAATAAAAGGGTACACAGACACTCTCCACAGTATATGGAGAGAACACAGGACTGGTTTTGCAAAAATCCTCGAGTGCAAATCATATTAGATGAGCACGGAGAAGAAATCTGTGGATGTTAGCAGAGATGGATAGACAACAAGATGACTGACATTCTGAAAAAATGGAGCAAGAAAACATACAAAAAAAAGGTATTAGGACGAAAATCTAATAGATTCACTGGCTAAGCAAAAATAGAAGACCTTGAGGCTAGGTAGAAGGAAAGAGATGGGACAAGGATAGGGGCAGGTCCAAGACATGAAGGACAAAGATGACAGGAGGTAGACAGTTTAGAATGGAGACTAGATTTTTTTAAAACCTGTCAACTCTGCTACTGTCAACAAATACATGTATGTCCAAAACTCCTTGGAAAAAGTACCCCACTCCCTCTAGTGCTAATCCATATAATAGCATTATTAGACCATCATTCTATAGTTGCTTTCTCAGCAGAGCCCTTGTGGAGAGTCTACAGGCTCCAACATTCCTGATGAATGATGTGACAAGAAGTTGGAACAACTTTTTTTTTTAAACATTCCAAAAGTAACACATACCTAACATTCAAAAAATTACAATTATTATTCATTCTGTAACAGGGAATTGCAGACCAAAGACTCTGGTGGCCCACTGTGCACTGTGGCATTTTTTAATCATGGATGGTTGCAAAAACATTTTCCCACAGGATCCCTGCCTCATTCAGTGCACTGAGCAGTGCATCTTGGCAGGTGATGAGCCAGGGCCATGCAGCTGAAAAATGATGCTGTGAGCCTCTTTGGGTCAAGAAGGACCAGACTAGTTGTATATATCAGACAAACTAGATATTAACATGCATGTGAAGTCAGAGTACCATTTCCTTTTGGCTGACTAAAATCCCTACACACAGTTAGGAGAAATGCTGAGTGTATATTGCACACTTGGAAATCAGTGAGCTGCACTTCTATCTCAAGAACTCAAGAACTCAACAATCAAGCAAGTTATAGTTCAACACATTGAACTGGCATATTAAACATTAAAGCATCTAATTATCTTGACTCTTAACGTGAAAAATTACGTTGAATAATTTCCCCTCAAGAACAGTATGAGCAATCTATGTCATACTGATGGCTCTGAAAAACTCTAAGGAAAAGTCCATAAAGAAAAGATTGTTTTCTGAGTTTGGATAGCATGTGTTTCAAGAGGCATGAACAATGGGATAACAAACCACTGAACAGCACTACTAAGGTATTAATGAGCGGTCACATACTACCTACAGTAAATTGGAAAAAACAGCATATGTTGTCATCAAACCTGTAACAGTCACATGAGAAGCTGCAGAGAGAACTAATTTGGGCAACTGTTGGCTTTCAGTGCTTAAAAATCATAAAATTGTTATATGTGCACATGATGTTAGACTATGATCACCCCAGATACAGCTGTGCAACATAAAACAAGCATGCAAGTGGATAAAACCTCAAACAGGATCTGGAAATACAACACAGAGTAAAGGAGATTTTGGAGCACCTAGCAGTCACAAGTAAAAAAAAAAAAAGTTTCAAGTTCTGCAAATATATTTCAAAACAAATGACGACAGAGAGTTAACAGCAAACAACGTTAACGTACAGCAAACAATGTTAATGTAACACAAACACATGAAATTAGTAATTAAGCAATTTCTAAACACTTGTGAAGACAACATGGGGAATTAAAGCTTTTTGTGAAGAGAAATGCACTTCAGTCCAGAGAAGACGCTCATGTCTTTTACAAATGAAATGAACAGTTAATTACTGTTATAAAAGCTATGTGATGAAGTCATGAGAGATGCAGCATAACTAACACACAACATTTATTGAGTGTTAGATAGACTTACCGTAAGTCATCCAAACTCAGGCTACTTCTGCAACAATAGGCAAATAAAATACCTCAGAGCCCAGCAGAAAATAAAAATAAAACAAAACCAAGCCAACAAAAAAAAATCCAAAACCAAACGAAATTTCACAGACCTATCCAAACAAAATAAAATTGGCTTTGACCATCACCATACATTAACAAAAGCAGTGGTACTACGAGGAGTTCCTGACCTAGAATCCTACGAAAGTGAAATGTGAACAGTACCTGCACATTTCATCATCACAAGCTTGGCCTTTGAATTTAAAACATCAGTTACTGAAACTTTCAGGAGATTAAGCACAAGAAATTGCCAATTTACAGAGAACAACTTCCATTCTTGGAGCTACCTGTAGTGCCAAATAGGCAGCACTTATCAGAATACCCTCAATGTGTGCTCTTTACACTCCAGAACCACTTGACACTGCCCACCTATTATTGCCTTAGGAGTTTTCATAGCACATTATTTGGCCTATCTGTATGCAAAAAGCTATGATTGTTCTGTAAAGTTCAAAGAAGTGATTCAAACAAAAAATTACACAGATAGTCACTTCTTCCTACCTTCCCACCTATATTTTCTAGAAACTGTAATTTTCTTGTCTCGCAATAAGGGAAATGTTTCAACACATTACCCCCATGCACATTTCACTGGGATTTCATACCTACTCCTTGATCTGATTTTTTAACCAGCAGTCCCTGTGCAATACAGACACAGTACCTATAGCAAAGCACATCAAAGATATGGGAAACAAAACTCATCTCTTTGCATGCAATTTCTTTCAAGAGGAACCAATGCTAGAATGAGGAAGAGAAGGCAGGACAAAGTATATGGAATAACATCTGGAATAATTCTGTAAGTAACCTTGTTTTCTCCCTACCCCCTTGGCAGTGACTGTACACAATTCCGCAGAGGGAAATCACAAAGCAACAGGCAAACTACTTGGAGACAGGACCTCTGTTTCATAGAAATAACCACTGAGGCACCACTTCAGGAACACACAGCATCTTGTATCATAAATCAGCATATATACTGAGGGCATTCAAATTGTTCTAAAATGTAAACCAGATACATTTTCCGTAATGCTATGGATGCTGTTTGAGAATATGCTGCAACAGTCCTCAAATAAAATTTATTTTGTAGCCAAAGATGAACTTCAAAAACTCCAGGTAGATATGGCCTGTAATTCCCCCTTTCTGTTTTTAAAAGCAAAGCACCAGTAAGGTGAACTACATGTTTTTAATACTTCAACTAGATTTAAAAAGAGTATGACAGGATGCTTCCAACCTCTGACATGAATAATTCTGGGGAAGAAACCAGAAGGCAGATTTAAAGGTCTAGGTGAAAACCTGTGCCATCTTCAGCAGAAAACAAAGTGTGTTTAAGGTCACCCTTCCTAGTGGAGTACCACATAGGAAATGAATGCAGGTTAGTCTAGCTGCCTTTGTTCCAAACCTCTTTGTTAAGAAGCAGAAGCTTGCCAGCACCCATCTGAGACAGCACTACACCAAAGCTCCAGTCCTGAACCTACAAAAACTATGAAGACTGCATAAAAGATGGAGACATAATAAAGATAACAATCATGTAGTTTTTGAAGAACAGGAGCTGGGAAGAAAGGTATGTCCCAGTGATATAATCTCACAGTAGGCTGCAGAACAAGAGGTTTGCTCTCAGGTGTAACTCTAGTGAAAGCAGACAAGGTCAAACAAATCACTGTTATTCCTCTGTAAGTAGAGGACAAACATCAGCATCTTCCACAGTACCATGGATCTTATATCATACCAAGAAAGAAAGCCTACCCAAATTAAAGATTATCTCACTGAAATTTTCCTTCTTTTGGCTAGGCTGTGAGAGAAACTCAGCTGGGCTAGTCCATGACTGTCAGAGCCATCCAACATAAAGTGAAACACAAGGAATTATGAGACCTCAAGGTTTATCAACCCAAACCGAGCCCACAGTGGAAGACCACCCATCCCTACCAGAGGAGAGGCTCTTCTCCTCCACAGGCCCTAAGGAGCCTGAAGGTGGTCAGCAAGTATTTGGCCCAAGCCCAGAAACAAGGCTTCTGATGCTACATTTCAGCAATGGAGTTGGGGGCCAGAAAACACATTTGATGTAGGAGAAGTGGCAAATCCTCCTTGTCACAATAAGAGGAGATTCCCATTGAATACCAGGTTGGATAGATATAGGGTACACTGTACCTATGCATGTAACATCTGAAATCCAAGATGATGCAGCTTGGCACCACTAAAATGGTATTATATATACACAGTCAATTAAATCACCACTTTATTTATTTTCATGTTACCTAATACTCACTGCACAGTTTTTTTCCCTTCCCTCTTCTCAAATGTTGAGGTCTAAATCACATTTTAAATTCTTTAACATAAAATGCCTCAAAGAGAAGAGGCATCTTGTATAATACTGCTTGCAGCTTCAGTATGTAATTCATTCATTTCAAAACAAAAAATTACAGCTAAAAATTTAGTCAAATTGGTATCAGACAGTAGCAAAAATCTTATGATTTAATATTTTGATGCTTTTAACTAACAACAACAAAAAAAAACCACTTAAAAATTCTACCTACCTGTTAAACTTTGAATTGCGGGTTGGGGACTCTGCTCCTCTTAAAAGGTGTCTGAAGTACTGTAGCAGGCAAATAAGGTATCAAAGAAAACACTGGATTAACTGAGGTAAAGGCTATTATGCAACAACACTAAAAAATTCAGGAAACAAGGACTGAAGTGAAAGCCAAGATGACCGTAACCCAGCAGTTAGACTATAAATCTGGTTAAGGGCAGACCATACAAAAATCAACACATGAGCCTAGGACCACTTATTTAACCTTACATAATCTTGAGATTAAAACCACAAAACAGAAGTAAAAATTAAATTAAGCACCAAAACCCACATCTCCCCCTTGTTAAAAAATGAAGCATTTGAAGCATTATAGCTATGGTGGGAGAGATGACCATCAAAACCGTTTTTGAGAAATGTTCTTTTTATTAAGAATAACACCAAGTAATGCAAGTACCCACTGCCAGGACAAATCAACATATTCTGCCTCAAGTAAATGACAGAAGCTTAACACACAACCTGACTTACACACACAAACTTCTGAAAGGGACATGAATTCAGACTCACCCCCGTGACGAAAGTGTGTCCTACTAGAAGGCTTTAGGCAGCTAAAGTCAACCCAGTGTAGGGAATTTTTAAGGCGGCATTTAGAACCCAATCACACAACAATCCTAAGTACCTTGTAAATTGCTTCTTGAAGACAGACACAGGACTTTTAGTTGCTAGAATGCATAATGCTCAAAGAACCTGAATACAACTTTTGTATGTTTAAATACCATTACACTTTTAAAAGTAAATAAAGAGATTGTGCTCTATATCTATCAGGCAGATTACTTTTGCACCACATTTGAAATAATAAAATAAGAGGTGGAGATGATTTTGTAAAGGTTGTGATATACACTAAGTGTTACATCAAAAAAGAGTTTTTCTTTTATTCTGTGATGTGTTGGACTAGAATAAATTCTATTTGCCTACAGAGATTGGTACAGCTCTGGAATGCAAACTGAAGTGGAAAATTAAGCCATATTTTTCAGTTCCACATACACATGACTGTAGTAAATAGCGTATCCGATGCTTTTAAGACTACTCTTCAAATCTTTCACACTTACCTCATCACTGTGACAGAACATAGGAGTGAAAACATTCTCGAGCAGAGAAAGTACGTGCTCATACGCTTCAAAAAGACACCGCATAGTTTGAAGTTTCACAACATCCATATATGGACCTTCAGCAACTATTAAAAAAAATTTAAGTATGAATTGAAAGAGATATATATACAGGCATATAAAGTTCATGTTCTTTTCTGGTCAGAACTTGCAATTATTTTGCAAGCTACTCTAAGTCTTACAAATAAAAAAATAGAAATAAATTGACAAAACAAGGATTAAGCATAATATAGCAAGGGGATAACAATTTTTAACACTGGTAAAAAGAAAAGATTTATGATATTCAGCAAAATTTGTTTTCACTTTATTGCAGAATGCTGATTAAATTCCAATGTAGATTATTCCTTTCAAATTCCAACTTACTTCTTTGAATCTCTTCCACAATGAAAGGGTCAAATCTAATTTTGTCAATGCTTTCATCCAAACAGTAAGTTTTGTAAATTTTCTGTACTTCCTCATGAAGAGACATCTTTTCAGTATCTGATAGTTCTGGTCTCAAAATTCTATCATTGAATTCCTCTGAGAAGTAAAGAAAAGAAAAAAGCATTTATTGATTAACTTGGCAGACAAATAGCATCTTGAAGCACCTATAACATCAACTCATTTTTCAGCAGATAAGTAATTTGCAACCCTTCAAAATTAAAAGAAACCTCGGACATCTCAAAATCCTAGGTATTAAAGTAGTTGCCTTCTTATTAACTATAATTTAGATTTGTTCATAAAGTTATAACTAAAAATACATTGTAATTATAACAAATTATTCCTTATCACAGTAAGGATAAATCCATGAGGTTGTTCCTGGCATAAGAATTATATTTTTCTTCCTAAATGACCCAAATGCAAATTGTAGTTTTCTATTAGCATGATTGCCAGATCATCAAATAGCTTCAGCACACATTTGTAATCTTACCCACAGTCAGGCAGAACTGCAGCACATGGACTGCCCCTTCCTGTTTCAGGAAGTTCATAAACCGAAATAAAAGGTCTTGCTGATCTCTGATCTCCTTTAGCTCCAGTTTCAGTACCTGAGTAGGTTAAAAATGCAGTCAGCCAACTTTCAAACTTCCAGTGAGTACATAAATAATGCAAAGAGTTGTAGAACAACTCTTTGGTACCTCTGTAGGTAAAGTAAAACAGGAAAGGAAGTAAGTGTTGCTTTTGCTTACAGATGGTTTTTTATTTCTTGGCTCCGCAAATTTCTGAAGGAATGGAACCAACGAAGAAGTAGGCTCTGTTGCTATCTCAGGCTGCAGAAAAAAATGACAATTGGGTAAGAAAGCTTCTTTAATGGGTGAACAAAATGCCAATGTTTTAACTTTGTCAGTACTCACTGGACTATCATCAATGAAGATCAGCAGCAAATGGTTGACAGTGTCCTGCAAGAAACATAATACAACAAATAAAATTAACATTAAAGAAACTCAACAAAATAGATTAAAGTAATTTCAATACTATGCTACACCCAAGTTTAAACCTGAGTATATTAACACTTTTTAAAAAGCAAAGCCTGGGAACACATGTTTGAGAATTGACCTTCAATGGTCTCCTCAAGTATACAAGTCAGGGAATTTCTGAAGAGACCTGCACAGAAACATTCTTTATCCAGTAAAAGAAAGCTCTCCAAAGTATTTTCACTGTAAGTGCAGATCTAATGAACTACTAATACTTCCACACTACAGTACTTTTTATTTTCAGCCAGGTGATGCCTGCATAAGCAATTTTGCCAATTAGAATACAGGCATATATAAAAACAAAGATGATAGTGGTGCACCATCAGAAATAAATGCCCCCTTATTTGCAGAATTAAGGGAAAAATTTGTTTTCAATACAGCTGCAAAAAAGGCTGGTTTACTTTACCTGCTATAAAGATTCACACAGCTCGAGTTCAAGTAATCAAGCCCTATTTAAAAGTAGCAATAGTAATTTGAAGATGTTTACACTATGGCATTCTCCCATTTGACAGGAGTTGTCGTCCTTCATTGAAAAATACATTTCTTAAGAGATCATAACAATACTGTTATTTTAGTCAGTTCCATGACTTAAACACTCAAACTAGCTGTCTGAACAAACAAAACTATTTGTTTGGCCACGAGATTCCTTTTTCTTTTATCTAGTCAAAATGCACAGCAAATAAGTCATTGCGCATCACTTGCTTTACCACAACATGCTTAGTAGGCAAACAGTCATTTCGAACAAATTAAGATTATTCTTGTGCTCCAAGGTCTTACAGGGTCAGCTAAGAAATCCATTGAGGGAAGGAAAACAGAACCAGGGAGAATCTCTCTAATCAGAAGTGCCAGGGATCTGAAAAGAAAATAAAAGAATGAAAATAAAAATCCAAAGCAATATTAGATTGCATAAATTTCTAAGTGAAATTTCCAATGCTGTGATATACTACCGGGAAATGTTTTAGGATTAAATAATACCATAAGCATGATATTTTAAAGACAAATAAAAAAAAAAATTCATTAAAAAAGGGGTAAGATGTAAGATGACTTTGAAGTTTGTTCTTTCACTTTCCAAAATTATTGCACTACACAGTAAGCAGATACTTTAAAAAAATACAATTCTAATTAATTTATATACCTGCACTCTGTTGACTTTGGGGGCAAAATATAAGGAAAAAGAAGTTCAGTAAGTTTTCTTAAGTAGTGAAGTTCATCTCTTCGGCTTCTCAAAGCAACATGGAGTTCTGGTCCATATTCTTCTAAAGCAGCTTGCTGCAAAAATTCTGCATTTTTTACTGAAAGTAAAAAACAGCATTACAGAGTTGCTTCAGCTTTTTCTTACTGGGAAACAAAAGGCAATTGCTTTTCATTTGAGCTGAAAAGTTAGTATTTTTAGTACACATGCAACCGCCAAAATGATAAAATGCTGAAATTTTACAGAAGAACCTTGGCTTAGACTTTGAAGCATGGATACATAAAAATAAAACCTCGCACTGAAATAAGAATTCTTTCACCAAACAATTGCATTTTGCATGGTATCCAGAATGCTTTCTCATTTATAATTATATATAAATATATATAAAACAATATAAACTTCTATTTATATATTCAATTTATTATATATACATACAATAAATGTAAGAACTCAGCATCTGGATTTTTTTAAAAATTGCATTGTGCAAAGTCTGCCCCAATTGCCTTTTTCCTGACCTTCTTCATGACCTCATATTTTTTTGGCCTACAACACAATTTGAAATCAACGTAAACTTTTACTCAATCCTGTAGTATCTGTTTCTTGCTTAGAACATTCAAAAACAAAGGTGAAGGAACATACATTTTAAACACAGGATAAATCAAGCCAAAACCTTCATGAGGACCTGCAAGAGTACTGCCTCATAAATTACAGAGGAGCTGAAAGAATTCCTGCTTTATCAGATTAAAAACGATAAATATTAATTAGAGCCAACAATGTTATATTTCTTCAGATCACTTTGAAGGCAAGATCTGAGCTGTTATAAATCACACCTAGCTGAACTAGGGCACAGCCTCGCGCCAACAGCACACCACCAGGCACAGGTGAGGTATGGAATGTATTTCTCATTTAGCTTGAAGGTTAAAGCTTGTTCCCAGCATGTGAGAGAAGCCTGCTAGCTTTGCCACCACAACCAAAAAACCACGAGTGGTATCAGCTGACAGGGGGGATGCAGGAATAGGTATCACCTGATAAATCTGCCTAGTTGGTGTCACTAAAAACAGAGGGAGGAGGAATGCACACTCTGAAATGAACAGGTAATGAATCGTGGAGGTGCTTGTGCAAATAAGAATTCCTAAGAGCAGTAAGGGTAACAAGGGTAGGAGAAAAGGAAATGGCCCCTAAAAGCAATCACTTGAAAAAGGATTTAGAAAACAAGGAGAAAAGGCTAGGCTCAACTAGCAACCAAAGCAAGGTCTGAAAGATGCCTCTGAACCATGTATTGTTGTTACTGCTTTATTAATGTTTACTAGGAAGTGCTACTAAAAGTCATTTTCAGCTGCTACTTCACATCTCTCTCTCAGGAAACAAGTATTTTCCTTTAAAACATTGAAAAATGGCTGTATTTTCAATGTTGTACATTTTAAAACACAGTTCTTTGCTGCTAAAGTGTTTCCAACTCCTTGGTAGAAATCGAAGGAAACACGAAATTTGGCGTAAACAGCACTGCAAGATTATCTAGTATCTTGAAATTGCTGCTGTGCCATGAAAGACATCCAATGCGATTACGCTATGTCTCATTACTCATCTTAATCATTAACAGTACTCACAGGACCACTGGCACGTATTTATGGATATCAAACAGACGTTTTGAGAGAAAGAAGAAAAGTTCATGACTCCAGTTAAAGTAAACATCTACACTTAAAAGCTGAATGAAACCACATTTAGTAGATACAGCACTGTGGAACACAGCCAGGGAAAAAAATAAAAATAACAACAGCAAGTGTTTCCAAATATTTCTTCAATGCGCAGTTTAAATACCATTTTTACACTAGGCTTGTGAAGATACTCTTACTAGGATAATAAATATGCTTCTGCTCAAAGTCTCTCCAACGGCTTACAAACACAAACCTAACTTTTCAACATATTACAACTTCACTAATGCAGATTTGAAATCATTCTATCTATAAGAGTTACGAGATACAGTGCACAGATGTACAAATCCTTTCATCTGTAACTGCTTATCTGGAATATAAAGCAAAAACTTCCAAGAAGCACTGCTAAATGATCTTGATTGCTCTGACTATACAAAACACACATTCCTGTTCCCTCCTGTACAGATATAGAAATTTAGTATTTTCAAGGTGGTGCAATGAAAATCTAAACAGAGAGTACAAATATATATTGTAACTTTTTCCCTATTTGCCTTTGCAACCACCAGAAGAAAAATGTAAATGGACCTCTTTTTCTAAAAAACGAGAACATAAGAATGAAAAGACATAGCAACATAATCTCAAACATGCACAAAGAAAATATCCATACTTGGCCTTTGAAACTGATAACATATTAAGTCTTGACATTACCTTTTTGCCTGGCCTTGGCTATTACTTCAATGTGTTTCATTGCTGCCTTGAGCATCTTCTTTGTTACAACAGTGGGAATGTCCACCTAAAGAATAGTTTTAAAATAAAACCAAAACTGTTTTTTTTGTTTCCCCCCAAAATATATTACAGACAACTACCATACATATTAATTTGCTTATATGTCCCAGTTTGAACGATAAAATGAAGCACTAAGAAACAATCCACAAATTCTGTAGATGAGCTGACAGTGTGCTCTAGAACTAAATGCCATAAATGACACTGTTAACACATTTATTGTCAACATATTCCTACTTTGATTTTTTTATTCCAATAAATTACAGTAAGGCAGCATAACTTCCAGCTCACAGTATATGAAGCCCAGTTCTATGGGAAGACTTGACCCCCAACAAAAGCATCAGTTAACTATGTTCTGCTTCTAATATTTTTGTGCCTTAACACGCTGCAATTGTGTCCACAAGGACTAAAACCAAAGAGAAACCTCCTACACATACACAGAAAAAATGTGACTCCTCAGGTGATGGCAGAACCAAAAGAAAATTTGAGTTACAGAGTCACAAGACCATTAATGCCAACAACAAACATGTGTTATCAGAAGCCAAACAAAAGATATGTATGATTTAATCAAGGATTGTATTAGGGTCCTCAATTTGTATTTTCTTTGATGACTACAAAGACGGAAGGAGAATTATAGAACAATTCAGGCACAAATGGACCTCAGGATGTCTTAGCCCTGCTCCAAGCAGGCTCTGGTCAGGGTGCTCACGGCTATATCCACCCTGCTGCTGAAAACCTCCTGAGTTGAACAGTCACCTCCTCCAGCCCCAATCAACTTCGTGGCCCCTCGGTTGAACCTGCTCCACTTTCTGGTAAAGAGGAGCCCAAAACTGGATCAGTATCCTAAATGCCATCCAAAGAACCTCAAGTGAAGGCATATAATCACGTTCCTTGACTGTCTCTGCTCCTGTCACTACAACCTCGGATGCTGGTGGTATTTTAAGCTGCCACTGCTCATATTCAGCTCACAGCCTACCACAGGGTCAGGTCCTTTGCGGCAAGCAGAGCTTCTCCCTGAAGCCAGTCAGTCCCCAGCCTGTAGTTTCAAGGCATTCTTCTTTATCAGCTGTAGCAGTTTTTACAGAAACTCATCTAGAAAGTGATTTACACTTTGCATGCTCTTTAAGCAAGAGACATCTCAGAGGTGCAAAAACATACAGCTGTAAATGCTCAAAATCAAAGAACTTTGAACAAGTTTCTTTCCTGATGAAGGAATCCCTCCTCTTGCCAGACAAGGAAAGAGACAATGCAATTGCAAAGGCTACCAGAGCTGAGAGAAAAGTTGGTGGTTTTTATTCAATCGTACAAGGAGAATATTCCATATTCCTGCACACTGCCCTGCAATATTTGAGGTGCACAGCTATGACCTGACCTGGCCAGTCCAGACAAGCTAGTACAATTGACTGGAGCTGCCTAAAAGTAAGGTCAGCTCCTATTTACAAGCGGGAAAGGACAAGCTTCTGCTTATTAATGGAAAACCCTGTCTTTTGTGTTTCACATTCCAACAGCAAATCCTAGAAAATAAGAGTTTCCTATGGAACATACGGATACGGCAGTGCTTCTCCCTGCAGAGGTAACTCAAAGAGCACAGCCAAGGAAATTGTTATCAACACTGCAGTGGACACAGTGAACTTTTGTCAAAAACTTCAGTCAGATGCAGGGCTATCTATATCACACCATACAACAAGAAACCCTTCTCTTTCCCTTCAAAATCCATAACCAATCCAGAAATGGCCACAGCAAGAAAAATCCAGATTTGAAGTATTTCAGCATACATTCAAGAACTGACAGGCCTGAAGTACTTGTTACTTCATTCAACAACCATGCTTCGACCTAGGCAGCTTTAAATAGAAAACAAAAGCATTCCTTTCACTGAAGCAATTGGTAATTTTAAGTCTCAAATCAAAAGTAGAATACTCTTTGGCAAAAAAAAAAAAAAAAAAAAAAAGGTCTAAGAAAGAGAAAAAATAGCCTGCTTTTTCTTCCTCAATTTAGACATTTTATCTCTTAGCCAGAACTGTTGCTCTCAATTAAATCCAAAAGAAAGTACAGCTGCTTGGCAGAGGTATATGACTGTCTTATTTCCAACTGATGGTGATGAATTTCTTCTCAATGCATGCATTTCTGTGATTAACTTTATTTTGTAGGTCCCCTAACAGTGCTTAATACTGGCACACATCTTGAGTGTTTCCTGCACATATTGTCTACCCAGAGAACTGAAGATACTACATTTAAATCCTCACTGTTAAGGGCAGATATGGTAAATTAACACTCTATTTCAAGATGCTATAACTCATTTGAGATAACCCAATTAATACCTTATTACATGATCAATAGAGGAGACATGATCATTTTCTGTGTCAACAATGGATCCATGAACAATGCAACTAACACCAGCATGTATTACAACTCCATATTAAATTTTAAGATTTTAGTCTAGATTTTCGCTTTGATTTATTCCACTTTCACACCTCCATACCATGTCCGTGCTACATGGACATTTGCTAATTTTCTCCCACGTTCCTTTAAAAAGCAACATGCCTGATAAGAGTAAACAAGAAAGTCATCTGGATTTGATATGTAAAAAGGAGAGAATCAAGCTGTTAATAAGTCATGACAGAGAACACGTACAACTTGTAGCTCAGAAAATATTGTTGTTACTAAGGCAGGGGAAAAAAGACACACATTTAAGGTAGTGGTTCCAACAGAGAGGCCAGCATGGACTAATTCTGGAAATTGAGTTAGCAACCCTTTCTGCTGAGGACAGCCAGAAAGTTAGAAGCAGTTCCTGTGAAACAGGCTTGAAGCACTTTACCAGAAAAGAGTTGTGCTGTTAAAAAGAGAGCACATACAAAAAAAGTATGTGCCAATAGATTAAACGCAGCAAATAAAATCTTTTAATCTTTAGCATTCAGAATATCCTTAAGAATTGCATTAAGAGGAGAACCATATCTTTTTTAATTCTTATGGTAAGCTGGTCACCTAATGGCAGTCTATTCTTTACAGGCAATGGAAGGGCCTTGTTTGCATTTTAAGAAGACAAGCAAGCAGCAGCTGCAAGACAGGTACGCAGCTCACCATTTTCTAATAGGTCTTTTTCAGTAATTTTCCAAATTGGTTTCCACTTCGATTAAGTCACCAAAAGACAGCTAAAAGACCACAAGGTTTTAATAATGCCTTGCACTGGATATATAAAAATATATCCATTTTCAAGGACTGGGGAAAGGTTTGAGTCACAAGGGACTAAGTCACTCCTATATGGTGTCTCCTCCCTCCTTTTGAGGCTTATCCCATTCTTAGTTGTAAACCACCTCTGAAGATTCATCATTGGAAGTGTTCAACATCCTGTTGGACTTGGCTTTGAGCAATCTGTTCTTGTGAAAGACATCCCTGCCATAGCAGGGGATTAGAATAAGTGATCTGTGAAGGTCAATTATTTCTGATGGAAAACCAACACTGATGCCTTTAAGTCACCTTACCTTGTGAATTCTCCGAACTAAGACGGACGCAAAAAACCGCATTGTCCCCCTCAGTTCATCCACTGAGGACTCATCATCAGTAATATTTCTGCAGTGTTGCAAAGCATGGCATGTAAGAAAACAGAATAAAATAAATTTCTGTTAATCTGACCACAATACATTTGGCACTATTAAAAGCCTAAGAACATTCAACAGTGATATTTAACTGGAATGAACTGAAATGAAAGTTACCAGAGAGTCAGCCGTCCTCTGTTTGAGGAAAATACACAGCATTCCCACTATGTCTGTGCACACAAGGGCTTAAGAAAAATGTCAGGGAATTGGAATGATATACCAATTCCTGCACTCATACACTATCTGCATGATTTTGACTGAGTAAAATCTAACCTATTTCTACATAAGTAAACACATCCTAACTTAATAGCATAAAGAAAATTGAAATTATTTAAAGTGTCTTCTGCTTGGAAACAAAGAAGAATCTAAATAGATTTACAAATCATTATGTTAAAATATCATCTAAACGTTTTATCTGGCTTGCCAGTTTCCATCTGCTGCAATAAAATATGTTCAGTGAAAAATCACAGTAAAAATAATTAAGCATGATTCAAGAAGAAAAATACCTAACTCCATGACTTTTTTTGAAAACTGAACGAAAACAGGAAATACACTAAGTCTTAGATGAAGAAACTGCAACTAAACTGAATGGAAAAAGTGATCACGATGCCAGCGAAAAACCCAAAGTCTACCAATTATTAACATGAACTTCAGAGCATGACTAATATATTGGTAAAACTGCAGTATAACAGCTGCATAATGACAAAAAAGAAGCTGCATCCAGTTTTACCTAATGGCCATATGCAAGAGCCATCATAGTTTCTGGCAATAAATGAGTGCATATGTAGTAAGTAGAAATATTACTTGTGTTTAGAAAACATCACTAAAAGCAACAACAGGACATTTCAAAATTAAAAAAAAAATGCATAAAACATTTTATATTATTCAGCATCCAACTTTTAAAGCTATTTTAGCCTGTGTTATAGGGCATTCAGAGGCACGTTGAAGATGAACTGTCAGGTACAGATACTAGAGATACTAATGACCTGAGAGTCACAGTACACAACTAATTGCATGAAAAAAACCACCTCAAAGAAAGCAGCTTGGCCTGAGAGACACAACCATCCTCCAAAAGCTAATTACATGCAGATAAGAACACTGTAGGGGAAAGTTTGGTCTAAGATCAGCAGCTGACATTTTATAAGCAGTATGTTTAGAAAATACCCCCACTGCCAAAGGGATTAGCATTGCCAAGGGATTAACAAACTGTATTACAATAGTACAAGTATTTGACAGACAACAAGATACATGAAGTAATTTGGACCAGAAGTTGTTATTTTATTGACACTTGGATAACCAGTATCTTGGCTAGCTCTACTTGGACATGACTTTATGCCACATATTCTCACAATACATTTGCAGAGACATTCTTTTAATCACCAGCGGACTGAAGACTGGTAAAAAAAAATTATGAACCTGTAAAATGTCAAATCTCCAGTGACACCGTGGAAAGTCCAAATAACTCACTTGGAAACATTTTAAAAACTGGCTGTGTTTTCCCAGAACTTTAGGAATATTAATTGTAAACAGTTACAGAGTCTAACATCTCTAGAGAGATACGCCCAACTGCTATCACACGCAACGTCTTACGGGATTCACTGATAAATGAAAATCATATGCAAATAACAAAGTGGTTTTTTCCTCTGTGTGTCAATTATTCTTACAAAACTTGGCCAACTCCTTTCAAAAAGATGCAGAAAGTAAGTTGCAAGCTAATAAAAATGTAAAGCTATGGTTTGTAACTCAACAAAAATCCTGAATTTTTCTTGCATTACTTGCATTTAAAATAGAAGCAGCTCCGTATGTAAAAACATTGGTTTTAGTCAAAGAAAAATGTTTTCATAGCAATGTATTACAAAAATGGGGTAATTACTGAATTCTGTACTAATCTGAGAGAACAAGAGTTGCAGCACCATCAACGACCAAAAATATTTAGTAAGCACACAGTGACTTATTCAAACTTTAAACTCTCATATTGAAAAGTAGATTGGCATAAGTAAGATATTATATAGGTTTGCTGTACAGCACAAGCCATAGACTCAGACCTGTGTTTTGTAGCTCTGCAAACTTGAGATTACTTACAACTGTACTCTATTCTTCTCATGGAGTTGAAAAAAAAATTAAACAAATATAACAAGCATAAATACTTCGAAAAATAACAAATAAAAACGCTCACACGTATAACAAGCTATTTCAGTATAGTTCACTGGATTTTAAGTACTAATCCTCATTCATTTACAGTGATCCAAATCTAGGGATGTTTGCCTCTAAATTTTACCGTAATAAAATATTAAAAACTCTTACACAATTTATTAATGAAACAAACATAAAACATCTTTTATCTGCTTATAGCAGTTTTATTCCTAAGAAAAAAAAATCTGTGATTTTATCTTGCAACACACCCTTCTGGTAAACATTACACTGCCCTGGCTTGTGACTGACATACATTCTGGTAGCACTAATGTCCAAGACAGCATCAGTTGTCACAGCACAAAAAACAAAAATCAAAATTTTTTAAGAAACAAATAAATAACAATTAAAAACAATTAGGTAGCTTCTGCACAAAATCCATTCACCTGACAGGTGGAGCAGTTAGCATAAGGAATTATGCCTAGACTGTTCTGCAAGAGAACATAACCAACTGTTTTACCAACAGTTGGTAATTCTGTCAAGTACAAATTGCCTGCTAGTGCTTACCCAGCCACACTGCTAAATAAGGACAGCCTGGATGCAAAGGCTCTGTGAAGATTCAGCTGAGTGAGCTGAGGTTTATTAGCTCAGAAAAAAAGCACGTCCTGAATACACAAATCCTTTCTTCTGGCCGATCTGAGCTTTGCAAACTGTGCAGGTACAGCTGGAGTAAGAAAAGTCAGAACTGACATACTCTACAAGCCAGACCTCAAACAATGACACACAGACACAGTTCAGGTCTCCTTGCACAACACTTGCTGGAAACACCTGAATGTCTAGACTAAATAGGATCAGATCTGACATTACTACTGTTAAACTGAAACCAGTAAGCCTTTCAGGACCGAGTTGCTTCCTGTAGAATTACTTGGATATCGCTGCACCCACTACAGGTCACTGAACTCCCAATATTTCAGGTTCACAGAAAGCCTGTTAGATTTGATCAGCATGGTATGAATTTAGGGAGCTAGTTCAAAATCCAGAGGTGCAGCCATGCAGAACTTAAGACAGTGCAGAACACCTATACTGCTCACCAGAGGCCAAGATGTAGCAGAATGTAGGCTGGTTGGCTCCCCGCCAAGTATATTTTACACCTCATTTCTAACTGTAAATTATATATATATAGTATACTACTATCCCCACCAGATTATGTATTCCAGACTTCCATCATCTTGGGTGTCAGAGAGTTAAGTAATTGGTGGAAGCCAAGTTTCCTTGTCAGTCCATAACAAAGACATTGAAGACACCTTCCACCAGCCAAGAAAAAACTCTTTTCCAATTATGCATTACAGGAGATGGTTGCCTTACATTTGTTACTTTATCAAACAACTCAAAGAACATGCTCTGGTTTTCTGTATTTGAAAGTTTAAAACCTTGAGGTTTCCAACTTGCATTCACAACACACAGTGCTAAAGCTCCCTCTGCTGTTTGCATCAGCAGTGAAGTTTTACACTTCAGCATACTCAACACACAAAGTTAGAAGTGAAACATGCAGGTATCGACCACAATTAAAAACCCAAGAGGCAAAGAAGTCTGCCAAGTAAATTTTAGATCCCAGAGACTGAAAAAAACCCAAACAACACAAGAGTAAAAGAAAAGAAAGCATACAATTTTTTAGGACAGACTGAACATTTCCATCCAATGAAAAAGTCAAATTCAGAATTAAGGTAAGATGTTGTTTGCAAACATTAACACCAACATTACCAATTAGAAATATTTTAAAAACTTCTTACAAAGTGCTGCAAAGCACTAATTCTTATATAAGAGTACAAGGTAGAAAACATAAAAGAAACAAAAAAATCCACAGAAAAAATAATTAGCCACAGTCTTTTCTTTATTCACTGTATTTACACAGTACTAGTCTATTCAGTGCAACATAATCACTGATAGTCTTAAAACTCAGAAGATTACAAGATGATCTCCAGGAAGCTGGCCACATGTATTCAAAATACCTTTTCTTTAAAACCCTGCAAAGTTATTTATTTATTTTTTTAAAGCAATGTGATAGATCAGTATGCTTCTAATCTGGAAATAAATTTCAGAGGGGGTGATGGGTTGAATTTTTAACAGATTTTCATCAATCTGTATTTACTTCCACGTAAGAGTTATTACAAAACAAATATATAAAAATAGATAATCTGAAAGTGTTTTTAGGATTAAATCTGAATTGCAGAATCACCTCTATCATACCTGAACTACTAAAAGATCTGTTCTACTAGGCTAAGAGACGATAAAATTATGAAACTGCAGCACTTAAAAGTATGCTTTGTATTTCACTACGGAAACAGAAATGTTTTTTTCAGGTGACAATTTCTTAAACAGGTTGACAAATATTTACAGTATTAGAAACAGTAACTTTTAAGTAAAGCTCATACCTGTACCATGGATAAATAAAGTTTTCCAGCACCAACTCAAGCACCTGTGCAGAACAAAGACAACCATGTTACAAAATGAACAGTTTACTATAAATCCCTGTTAGAAGAGTTGAAATCATTAACACCCTCCAAAACTCATAGGACATAATTCATAGATCATAAAACTTTAACACATAAATGTGTAAGCTGTGGTCCTGTTGCAAGGTCAACCATTTTGCATCATAAGCAGTACTTTGGGCAAGTAACAGCAAAGTGATGGTTTCATCACATATCAACAAGAAACATCAGTCATAAGTACTATCAGTAACATGGAGTCCAGTGCTGTGGCCACTGTCAGGCAAATGCTGTGAAACACAGAATGTTACCTCAAACAACCATTCCCTAATTTTTCAGATCAGTCCCTCTTCTTTTCTGACGTAGCATGGAGTGTCCCAGAGGCACAGTTACCCATACCACACTTACACACACTTCCATCCTTTTCACCCAAACCTCCACCTTTTCCAGATCTCTTCCACCTTCAAAGCTGGAACAGTCAAGCCTGCATGCTCACCACTCTCAAAGAATGCGAAAGACTCATAAAATACAATTCCTATGAATGCCATCTATTCTTCTCTATGTCCTGCTATCAGCTTTCAACAAAGCCTGCCTTATGGTTCAGCCATCTCCTGAAGTCCTAACCAGAGCACTTCTCAAAGTCCTTGTCCAACACATACCCTAAGGGTCTTTTCCATCCTGTTCCTAGCCCCTGTATATCCCCCATACATGGATCTCTGTAGGAGAATCTTTTCTACCCTTTCCACCAAACCTGTTCCATACAGGTCAAGCCTGTGGTTGTTTTTTCCATGCCAGGGTTAATCAGAATGAACCAATGCTATTGCAGCCTCCTCACAGACACACCCTGGTTTAGCTTGGCTTTCAATGTGACAGAAGAAGGAGCAGAGGAGGTGACAGTTCCTGTTCAATCAAAGGGCTGCCACCACCGTATACACCAGGTGTACTGCTCACACAACTGCAGCTTTCACACTTCTCCTTACAACTACACCTACCTGTTATAATCCTTGCAGCATGATTAGCAAAATGAAAACTTCTAAAGAGAAGGAAAACTGTCAGACAGTTGGAAAACTGCCAAGAAAAGAAAACATGAGGAAGGAGACAGAAGGATGAACTTTTCTTAAGACTTCTCCTCCTTCAATATAGCCTCAAGATTTCACTCATACTACCTTCTCCCATTGCAGCCTATCCCTTAATTTGAGTCAGTGCTTTAGAAATCAGTTTGTCCCCAAAAGCATCAACGCTGATGAGGGTAGCAAGAGAGAATACATGTGTTGCTATGTGAGGCTGCTCTGCCATGTTCTGTAGAAAGAATGCTTTTTCAAAGCCACTGTGCACAAAGAAAAATGTGAAGTCTGTTTGAAAGGAAAGCTGAATGTAACAGCTGATACACAAGTGTCATTCATGAGAATAAGTGTTACGCTTCTCACAAGATCTGCTGCTGCACTCATTCACGCTGTATGCACTGCAAGAATTCAAGACTTACTAAATTTATACTATCTTTAGGGCACTACATGCCTCTGCTCCTCTCATGATTATAAAAGCATACTCAATAAAAAACACACCATGGCCTTTTTAACTCCTCTCAACTCTTCAGACTTAAGCAGCTGATGAATACTCCTTTTCTGTCTTCACTAGTAAGAATATCACCTACTCAGATCTGGTAAGATACTTTCTCTTTTCCAGTTGTTCCACTTCTGCGATTTTTTCGCCCCTCTCTCTGAAGAGATGTTTTGCAGCTTGGGATAACTTTAGATGTCTGTGTTATGGACCACACAAAATCATCCATGTCTTTTCTCCTACCTTTATGTGCTACAGCAGTAATAGATCTTGAAACTGTAATACCATAATGTGTTAATGATAGATGGGTAAGCTAAATGCTGTATCATGTTGTCTTGTGTCATCCCCAACGCCCAATCTCATATTTCCATTTATAAGCAGGATGGAAGGGTTAGGGATATGACAACAGATGCTTTAATTCCCAGTTTAGAAGAGATTAGGGAATCCCAGAGAACCTTCTATGGAAGTTACTCTTCAGACAACAAAAAGGAGATCACATCCAGCTCCAGCCAGCAATCACAAACCACTGGCCTTAAGAGCAGTATATTAAACTATTTAAGCCAATTCCCCTGATGCCTTCCATAGCACTGCCACTACATTAAGCCACCAATTTACTCCAGAGAAATCTGTCTCACAGGTATTGTGGCATTATTTTTGTTCATGGAGAGCTTCTAACAAAATAAACCTCTTTCCAGGCTCAAAGTGCACTCTTCAAAAGAAGTGCCTTAGAGAAAGGCTCGAAAAAACATGTCCAAAGGAGCCCCTTTCTTCCTGCATTTTTGCTCTGTGCCTCCCTGTCAGGAGCAACAGCAGCAGAGCACCTTCTGTTTGGAGTGGAAAGTACACGTGCATAGCCTTCAAGCACAAGACAGTGTATTCAAAGGGAATACTATGTACTCCTCTTGAAACAGCTTTCTTCATTCATGACTACTTTGGAAATGAAAGCCTGTGCAACAAGCTTTCCATCAATATGCCACTGCAATTTCAGTTCATCAGATGTTAACGTAACTGATTGGCCCTCTCTACCTCTACAGTCCAGAAGGCTCTGAAGGCACTAGAAGAATTGTTTCCAACAGTGAGAGATCTCATCCTTACCTAAGCAAAACACACATGGTTCTGAGATTCATCTTCCCATGGTTATTCAATGAGCCAGAAAAGTTAAAAAAAGTGCAAGACCTGACTGTCATAGTTGAGACGGCCACGACAAGTAAAAAGTTCGCCACAACAACTTCTTGGTCAGAGAAAAGGAACTAACTCTTTATTTTACAAAGCCTCTTTTTGTACTATTTCTAACATTCATGTCACATATTCATTGGCTCTCAATTCACCACCCCACAATGTCATTAGTTACTCAGAACTACATCTTGCAGTAACACCACCTGTGAGTCTCTTACTATCGTTGTTTATGGATTCCTGCTTGTTTTAAGCTAGAGAGAAATAGTGCCAACTGGGACAAACAGGCCTCTCTCACATCAAGGTAGTTCTCAGTACATACCTACAGTTCCCACACCTGATGACCCTTCCCACTCAAAAGTGGAAGACAAAGTCTCCTTGAGATTCATCCCATATTGTAGTAACTGAGCTGCAGTTAAACCATTTCACAGACTTGCTAGTGTTTCACTTCCACAGCCACACCATAAGGGCAGGCTTTATGGCACTGCTTCCACAGAACAATGCAGGTATCCCACTAGCCAAAGACAAAGAGAGCATGCACAGAGACAGACAGCTGACTCAAAATGCACTTTTCACTGGGAGTTCAGTTATCACTGGTCAAGATACCAGAACGCAAGACGTATTCAACTAAGGCTCAAGTTACCTCTATAGCGCTAACAAAACACATGTGGACACACAGAAAGCATCCCCTACTTGCACATTTACTAAACACATGGATGGCATGGCAGAGGCAGTTAAGTATGATGCTCCATTGCACCAAGGTGCTGTACACAAGTTAAAGGAGAGTTACTACATTAAATCATCTCTACTACAAAATACAAGCACTCAAAAAGTAATAAGCCACTGACGGCCACTAACTGGATTTGAAGGCATGCAGTCCATACCGTTTTCCCTTGAACCCTATCAGCATTCCAGACTGTGTCAGTGTGATTCCGCTGGACAGAAAAAACCTGTCACATCATCCACTGCACTTCCATAAAACGTTGGGAAAGCAGGACACATACACCCACTTCCATTCTAGCAACAACAAAAATATTATTCAAGCTCAATTGCTCATACTACACATATGCCAATAAAGTAGATGGGACACCTCAAAGAATGACAGCTAATGATAAGCCATTTCCCTGTCTGTAAATTATTATTCTCCAGTTTTAAATACAAATGATGAGTCATTTCATTTAAAGCCTACCGATTTTTCAAGCATTTTGGAGAATGACTGGTTCTATTGTGCGTGGGCAGCTTTGAATTGTAAAACCAAAGGCAGCAGGTAGCAATATAAGCAACAGCTGAATTTAAAAATTTTTTTTAAAAAGAGAGAGAAATTATTTTCCAGCATGCACTGCAATACTGCAAGCTAGTCAGCCTTTGCTGCTGAGACAAGCTTTTTGGGGACTGCCACACAACTGAGCCCAGTGTCAGGAGGAGGAACTGTAGAGCCGAGTGATGACTGAGACAGTAGCAGGTCAGAACTACCAGGCCAAATTAGAATGGAAAGGAGTGAGGATTTGATACATAAACCACAATAACAATTATAAAGCCTTAAAAGAGAGTACAACTAGATACTGACACCACTGACACCACCACTGACACCACTTCCTGGGGGTAAAACAAGCCATTTCCAACAAGAAAACATGCAGCCCATTGTGCTGCTACAAGAGTTCAGGACTGGCAAAGAGCACATTCAGGCAATTACTGATTTCTTGTCATGCATTTGTCTATTTCTTGCTTTCAGAAAACAAAACAAAAAAAAAATCTAGTCTCATAATCAAATCATGAACCTGAGAACTTAAGAAATTAAAAAAAGAAAATGTGAGATCAAAAGACAGCAGCACCTTGATCCAATGAGACATTTCCTTCGCAATGCTGATCAAGAGTAGCTGAGCAGCTTTCCCAGCTCACCTCCCACATAGCAAAAATGAGATTGCAGAAAAAAAGGTGAGTTCATTAAGAGAACAACAGAATTAAATTCTCCTCTATACAATCTGTAGCACCTGGATTACATACAATGTAAAACTGACAAACTGATATCACATCCTAATTCAAAAAGAAAGAAAATATTGAAGAAACTAACATAATGCAAAATGGATTAGAAACCGGAAACAAAATTATACCTAGGTCACCACTTCATTTTTGTGCAGGACACAGCCCAAACTATAAAATATTGATAGATGCATGGTTGAGACAGTTTAGGATTCAACTATAAGAATAAATATAAATGGGGGGAGGAATGTCGAGGCGTAGGTTTTGTTATTCTTTTGAACCATGTCCAGCAGCTGGATAGACTAAAACAAGGCTGCAAAAGATTAAGAATTTGCAGTGAGACAAACTGTCATCACAATCCAAGAGAGAAAAATCCATACTTGTGAGGAAAACTTGGATTTCTTCTGATTTGAGTGTGTATTAAATTATCCTGAAAGCACTTGAAAACACAAGCTTAAAGGATATACACCTGGTTCAAATTAGAAACATTTGGAAACGAGAATATTGCCAAAATTCTTCAACCTGCAAAAAAAGAGCTAGAAAAACTTAAAGATAATAAAAAAATCCCAGAATTATTCCAAGTATTTGAAGAAATTGTTTTTTAGAAACAGGCTGCACTCTGCACTCCTTTAGAATCTAATTAATCTTAATTCAGTTCACACTGTATCAGCTTCTCTCTAATGTATGTGACTAACCCACAAAAGAAAACAAGAGCAGTCTCCCCTTCCAACCTGAAGGCTATCCAATTCCAGGCCAACATTACATGCTGCATCCTCAAAGCAGATGGTCAAGAGGAATACAGTGTGAGCATAACCCCTTGCTACCTTTTTAACCAGCAGAGAAGAGCTGCAATGAGGAACCACACAATGAGATTTCTCATTTCAAATAGTATCTGTCCTACACAGGTGAAAAAGATGGCTCAGACTGCTTCTCTGGGTCCATGGAAGAGGATGACCTCAGCTCACTGCCCTGGAAGGTACAGAACCGAGACCTGGTACTTCCCTCTAGTTAAGAACACAAAGGAGTTAAAGGAATGGGAAGCATAGATACACAAAACCCACGTCTGCAGTGCTAAACAGAGCATGGCCTGGGGACATGCCACTGATGTAAAAAGTAACAGCAAAGAAAAGGCCACTGTTTTGGTAAAGGCAGAACTACAGCAACAGCAATCAGATACAAAATGCCAAGAAGATAGCTATAGTATATGAAGAGATACTACAAAGAACTTTTTCAGCGTCAAATTCCCATTTAAGCTAAACAGGAAAATTTCCTGTTCTGCAGCATTTATCACATCCTTTGGTAGACTGCCACAGCTATTTGGTACCCTAAATCCTAAAAATATTCAATGCAGAGAAGCATTTATTTTACATTCTATTATTAAAGCAAGAGTCCATTGAAATTTTATTCAATGAAATTCTACTGTTATTTTAATACACTTATTTTAAAAAATAATAGATTAAGTAACTTTAAAAGAATAAAGGTTTGCTTCTGAAATCACAGAGGAAGTCACTTCATTCAACCAGAGGAAGCCAACAAGTTGCTACCTGCTCTCTTTTAAAAACATTCCTCAGCTGTCCATCCCTTCCTTCCCTTAAGGTTTTCATTCTCTTCCTACTCCTGCAGTGGGCCATGCCTGTGACTACATCTCACAGAGCTGAACTAAAGTGTTAGCTTATACCACAGACACACAGAGCTTTGACTTCATACACCGTGCTGTCATTTGCAAGAACACACAAAAATCCTCTCACTTCTGCCAATCGTTCATCCTCCTACCACAGAACTCCAAAGCTGGAATTCTAAATAAATGGATATTAAGCTACATACTTGCTTGTGAATTTTCCTAGCTTCAAAACACAACAAAGCTCATTTGTTTGGCTGCCAATATATTTCATCAATTACCAATCAAGGTAAAAAAAAAGCCAAAATGCAAACACAAAGAAAAACTGCTCATCAAATAGCTCTTTTAAAAAGAGATTAGAACAAAACAAAATTCCTGATTTAGAGTCTTACTAAAAATATATATGCTATTCTTCTTCAAGTAAATTCACCAGTTTCTTTTTTTAGACAGATTTTGTTACAGCTTTGTCTGATGATTTTATATAGAGTCATAGAATGGTTTAGGTGGGAAGGGATCTTAAAGATCATCTAGTTCCAACCCCCTGCCATGGGCACGGACATCTTCCACTAGATCAGGTTGCTCCACACCACCTGGCCTTAAACACTTCCAGGTATGGGGAAACAAGAAGTTCTCAGGGCAACCTCTTCCAGCAACTCACCACACTCACAGTAAAGAATTTCTTCTTAATATCAAATCTAAACCTACTCTATCAATTTGGATCCATTCCCCCTTGTCTTCCCCCATGCTCTTGTAAATAGCCTCTTTCCATCTTTCTTGTAGGCTCCCTACCATCAAATTATCATCTCCATTACAGAACTTTTGTAGCTGGAACAAACCAACTTTTACCCTCCACTCCAACAAATTAAGCAGACTGAAACTTGACTTTTCAGGACTCAGACTTGTTCAACTGTATCTGCTCTTTTCAATACTCTTCCCAATTTACACAAACATTTCTTCTATGTTCTAGGTGCACTGCTACACAAGCAATCCATGTTTAAAAGCAGGCCACCTTGCCTCCCCGCTCCCAGCAAACACTCTTTTGATTTGGCTTTTACATGAACAAGTTAAAATACCTGGGAAGTACATCTGACCCATCTCCTGAACCAGAAGCAAAAAAGTCTAAGGGACATGTATCAAAAACCCATAGAACTTTAAGGTACTAAAGAAACAATGCACCAATTACCTCTGAAAGTGATGCATCAACCTTGGAAGGCACTTTCAGATCCAGCCATGGCTGATAGTTTTCCAGAAGCAAAGTAGGTCTGTAGGAGAGCACGGAAAGGTTTATGTAGCAACACGCAATTGCAAGTTTCCTACTGTGATGTGCAAAATGGCAGCAGTACTAAGCTTACCACTGCCACAGATGTCATTTACCTGTGCCTCTTGCATTTGACCTTGCCACATACAGCACAACTGTGACCATGAGGAAACAGCTCCGGCAATTCCAGCTGCTAAGAGATTTGGACAAGTTTACTTTCTCCAACATGATGACTATTAATATACCAACACGCTTGTCAATTTCCATTTAGAGCACCCAATTACAGAGAACTGAATGAAGACAAACTTCTTCTTCCATCAGGAAAACAAGATAACACGGAATGATATGAAAAACAACTGAACCAAAAAGAAAAATTGCTTCTGCTGAAACAAAGTGCGAGAACACAGATATCACCTCCCTGTGCATTCATAGGTGTAATAACAGACCAGTTGGTTTCTCTGCCAAACTTGCCTTATTCATAGACTTGAACTCTTGTAACTATACCTTTTTAGTCCTATGACATTGTAAATTAAATCATTATAAGTTAGAAAAGAGCAATCTGTTTTGGGAATATTTTTCTCTTTCAAATGCAATACTGCTCACAGAATTTTGACTACTGTGAGGAAAGAAGACTCAGCACCAAAGGAAGGGCGTCTTTAGAAAAGAAAAAGCCCCAATAAAAGAGCAAACAACATAATTTCTCCACTGTCTGCTACTCAAATGCTCAAAATGCAAAATGAGGGGAGGAGGAAACAATGGACACTCCAACAACCAGCCTTGCAGCCACACGTGGATTTGATGTGACTATGCAGAAACATGGGAAGAATCCGAAGTCCTAATCATTGTTTTTTGCGACAAAACACCTGTCAGCAGGAGTATATGAGCTGTATTGATGTACAGTATTTCTGAAAGTAGCTAGCATTAGAGAAGAACTCCCACTCCATACAAATTCTTACCATATTTAAAGAAAGCACAAGACTCTTCACAGACATATTTACCTTGGGTTTGTATTTTATTGTGAACAGAATATTGGGCAGCAGGGAGTCCGGTCCCAAGGAACAGTAGAAGGTGACGACGCCAGCCACGAACGACCAGAAGATCATGAGAACGTGAAGATACCTTTGAGACAGAGAGGGAGGAAACACTGCTGCGTGAGAAGGAGCCGCGCCGCCCGCGCCCGGCGCCCCGCCCGCCCGCTTACCGATTGAGGAGCAGCGTGGCGGTGCCCAGCGCCAGGAGCAGGCAGCAGGAGAGCGGGTACTGCCGGCAGGTCTCCCGCAGCCCCTCGGCGCCCCGCAGCCGCCGCAGCAGCCGCCGGCCGGCCGCCGGCACGCCCCCCATGGCGGCCTCGCCCGCGCCGGCCGGGCCCGGAGGCGAGGCCGCTTCCGCTACCGGCGCCCCGTGATGGCGGCGCCGTGACGGGCCCGGCCCGGGGCGGGGCGAGAGGCGGCGCGGGAGGAGCGGCCCCGCCGGGGAGCGGCCCTGCAGGCCCGCGGTGGCATCTGCAGCTGTGCTGTGTCAGGTAGCGTGCCAAGCACTGGAAATAGAAGGGCTCTGATGACAGCAAGCTTACCTAGTTATAAATACTTGGGTTCTGGACAACGAGGGGTTCCCAGCCCCAAGCGGCCAGAAAGTGCTACGTCTGATTAAATGCTCTATATTTGGGTGATGACTGAACGAAATCATTCAGTGACTGGGACGCTAAAACCCTATAAACACCGCTCAAAGCTTCGTAATTGGCTGTAAAGAAAAGGAACAGGGTAGGAAACCATAACATCAGTGAGTATACAAGAGTAAGACATTGAAAAGAGGATTTCTAGAATGTAGTTTATTGCTAGTGAGAAGAATTTAAACCACCTCCACGTGAGTAACACCTCTAGTTACCCTGTGAGTCGCGAGCTTTCAAACCACTCGAGTGCTTTCAGCAGCTCTGCAGTTCCTCAGTTTTACCAAACTCCAGTCTCTGTTAATAAGACACTACTGGTTATGGGAATGTGAGTTCAAAGGGCAAAATGAAACAGCTTCTGGGAATTCGCACTGAGAAAGGGGCTTCGAAGCGGCAAATATGAAAGAGACCCGCTCAGGGAGAGGTGTCTGCTTTTAGCTGTTTTGAGAAGTTGCTCTTGCCTTGTATGTCCATTTGCACAAGCGCCACGCAGGCACATTGGGCACACTGAGTAAGTGAGGGCACACGAAATACTGAAATACATCTGTTCAGATGAGTCGTGTTTACAAATCTTCACTGAGATCCCCGCAAGTACACTGTTAAGGAAATGTTGGTATTTGGAGGGTGAGTCAGTATCTGGAAACCGAAATCTGAAAACAGCTTTCAGAATCTTTGCTCAGATGCTTCGGCAGTTTATGCAACACTTCCCTTGACCTCTCGAGTAGGTGAAACGCTGCAGTTCGACTTCAGTATGTTGACCTTTCTCAGAGCGCTTGGCAAAAGCCCAGGGTCAGCTTGAATTTCTTTAAGAGTCTCTGCACAGTATTATTTCATGTCAGTCCACATTTTCTAGTAGAAGAAACCAAGGTGCATTCACGCAGCAAATATCCATACAGTCTATTCAGAGGAAATTAATTTTCCTAAGATGCATTTTTTTTATTATCAGCTTACTTTATCCTAGCTTTACTGCTTGTGATTTTTAGTCACTTATCTTGCAATGCTTTTAATAAGGAATAACTTTCAAAAATATGTAATTCTTACAGTATTTCATGAAGATGCCACAGCATCGCATACCTGTAACGCAGGAAGTGACTTGCACAGCAAAGCAGAAGCTTAAGTCAAACTTCTGCTTCTGCTTGCACTCTCTACTTCAGGTAAAGTTTCTTTAATTTATAGCTTCAGTGTTAAGAATTGTGTTTATTTACTCTAAAATTGCCACATTCATGTCTGGCACTAGTTGTACCTCATTATCTGAGACGCCCTGCAATTTCCTTCAGTTCACAGACTTTACATCTGCTGGGCAGACACAACAACAATTTGCTTTACCCCATTCTGCTGGAGACAGCAATGTTGGCATTGCCCATCGCATTCTGTCACCATGGCCCCTTGATTGTTCTGGTACACTGAAAGACTCAGCTGACATTTGTTTTTCAACAAAATAAAACTATACAAGAACAAAAGGGAAACACTGGCAACATCAAGCTTTTCAAAATTCTTTGAGAAATAAAAACTTTATCCATTCCCTAGAAATAGCAAGTCTATCTCTCTTCACATAAATTCTTAGGAAGATTCTGTGGTCAACTGGAGAAGTGCCAGGGAAGAGCATGCATCTGGAGATGGGCTCTGAAGTAATGTGTCCAGGACTGGGTTACTCTGGAAAGATAGGTTATATTTTGGTATTTAAAATGTAAAAAGGATCTTTCACTGATCATACAAGTCATCTTGTGGAGCCAGTTCCTCCTGGTTTCGGGCTTAGGGTATGTTTTCTTTGATGGAAGGAGAAGCTTCTATTCTATAGAAGTGTCTATTCAAGCACTTAAGAAGTATGTTAGTGCAGATTTTCAACAACTTGAAATATAAAACTACAATTCTTGGCTAAGTAACATCAGTTATAAGGCTGAGATTGTATTGACCAAAGTGCTTTTTTTTTTTTTTTTAACACCTTAGAAAATGCTTTTTTAAAATGAGCCAGGCAGTGTACTGTAATATACAGATTCTCACCAGTTAATGGCATTTAATTTACTCTGCAAGTCTCCTTTTGCTCTTTTCAAGGCCTTACACAAGTTCTCTCTTTCAAGGATACAGTTGCCAAGGCTAATTTACAATATCTAATCCTTCATATTTACCCAACAAGGAATTAATTTTCCTTTATGATTATTCCTCACAAGTCCCTGTTCATTTTGTGGGCCCTGTCCAAGAAGTTTAAATAAAAGCCTTCATATCAATCTTTAACTTATGCCATTTAGCAGAAAACTTTAGTGAACACTCATCTTTAATATTCAGAATATAGCTAAGCTTGAATAAAGAAGTGAAACTGAAGTTGGCCAGTCAGATCCCAAGAAAGCTAAGCATTAGTAGGCACTTTGGCCTTGACTTTTTCAAATTCAAAACTTAAAAGTCATCCACCAACAGTTACTGTTTCCACCTGAGATGATCCAGGTGTATGCAACAAACGTAAGATGAAAACTGCCCTTTAGTAGTACTTTTTTTCCTTTAAAGGAACACTGAAACTTCAGGGGAGAGAGATGGCTGACCATTTGCTGCATATTTCTGGTTTGGGTAAGAGAATAATTATAAGCATTTTGATAAGTAAAATTAGCTTTACTGTTATAAATACCATTATATTAGTTTGTCTGTTAATGAGTTAATAAACTGTTCATAGTCAAGATTTACAGCATTTGGGAGTCATCTCCCTGTACCACCCACACAGGCCCAAGCTTTCCTGCTGTATGGAAATATGTGCTGCTGGTAGTTTTAAGTTCTTGTATTTGCTTCCTGGATCACATGCTGACCCTCAGTATGACCAGTTTAAAGCAAACTAGATGAGAAAGTGGTAATTTGGGCCCAAAAGTACCTGCTCAATACAGCAACAGGGGCTTTGGATTCCTAGGTAAAATCCCACACAAGTTTTCTTCTAGAAGAATGGGTGAGTTCAGCTGCTGCAGTAAGGAGCAAAAAGGCAGATGGGAGGGAAAAATGGTTTAGGAAAAGACATGCAACACACTTGGTAAAAGATCACTGGTCTCCACACTTGCAGGGAATGACAAAGACTGATGTGTTGTTTGTTTAGAAGCAGATTTAGAAGGCAATTGAAGTTTAAGGGGAAAGGCTAAGAAGTTTCAATTGTAACATACCACTCAAAATTAATCTTTTTTTTTTTTTTTAAAGAGACTGTAAAATACAGTTCTCTTAGAAAACCTGAAAATACCTACCAGGCTGTGTTTAGTACTAAAAATACCAGGCAGAATAGAGACTTGCAGGGCAAAAAAAGAAGGACAAGGAGACTGTTTCAATACAGAAATTCAAGTAAAAGGACCCCCTCTGAGTTTCCAGAGGGTCAGTTTAGTATGCCCTACAGGAACAATGCCTGGCAAACCAGAAGGGTGCTGAGGAGCACAGTGTGTTAGAATTTCACTGGGACAAGGTCCATTTGGGAAGAAAGAAATCAAAACCAAACAAAAACCAGGCAATGTTCTAGAGTCAGTTTTGGCAATTTAGAAGAACTTGTAACTCTTAAGGAGAAAGGAAAAAGATTAAGAGACAGACTGGTGTATAGAGAGCTTTTCTTCGAATTGTTAACATGAAAAGGAATTTTCTGAGGAAATTCTTTCACAGACAAGACACTGGAGAGAATTTAGATACTAGAGATGAAAATAACTTGTTCAGTCATAAACTACTATTTATGGGACATTAAAAGAAAATAAAATAGAGCAGTAAGTTGCAAGGTGTAGAAGGTGACTACAACACAGTAAGAAATAGAGGCCTGCAGGAATATGCGCAGAAAAGAGGAGAACTAAACATATACAGAAGACACCAGAAAAATGCTAAAAGAAATTAATATTATGATTTGTGGCAACATTTAGCAAAGCTGTAGTCCACAGAAATTTTATCTTGATTTACCTGAGCAAAAAACAACAAGATCTCTGGATATGCACCTTAAGTATTAAGTGAGGTAGGTCAGTTGGTTGTATGTGCAAAGGAAAGATCTGGAAAACCTAATTCCTTTGAAAAACCTAGGCTGATGAGGGAGAAATGGGGGATTGTCAAGATGGATGTTAAGAATTTGTAAGAAAAAGTTTGTGAAAGAAATAAGGAGCTGTACTCATGCAAGCAGTTAAAATAATGCCATAGCACATATTTAAGAGCTCAGTCAAAATGAAAATTAAGCTGTTGACTTACTGTGGGGATAAAGAAAGCCCTGCTCTGGATACACACTGTGAAAATAACTATGTCAGGTCCTGAAGGGAATTCCTGCTGACCAACCTTGCTCAGTGGGGAAAATTTTAAAGTAGGAGTTCAAGGATGAACTTGATCAGATCCCTTGTTTAAGCTGAATTAAAAAGTGTCAAGATAATCCTTGTTAGATGAAATGTGTTTCTGTTAAACCATTGCAAACTGTTGCAGCATCTATGCCTCAAAACTATGGTGAGATCTGAAGAATTTAAAGCTAATTAAGTTTTTCATCATAGATACACGCTGGACTTACAGATCAACTGTGTTGGATCAGCTAAAGTTCAGCTGGGTGAGCATCAGGGGATGGCCATCAGAGCATACATACCTAGGAAAAAGTTGCAAAAGCATGGCAGGAATATAAGTTCCTGGAACATTCTTTTACTCTGATTCATAATCTTGGGGAGATCCTGAGAAAGAATTTATTTCTTAAGTTTCAAGTTGCTTTTGAAGAATCAGGAACTTTAACATCCATAAAAATCATTGAGCAAGGAGTTCCACCACTTGCATTTGTATGAGTGAAGATACAGCTCTCCAAACATTCTTGTTTACTTTTTCACAGATGGTGAAAAATCACTCCCTACTCAGCACAATTGCTGTTTATCACTTTATCAAAATACTTTGGTCAACCAGAGAAAGCTGTCTTTTCCAAAATTAAAATTCCTGCTCCAGTGAATTGTCCTTCACATAAGAGCACTTCTGTACCTTTTATCATCTTTGTTGTTCTCCCTCTCCTCTTCCAATTTTATTATCTCCTCTGTTATGTAGCAGTGAGTAGGGACAGGCTGCAACATGGGGAACAAAACTGTTAGAAAAATAGCATCCAAAATTATTTTTATTAGAGCTAGTGCCTTCTTAAATTGTTTCTTAAATTTTTTTTGCCCTGCCTCAGAGTATTTTAACATTTTTGCCTATGAAGATTTATTATCCTTTTTCCTCATTTGGATACAACTTTCATTTCTGATGGATTCCTTTTCTCCATCTTAAAAGAAAAACAGTGAAAAAAGTTCCAACCTAAAGCCTTCACATACTCAGGAAATTCTAATCAACAGGCAGAAGTCGTTAAAAGTGGAGAACAGACTAACTAACTATGGGTTGCTGCTGTAAGCCAGCTTATGTCCAAGAAAGCTTTCTGTGGGTACTTCACGTGACAATGTTATGTGACCACCAGAGACAGTGATGAGATCTGTGAGATCAGGCTTCTCTCGGTGACTGGTGAGCTGGTATCCTGGAGCCCATTGCTTTTAGCTTCTGTAGACACAGCAGTGAATGCCTTGAGTGTTTTTGTCAGGTCAGAATTCCACAAAGATATTTTTAGTTCAAGCAACCAGTTTCTCTGACAACATGAAGTATGTAAAAGCAGCATAGGGTAAAAGTTAAACAACATTGTCACCTTGAAAAACTTAATTGTGCTTAAGTCTTTCAATCAGACACTTCATGGGAACTGTTATAGAACCAGCTGCATAACCAGGATATTGTTTTGTTTACCATTTGTTGGCTGAGGATGTATGGAATCAATATGACATTTTCTTCCTTTTAAATGATGTCCAGGCAAAACTGAAGTATTTACAGAATGGTTAAAGAGAACATAATATAAATGTTGTATTTCCCTAGCAAGAATATTGAATATATGACAAAAGAAAAAAAAAAAATTTAAAAAAAAAAAAATCTGATTCTCTGTGAACAGGCAGAATGCACAAGGTGATTCAACAAGAGTGCCTGGACAGCTCCTCCTCATATGTAAGGATGACTCTTAAGTTTTTGAAAACAGCTTTTTGGAGCACACGGGCAGCTTGCCCATGTCTTACATGTTTTGTGGCATACCTGGAGCATATAGCTCCATGGTAGAGCTCCACTCCATGAGGAGTATTACTGTTTTAATGGGAGCTTAAAAAGTGGATCTTCAGTACTATGCTCTCTGCGAGGCCAGGCTTCCTTACAGATCAATCCTTCCAGCTCACAGCTGATCAATGCTATCTACTGAACATGGGCTCAAGTTCCTGGAGGTATGCCAAACGTTTTTTGCCATTCAAAATGCTGAAAAAAAGCAATGTATTATTATATACCATTTCCCTCTAGCACTGGCATTAGTGGTGCTTCTGCAGAAGCAGATGGTCCCTCTGTGGGTCTATCAGCAGACACACCTTGGCAGAACAGAATGCCACAGTCTCTCCCAGAGTGGCAAGAACAGCTACTTGTGATTCCTCCAGATGTTCTGCAAATGCATTTCCTGGTTCTGGTGCACACTTGGCCCCTGCACAGTGAATTTCCCTAAAATGTCCTTTGGGGAGCAAGCGTGCATGCTGAGGCAAGGGAAGAGGACTTTGAGCTGTCTGGAAAAGGCACAAACTGTGAAATCAAGAAGCAAGGACTATTTGGAAGATTTCAGTGAGTACTGCAAAACTCCGTTAAAATTTTGCTTTGCTTTTTATTTTCTGCTTTATTTAAGTAACTAGTATTCTATCTAGGAAAGGCAGTGGAGGTAGTAAGGTCTGATACCATATAGGGAATTATTATTACCACTCAGTATTTTTCTGAAACTCAGTAATTTCTGATTTGTGACTGAACTACTTGCTACCATATAAGCTACCTGGCTTATCTTTGTACAAAAAAAATCACGAAAGAAACTGCTTAAAACACCAGGCAGTAAGTTTCTCCTCTTTCACAGATACATATTTAAAAATTTATATTAATAAAGGAACATTTTAATATGAAAATCAGTTTACTATCCTTTCTATCAAACTTTAAGGAATAACACTTTCTTCCCCTTAAGAAGCTGTGAATCTTCCAGTCCAGTCCTGAGTTTGGATGTTCTCTGTAGGTCCTTTTGTTTATTAAGGAAGTGTAATTTCTTGAACTAAGACATGTAGCCTAGACTCAAGGAAACAGAACAGCTTCAAACAAAGTTCAGCAACCTTCATACTAGTTTTTAAGTCTTCATCTCTTGGGGTCCCAGCTGTCTGCTTCCAAGCCCATACTGTTAATTTTAATCACTTTCATTTCTGAGCAACCACCTTCACTGTAGAATACACCTATTTGGGTTCCTTCAATGAAGTCCTGGCCTCATCCTGAGAAACAATCAACCACTTCTCCCTTGAACGATGCTGGGCTTGTATCGCACTTTTCAAGAACAAATGCAACCCCGTACAAGATGCTGGTGTCCTTGGGAGCTCTTTGGGCCCATCCTGAGCTTGAACTCTGCAAAGAGGCTGCTGAATTGGCATTGACTCACCCCAGCTTTACAAGTGTAACACCTATTCTCACTTTGTGCCCTGCATAAAGACATTCAAATCAAGACTTTACATGCAAACTTTGCTATGAACTTGACATGTATCACTCAATTATGAGGCATCATAGGGCCTTATTAAAAAGTTTTTCTCAATTACCCTTTTTTATCCACTCTGTAAGGGATTACTAAGAACAGTGAGTGACAATTATGTTATACCATTAAAAAGAGATGGAAGAACTCCTCACCTACATGGGGAAAAAAAGGTCTGTCTGCATCATGTGTATCAGATATTCAGGGCTGGCTCTTACTTCCCTGGAGACAAGACCATTAGGTCATCACTTCAAAACTGTGATTTTACAAATACCAGCTCTAGGACATCAATCACTTCTCTGAACAAGACGTTTGAAATAACAGTATTAGACATAGTAACAGGGTTTGGTTGTTCCCCCCCCCCCCCCCCCCCCAATTTTGTATTTTGCTGTGTTTAAAACCTCCTCCCTTACAGGGATACAATTTTCTTCTGAAATGTGTATCAAGATAAAGTGGCCCTGATGATTATGACAGCCAGGACAGGATATTCTTACCTTCTGACATATAATCCAAGGGCCCTGTCTGCCTTTGACCTGATGTTTCCATCTGGCCAAGATCCATCACCTGACATTCCCCTCTCATTGGGCTGTGGCTGCTAGATGGTGCCTGGCTAAGGAGTGTACCTACCTTTCACAGGAAAATGACAGGTTAGAGGTGGGGAAGAGCCTACAAAGCTGTAACATAGCTAAATGAAGTCGTGGTTTGCCAGGTTATCTCCCTGGCTATTTTTTCTTTAATCCTAGATTAGAAATTTGCCAGCAGTGTAGTTCACGCAGATATGATAGCTGTCTTTTTCCACAGGTAGACTACTTCTTTTTCCAATTGTTTCATTACTTTTCTCAGGAAGCAAATAATATCCTTTAAGAGCTTTCCCAAATACTCCTTGGTTAACCTGTTAAATACAAGACAAACTCCTTTGTATTCCTCAGAGGAGGAACGCCCCTGGTTGTCATCACTGCTTTAGAAAGAACAGAGGCATTTACAAAAGACCCTCCAATCTTTCCTTTTCACAGAGGCACTTTTTGGTCTTCAAAATGAGTCAAGACATGTCTGTTCCTTTTTAATGTGAATATTAACCACAATTTTAGTTCATTTGTGAAACCTGAGATCTCTCTACATAATTTTTACAATGTTGTGGAAAGGCAGAAGTTTCAAGATTATCGCATCAATCTTGCCTGCCCCATATCTAATTCCAACACCTATGACCTATTGAACTTGCACGCCCTTACAAAGTGGTGAATATTCAGTACTCTTCCTAAACATCTTTCAGTCAGGGGATAGGGATGTTGGGGGAAGTGTTTGTATTTTGGCTCTTGTAGGTTGGTTTTGGCTCCTCCCACCCACCCCCATCAATATATGCATTTTTGCTAGCTGCAGGTATTCTAAGAGTGAACCTGTTTAACAGCAGTCTTCCTCAACAGAGTCCAAAAATTACCTTGATACTAAACTACATGCCTCAATTACTGCGCTCTAAATACACCCAGCCATCTGAACTTAAAACCAGAATTGCTAAATTACTGTGGCATATCTTTAAACTGCAGTTGGGTTTGAATCTTGTGTTCTAATCTTCATGCATTAAAGAAGAAAAAGGTTGCTTCACAAGGATTTAGAAACTTGTAATACAAACTGTGCATGACTGTCTCTTGTTCTTCCACAGACTACAAAAATTGGAGTTGATCATCATCTACCTACAGCAGTACTAATTATCACAGTTGTTCTTTACTAGCTCCACAGTAAAACTACAGAAGCATTGTTAGCATACTTTAATACCACATAATCTGCTTTAGCACAGGCCATCACTGAAGGTAGTTTGTGCCAACCTTGTTGAGATGTGACTACTACCTGATGTACCTCAATGCCATCTGTACCTGCATTGCGAGTACACTCTCATGCACCTTGAAGAGCTTTACCCATTGGCAGGTTCACTTGCCAGAAAGCTTAGTTTGCAATGCATTTTCACTATTCATCTGTATATTCTGCTCATTACTCAATGAAAGCAGTATTATTTAGAAATGTTACACTTCAGGCAATAAACGGAATGTTTAGATACTGCCACTAAGAAAACAAAACGCTTTACTTTCTAGAAGAAACCTTTACTGATTTCAGCAGTTAACCTAAGAAAAGAACTAGCTCAAATTAACTACTAGGGTCTAAGACTTACTGATCAGTTCATGACATATGAGTATTAAGTTCATTTTCTGGGATAGAACTATGGCCACCTGAATGGCTTAGAACAAAAACAAAGCAAACTTCAGGTCAGTGTAACATTAAGCAAAAATGCAAACTGCTATTTATTACACCATTCCCACTGTAAGGTCACTTCTATGTAAACCCAAGTTGCAAACACCACACTAAATCCAATGGATTTAAAACCTTACAGATCCTTCTTAACTGGAAGATCGATCTCACTGAAGTTAATCCCATAATGAGATTTTTTTTTCTTCCTGAGAAGTTGTGTTATTATGAGAACATACAAGGCACTGCTAATGCTTGAAGCCACCTAAACTCTGTAGTACTGTCAGGTCTTCCAATGAGAGAAGTTATGACCACTTGTCCCTTTATATCCAGGCTGACACTTCATGAAACATGTCGTATTTCTTCATCTGCACATTCTGACAGATTTTAACAAAATATATACCAGTTTTCTTCAAAGTAGCTTTTATGCATCTCACTAATTCAAAAGCAAGTGTATATGATCACACTTCAGTAGCTGTAGATAATATAAATACAGGACAGTTTCACTAGACTAGTTTAAGGCAGTTACACACTGGTCACTTCCTGCTGAAAGACACATCAGTGATTGCCACTGAAGGTTTGTCTTCTGCTAAAAAGTACCAACTTAAGCACACATACAAAACTCAAATTCTGTTGGAAATTGTGGATTGGAAACAGGTTGGCTTGTCAGAACAACTGTTTGCACTAGAAGAAAACATTTCATTGCAATATCCAGAGGAAGCCTTTGACCACAATCTGAAACAGGAACAGTCCTTTAATAGCCACTTCGGCTTTCCAAATGCAGGGACTAGGTATTTTTAACTGTCATCTCAAATACTGTAATGTTAAAATCACCAATTGTAATACACATCTGCATAATGAAAAGATTACTTGCAATTTTACTGCTAGTTCTCACCAGTGTTCTGTAATACAGTTTCATTCTTAAGTATGCTGACATTGCTTCTTAAGAAAAACCCTGATTTACTAATAGGACTTCTGTAAAGCTATCTTTGTTAAATTCACAAGAAGGAAGCTTTTTAATCCCAAATTCATTACAATTACTAACATGGTTTTTAAATAACCATTATGAGTGACAGAACTAGGTAGGTACATTCTTCATTCTCTAAAGAGAAAAAAAATCTGAAAACTGTTACTTTAGATGGCAAAACAATACTGAAAGCGTGACACTTGGAACCAGGAACTCAGGATCTGATACATTCCATTCCTGGCTTTCAATAGATGACTTGTGTTCATGTAAAATCCCTTAAACTGCTATGATTACTAACCCATTAGTGTAAAAATAGATACTGAATTATCTATGAAGCATTTAGGATTTTTTTAGATCTGAAGTATTTAACACTAAACAGTGTCAGATTACACTCAACATTCACTTGGCATTGAAGTGGACACACTAAAATTAAAAGTTAAAATGCACAACCTGGGTTAATTACTGCAGATAAGGAATCAATTAAACAGTCTACTGAAGTTGGATTTTAGGTACTGCAAGTCATTTAAGTACTAGAAAGTCTATTTTTACTTACCATTATCTTCTGTGCAGTCAAATGGCATAGACTATTCTACTGGCTGTGCAGCAGAACTAAGAGTGCATTTCATAACTTCCTTAGTGCAAAGAAAATAAGCAGTAAGATCCCATATACTTTCTACATGTTAGTGACCAAAGCAAGTACAGTGTCACACTAACCATGCAGAGATAGGGAACTGTCACCATTTATCAGCCAAATAAATCATTCTCAGACTATGGTGATTTAGATTTTTGACACTCAAAGTTTTACCTAAATGACTGTTAGAAAATAAATGCTGGCTTTGGAGTAGACACCAAACTTCATGAATAATTACCTGAACTGAAATGTATTTTTTATTCAAACTTTAAATATTGAAGCTGCATTTAAGGTCCTATTACCTACATATTATGACTATGTTTTCTAGACTTCACAGATGCTTTTATTTTTCTATTTTTTTTTTTTTTAAGTTTTTACCAGGTACCTGGAAGTCTGGCCATCTAAAAAAGCTTTCAAGAAGATAGCTTTAAATAGATCACATAACCCAATGTTTCCAGATGAGCTCAGCTGTGCAGCACCTGCTCAGTAGGTAGCCATTTAAAAAATATATATTTGCTGGAAAAAAACAGTAACCAGTTATACATTGGCAAAAAAGGTATAATTACATGAGACAATCACCCCTCTCCAAATTGCCAGTAAACAAACAAGCTCGTCCTAGTGGCACTTTTCAACAAATCTCTCTTTTGTAACAGTCAAGGCAGAGGGGCACCAAAGCACTCTTTCATCCCATGGATTTTTTAGCATAACTAAATATACACTTGCACACTGTGACCAGATCACTGCAAAAATCAGTTTTCTAGTACAAACACACAACTGTTTATTTGTACTACATGGCTGTAAAGTGACAGTAATTTATTCCTTCTTCCCCCACTACCTGTATCAAGGAATCTTCAGCTCAACTTCCTCTCCTGTTGCCACATCCCATTTTCAACTGACAGAGTAAATGGCAAAGTACAGTCTAGTGTTTCCTATGCCCAACTAATTCAACTAGTTAGCCCCAGACAACAGATGTCATGAATTGATGCTGGAGTTAATTCAGCAAGACACTCCATAAAGACAGACTTTTAAGTCCATTAAGTCCATATAGTCATAAAGTTAGGCATGAACACAAACTTCAGCTTGCACGTTACCCATTTTAATTGTCCAAATACTGTGTTGTCAACTTCACTGCCTCATTGACTACTTCAAAATTTGCTACTCCGTTTTAAACAACATTCTCCACTAAACTCTCACTAATGTGAGGGTATAACAGTCTTAATGTTCTGCATTGTATCAATTTAAACACACTCTTGTGAAAATGTTATGTGTGCTTATGTCCAATGCTGCCTTTCAGTTTTATTTCTTATTTTAAAAAAAAAAAGTCCCCCTTGCTGACATATGGAAGCACTGAAATAACTGCTAGGCTGAACAGGAAAGTTAAGCCTCTGAAGAATAATCAAAGGCACAAGGGAATAAAAAGTTGCAGCCATATATAATATTTCTATCCTGAAGTTGGGAATCTTGCCTTCAGAGGACACTACATTTATTTTAGACTATGCCATACCCCTCACCCCCAACAAGAAGAAAATTAGTATTCCTTATTTTAGATTTTAAGACAGTATTTACATAAGAGTTGTACAACGCAGAAATTCAGAAACTGATCTTGGTATCTTATTGTAATAACAACCTTCCTCTGACAGTAAAAACACAAACTTAAATTCTGGGTCGTAACAGATCTCCTCTTTAAGAACTGGAAAGGAAAAAAAAGTACAATTGCATGTCCTATATGAAACCTTTCAAACAAAAATGAGTATTAGAACAAGAGTATAATTTAAAAAGCTGTGTATTGGAGTGTTTATAAACCAGAAGTGTTAAGCAGCAGCAGTTTCCGGTTTCTTATTAAATTCAACTAGACTTCAAATTTAGAAACACATTACAAACCCATGTGGAACTATTCTACTTATGCACCTTTGCAGGTGTTTGAGTAAAGAAAGCCTCCTATGAGGATAAACAGAGGAAGCACACATAATATTAAGTCAAAACTTGCCTTCAACATGCCAAAAAGAACTGTGTCATATGTTCATTTGTCGTCAAAGCACCCCCTAAGAGATGCATTATTGCTGTAGAACATTTCAAGTTTACCAACACCCAAGTGCAACCAAACTGATGTTGTATATATGCACTTGCCCATTCTCACCAGTATTTCCACTTAATGTGTTTTCTTTAAACAATCAAATTTAAAGCTTTGAAAAATAACATTTTTTGATTTTAGGGTTTTTTCACAATATTAACCACCACATGCAATTTAGTTTTCTGGTATTTTTTCTAAAAAACTGCACCAATGTCAGAACAGTGCAAATCATATTTAATTGTAAAAGTTATAATGGCTTGAGTTCATAATTAGAGGGAACACTGTCAGGATCTTGGTATTTTGCTCACTCACCATTGCTCACATTCCATTAAAAACTTTCCCGTCAATTTTGGTTGTTTTTTTTTTTTTTTTTTTAAAGTAATAGTCCCGCATGCTTTTATCAGGGCTGAAATTAGGGATATAATCCACAATTTCAACACACATAGTGCCTTAGTTGCAATGTTTTTATGCACTTCCATCTCCTGCTACAATTCCATAAACGCATTATCCCCCGCAACACATTTCCAGACTAAGAACTAGTCACTAGCACTTGTGATCCAACAAGTGTTTTAAGTTTTTCAGCAATGGAGAGATTTCAAGATCAAGAAATCTGAGGACTTTCCTACAGCCCCCAGTGTTTCATTTTATAGCAAGTTCAAAATTGGTTTCCACATCTTGACAGTGTTCCTTATAAAACCATATGACAGTAAAAGTGCCAGTAGGCATGGCAACCTCTTTGAAGGGAGCATTTAAACTCCTTGGCACTGGGAATGCCAGCACCAAGGATTACATTGAAATTCAAAATTATACTTAAGGCTACAATTAGAAAACCAACTTTCCATAAGCCTAATTTCTCTAAGTAGATTTGAGAATTCAGAAGCTAATGCAACTGTTAAGTTTTACGCTCGAATTTGAGGAAGAAATTTCTTTCGCAAGGGCAGTATATGAAATTCTGGTAGCAAATGTCTCTTAGGCATTGACTACTCATTTCACCATCGTTCACTTACTTTGTCTTAAAGTTCAAAACTGGCAAGGCACATTTACATATTCCAATGAATACTTGACAATTTTTAATTACACTTTATGTCCCAGCTATCCCAGTAATTGACATACAACATACTAAAATGGTTTATTAAGGTAACAAAAAAAAAAAATCAATTAATGTGAAAACATACAGGCTATTGGCAACCACTATTCTAAAAATTATGTAAATACAAGTAAACATACTGAAATGTGTGCGATTCTAAGTTTTTAACCAGAAGATCTCTGTACTAACACACATTTATATTAATGACACATAAAAAAAATAAAAACTTTATTACAAAAATAAGTTACACTCGCCTCCAGCTTACAGTATAAAACAATTTTATTTGCAGGAATGCAAAATGATTGTTTGCCATGAGCATTTTCAACA